>JAWWES010000011.1:1709019-1736078 GCA_035583135.1 Lophotriccus pileatus | reverse complement strand
GCTGTTCCCTCTGATCTCCCAGCCCTGCTGAGCCAGGTTGTTCTTCCACCTCCTCCTTTCCTTCTGCTGTGTTACCTGGCAGGGCCTTTATCAGTTCTCCCAGGTGCTGACCTTCAGAACTGCACCACAGGACTTTTCCTCCACTTCTCATAAATCACTTCCTATTCTTTCATCAGGGTTTTTTTTTCCCCTCTTCTCTCTTTTTGCCTAGTGCAGGGCTTTATTTTACAGCTGTCAGCAGTTACTGAACCGTGCCAATGTCACTGCCCCCGAAATCCTGCCAGCTGCTGACATAACTTCATATATGTGTCTCTGTATATGGATTTATCTCCCCTATTTAAGGTCCCTGCTCTCAGGTTCTTTATTTAAGAGAAATGCAGCAATTCTTGTCTTATCCTGAGCCACTGAACTTCTAGTTTATATTTGGATTTTGCTGTTTAAGGAGAGGTGGTGGTTAGTAGAGACCAGGTTTGTGAATGGACTGTCCTAATAAAAAAGCATTTCCCCATAGGTGTGTTCAGTGCAGGTATCTCCACTCTGCTCTACCCCTCCTCCTTTCCTACTGAAATTCCCAAAATAATTATGGGATTTCTCCTTTTCTCTCTGTAAAGAGTATTTTCCCAATCTCTCAGGGCTTTGCTTCGATCCAGGCCCTTTGGGCAAAGTCACTTTTCTGTGTTTCTTCACATTCCCTTCCAAATCAGGTTGCCCTGAAAGGAGAATGAAGGTAATTTGTTGTTCCTTTCTGCTGCTTTCATCCTGTGCCGTGTGCTGGACAATGGAAGTGTTTAACATACAGTGCAATTAGGAAAGAATACAGTTTATTAAAGCCCACAGCAAAGCTCTGTGTTTTGGGGAGGCTCAATAAAAGAGCTTCCTGAAACAGGACCAAGTGTTTCAGTCCAGCCAACACTCCTTTGGAAGCTTTCTTGGCCAGAACAGCACCAGCAGAGATGATGAGAAGCTTTTAATGCCACAGATTTGCTGCTGGGTAGATACAGAATTATGAGGGCTCTTCCTAAAGTCCCTTCCTAGCAAGTGATGGGATATTTGGAGTCAGTGGGAAGGGGAACAAAGCTGAGGAGCAACGTGGGATTTATTCACACAGAGCTTGGCTGATCCAATGCAATCCTTGGCCACGTTTTTTCCTGGTGCAATGTGAGTGCCATGGGAATGTGTGCCATGGGAGAGAGCAGGAGTGTCCCTGCTGAGGATAACTCCTGTTAAATCAGGCTTGTCTTGCATCTGTGTGGGGAAACACTGTGGCCAAGGAGCATTTTCAAAATGTGACCGCAGGGCTTGTTTTTTTTTGGTGTTTTATCAATTTTATCTGGTCACACTCCTCTCTCCCCACCTTCCTTCTTCTCCCAAACCACCTGCATTTTAAGGGGTTCTGGGGTTTTAATCGTTTATCATTTAGTCATTGGGGTTTTTCCAGTCTTACATTAATTCTGGGGTGTTTTTGTTTAAATCCATTCAGTGTCTGTCTCCCCAGGTCCCAGCCCTTCCTCTCCTTGCCGATGGTTGATGTGAGGGGTGGGTTTTTGGACCAGGAACGTTCATGGATTGAATGCTGTTCCAACTTTTACCCTGGCAGCTGCCATGAGAAGCGTGTGTTTTGAACATCAAGCGGTTGCTGTTCCCGGGCACAACAATCCCATTTTTCAAACCCAGAACCTACAAACATCCTGTGCACTTTTTGTGACACCACTGCCAAAAATGCCTCTTAGGAAAACACTGAAAAGGACACATCAAAGAGGGACCTTGTCATTTTTTGTTTCTCAGCAAACAAAACCCTGGATAGGATGTTGGTATTAATAATATTTTTTTGCCGCTTCCTTGTTGAAAAAGGATCTGTGAACTTTGGGGTTTCTTGTCTATTTATAAAGCATTTTCTGTGCTGGTGGTTTCAATACAGTGAGGTTTCATTTGATTTATGAGTTATAGTTAAGGCAGGCTGGCTTTTCCTTCAGTTCTGCATCCACCTGCATGCACGCAGTGATGAAAAAATTAATGAAATTATGCTGCCCATAACGATTCCCCTGGAATGTGATACCTCCAGGAATGGGATGGGATGCTCCAACCACTTTATTTAGAAGCCATCTATAAATTACCCCCACAGTTCATCGTCTTCTTTCCAGGACAGTGAGATTTTTTTCTTCCATTCCAGGAGTTTTTTAATTCTAAAAAAAACCACTGTTTGTTTGTTTGTTTTTTCAAATAGTGCTTTTTAAACCACTATTTTTTCTAACAAGATTCTTCTGTGACTCTGATTTAAGCAGTTTGTGGCCTTGGTTTTGCCTTTCTGTGCCCTGCCTGAGCTCTTTAATTCCACGGAACGAGGCGAACCAGCAACAAAGCTCGAGGCAGGGTTTTCCACTGCAACACATAATGGTGCCTCACAGCCTTCAGGCAGGCCAAAACCCCCCTATTTTTAAATCCAAGATAATGCCTCCAAGTATTTCTTCCAGTCAGAAAAGGCATCGGGATCAGCACAAAATATATTTGATTTATGCCAGAGGTAGAAAATTGAGGTTTTTGCTCAGACAAACAACGGCGACCGCGACTCTTGCAGAGATTTAGGCCTGGAAAGGGGAATGTTTGATTTGTTTCCCCAGTTGCTGACCCATTCCTTGGAAAAATGGCTTTAGTTTCTTCATTAGCTTGTTGCAAACAGCCAATTTTTGGGGAAAAAATCAAATATTCCCCCTTCCAGGCCTAAATCTCCGCAAGAGTCGCGGTCGCCGCGTATGTCTGAGCAAAAACATCAATTTTCTACCTCTGGCATAAATCAAAATATATTTTGTGCTGATCCCAAGATGCAGAAATTTAAGCCAGGTTTGCCTTTGTGTCACCTGGAGTTGCTGGAGCTGATCGTGACCAAAAAATATCAAAAGCTTCAAAAAAAGTTATGGAAATTAATTAAGGGAGATATTTTTTTTGCTTCCCTTCTTTATGGTTTAAACATTCATGTTTTATTCAAGATTTAAAATGGCAAACATGGTGTAAGTGTTTAGGCAAAACACCTTTAATAGGAAGGGAAGCAGTCCCAGGAGTGCTGGGAAGTTAAAGGTGGGATTTACCCTGAATTCCCTGTTGCATTTAGAGCTCATGTCGTCTTCCAGATGAATTCTCAGAGAAATTGCACAGAAATTATTCTATTAGAGGCCTTTCCAACTTGAAGCACAGGCTGGTCCTCTCAGAGAGAAAATTATGATGTTGTCGTGGCAATATTTGGGAAGAGAAGAACAGAGAGCGCGGATTTTTCTTGGAATTGATCTCCCTACGAAAAGTACCCGAGGTATTGTTTGAATGAATGGGTTTCTGATTCGGTTTCTGAGTGAAAATCAGATTATTTCTTGGACAGCTAACTATGAAAATATTTTAACAGCATGTTGCTTGACCCTGTATTTGTGTATTTTGTTTTCTGTCATTCCTGTGAGTCGTAACGCTGAGAAAGGCAAAAAGCACGGGAAATAAAAGCACAGGAATCAGCTTGTCATTAAGCCCTACCCTATTTAACGTGTCATCACCACAAAAACCCTGTAAAATACACTTTAATATTCAAAAATGCCTCATTATGATCAAAATTACACGAGGTTGGGGAGCGGCGTCGAGGCCGCGCTGGGAAGTCGCGCCCAGAAATTCCAAGCTGTGGGAGGACTTAAGGAGAATAAACTGGGATGCTCTGGGAAAGGATGCCAAAAATCTGAGGCTGGGGGAGGAACAGGAGTGGGAAAGCTGTGCCAAGGGCAGCAGCCTGGCAATGAGAAGTAAAAATAGCAGGATAAAGATCATCCTGGTACCAAAAAATAGCCCGTAGCTCCTCGTGTCCATGTGAAACTTGAACGGTGACCAAAATAGCCTTCGTGGAAGAGAAATGCAGGATCTTTCTGTACCAGCTCCCCAGAAATCCGTGTGGGGATGGAGATGATGAAGGAGCTCCTTTTTACCCACAGAATCAGGGTAAAAACTCGGTTTTCTGCCTCGGTTTGATTGCTGGGATTAAAGATTTCACTTCCAGGTAGATTAATCTGCAGTTCTTTAAAAATATAATCCCTCCTATTTGTATCCAGTGGAAACTTTCAGGACATAATTTTTTGTATTTGAATTCATCCCCCCCCGCATGGTTTCTCCCTATTTCCAAGCAGCAGAGTTTATTGCAAAACTTTAGAAAAATAGACGGGGATATTATTTTAGAAAATCAGATTAGAATATTATTTTAAGAGTCAGGAAACATCCAGGCATTTATTTTATCATGATTTCCTGCAGCCATTGCTCTTGCAAATTTGATTTGCCACTTGACTAAAATCCACTTTATGAAAACCCTGCACCTACATATAGGGGAAAAGGGGATTTATGGGCTCACAAATTGAGATAAGGAGTTCAGAAATAGCCCTAATTACATTTTCTCGGGCTTTTTGCTTATATATTTTGTTCTGGTGAAGCCTCTTAGGTAGGAAATGAAATGAAATGTTTCCTTTAAAGCAGCATTTTTGCCTCCCAAAGCCACTCATGTGTCCAGTTTATCCCATCCCATTAATTTCCTCTCAGCTTCCCATTCTGGGGCGTTCCTGGTTTTATACAGGAATATCAGTAGCTCCTTAAGGTAAAGCTCCTTCTCAGTATTTCTTTTGCAGGGGATTTTCTCCTTTCTATAATGGGATGCATTAAAAATAGCCGAGATTCAATCAAAAGGCCAAGCCAGGGGAACTAATCTGGTTTGGGAGCCCTGAGCTGGCACAGACACCCCTGCAGGGATCAGCACCTCGGGCTGCAGGTGCCCCTCTCAGACAAGTCCAGCTTAGTGCTTTTCTCAGCTCTCACCCCACCCTAACTTCTTTTAGCTTCTTGTCAACCCCATCTTCAGAGGTGTCTCTTAACATTCCCTTTCCTTTAATCTGTTTTTTGGTGGTTGGCCTTGCCTTTTGTCCCTTCTCCTCCCTTGCCATCACTCTTTGGCTGTACCCCTGTGTTGGCTCCCAAATTGGTTTCTGAGTCTTCTCCACCCCGTGTGTCTGCCAGGTTTTTTCCCACCCCCCTCTCCCAACATTTCCTGGTGATATTTTATTTGTCTCTATTTGGATGAGTTTCTATCACACCCACAGCATTCCCAAACCCTGTTTTATCCTTTTTTTTGTGTGCTCAAGATCAGCATCATTTTTTCAACCTGACTCACGACACCGGGATTTTCTCAGACCTTGTTTTCTCGCTCTCCGTTTGTGCCCCGACTTCGGTCGCCAAGAAACAAACCCACTTTCTGGTGGGGGAAACCACAACCTCCCCTCTCCCCCACCCCCAGTTTCCTGCTCTGAACTATTTTCTCACATTTTTGTCCTGATCTGTCGAGACACTCCGAGTAATGTGTTTTTCCGCTCTGCTCTTCTCCTTTTGGTTTCGCCGCATTTCATCCCCTTAACGCTCAAAGTAGAGTTTGCAGCGGCGCTGGCAGAGGAACAGCGTCACTGGAAAGGCTGGAAATAAATCTGGATGACAGCAGGAAGGGTGATCCAGGAGCTGGGATCGTGCAGTGCCCGGAGGGAACGTGTCACCCCCGAGGGTTTGAAAGCAGCTGCGCCTCGAGAGGATGTGCTGGAACAACAAGGGAGGGTTTAGACATGGTTTAGTAATCAGGTGTAGTGCACACAGCTAAGTCAGAGATAACACCTTGGAGACATCCTTCTAAGAGTAATCCTGGGGGTTTTCCTGGTCTCTGGGATAAGAGGATGAGAGGAGGACTTGCGGGAGAGGATTAAGAGTGGTGCTTCCACTGCTTCATCCTGCAGCACTGTGGGAATATCCCCAAAGCTGCCTGGCTTGGATTTCAGCCCAGAAAGCTCTGGAAGTCAAGGTAGATTGGGAAGTCACCAGCTAAAGATCACAGCTGGTGGGGTTGCTGTGAGTGGGACTCAGCCACAATCCTTGTCTTGGACAACTGTTATGAAACTGATGGAAAATAACAGGTGGGATGGGAATAATTCTGTGGAAAGGATCCAGATGGAATAATTAGCAGCAGGGGGGAAAAAAAAAACAAAGCAAAACAACAGAGTTCATCCATCCTCAGGGGAAAAACACTGAAGGTAGGGCACAGCACCAGCTGAAGGACAGGGCACAGCATCTTACCAAAGAGACCAAGTGCCAGAGGGTTTGGGGGAAAATATTAACGAATTCAGAAAATAACAAATCAAAATCATCCCAACAGTGATGCTCTGGAGTAAAGGAAGCACCACTCCAGCCATGCCCAAGTGGAAGGTTTGGGTCCCTGCCCCTGGGATGGGTGGGCTGGAGCACAGCCCACGTCCCAGGGCACTGTGATACCTTGTGCTTCTCTGAATTTCCAGTCTGCTCTTCTTTAGAAACGTTGGCTCTGTTGAAAAGCTCCTGGAAGTAAAAGGTTGAATGTGGTTTTTTTTTTGGGAACGCTTCCAAAACGCTAAGCTGTGTTGCAGAGGTTGCTTTGCTCCGTGCTCCTGATAAAAAGGTGTGTGCTTTTTGTTGTCTCGAGGCCTGCCGTGAAATCGGAAAACTCCAGGCTGTGTCACTTTAATATACAAACACTCCAAGAAATACAAAAGCCTTAAAAATCAAAGCTGTGCTCTTATCTCTGCAGACCAGGAGCTTTTTTTTTTCAAGGAGGGTTCTAATGCAGAAGCGGAATGACTTCCAGTTGGTCCTTTGAAGTTTTTATAGTGTGCTATCATGGACATTTAATCCGTGCTGTGGCTGCTCTTGGAAATAGGAAGAAATTGCAAAGGGGAGCAGGAAGGGGAAGGAGCTGCTTGAACATTTATTTAATCAGCCTCACTTGATAGAGGTGGCTGGGCCTGTCCCTGCGAGGAGTGGCCCAGTTTGGGTGTAGTACAGCCTGCTCTCTACTGATGTGGAGAGAGAGAAAAAGTGCTCAAGGGTGGCTACAACACACTCTTTAGTGTTAGCAGAGGCTCAGAGTGTCTGTGGGTGAGGGCTCAGCTCGTGACAGGGCTCTGCTTATTCCTGTCTGTAAATCAGCGTATCCTGAGCTCAGTTTTCTCCCCTCAGCTGAATAATTCCCTGCTCAGCTCCCCATTCTCCATCCATTCAATAGCTGGAAAATCTACTTGACCCTTGTTAATTTGACAACTCTAGTCCTGAGTAGCTAGAGAACCAAAATTCCACTGTACCACCTTATTTAATTAAAGTGTGATTCAGGAAAATGTCATTTAAATGGTGACTTACATTTCCCTGGCACTGAATCACGGATTCATCGAGGTTGGAAAAGACCTCCAAGATGATCAGGTCCAACTTTTGACCAACCACCACCTTGTCAGCCAGGCCAGAGCTCCAAGTGCCACATCCAGTCATTCCTTGAAGAAAATTGGTTTAATCTTCCCTTTTTCTGACTTCATTCCCCTTCTCTCACTCTTCTCCATTTAATAACCAGAGCTGTGCTGGTCACACAGGCAGGAGCAGTTCTGGTTTCATTCTTTGTCATGTGCATTTTCAGAGGGAAGAAGGAATGACACCCAGGCATTGGTGTTTATCCTGACTGGGGCCTGATTTATGCCTCTCCTTCTCTCAAGGGTACAGCTCTCAGTGTTTATGTAGTGAAATGGCCTCAGAAAATGAACACACTTTGGAAACTATTTATGGATTCAACTTGGCTGCTTTTTATATTTAATGAAGTCCCTATCTTCGAGTCTGTGCCATTTAATTAAGTGGTTTATCTAATTACTCCCTGACATCAATTCGGTCCACTCTGGAAGGTTTATCTTTTCTTACTGAAGAAGGTGTTTTATTTAGTGTGAGTTTCCAGGTCCTTCAGCCTGGGGAGATGAAACACCCCACGGAAAGGGAGAATCCCAAGGCAAAGCCACTTGCTGTAGCAGGATGAGCTGAGCTGGGTGGGGTGAGATCCTGCCAAGGCCATTCTTTTTCTCCTCGTTTTTTGATGGACCAAGGAATTCCCTGTTGCCTCCTCTTTTTAGGCAGAGGAGCTGTGATCCAGTCAGTGTCAGTACAGCATTTCTAAGCCCCTCTTGCTCCAGGGCCTTCTCCACATCCTCACCTCTTGGACCTGTTGCTCCTCAGAGGGAAAGTTTCCTTCTCTGGGAAACCCTTTGGGGTTTCTCTTGTTGTTTTCTTAAACCCTCAGTTGTTCCCTTGATCCTCAAATTCCAGCTGTAACAACTGGACACGGTTTTCCCCGAACAACTCCGCGGTAACTTCACCGCAGCCGGTCATTATTACCCCGCTATTTACACACGTCGGGATTCCAGTCGCCTTTTTAAACACTGTGTTGTCCCATAATCTTATGTTTCAGCTGCTTATCACCCACATGATCACGAAGTCTGGCAGGCAGGAGAAAGCTCTTTTCCTGGCAGGCTGGTCTTACAGTAGCACCCGGAGAGGAGACAAAAGTTTGCTTTATTGCCGCACGCCGCCGGATTAGTTCGACACGAACTGGGAACGCGGCGCTTTCCTCGCTGGCTCCGGCTCGTTATTTGTGACATGGGTCAATACAGTGGCCTTTTCAAAGCCGGAGAGAGGAGAGGACCTAAGCAAAAGAGCCATAATTACCTTTAAATAGAGCTCAGCGAGTCCCAGAGTTGTTCTCCTCCGAAGGAAAATGTCATCGGGCCCGCAGGTGAATCATGGAATGGACTCCGTGTTCCATATTAACTGTTGGGTGCAGGGTTTGTTCAGCTTTGGAAGAGACAGGCTCTGGTAAATCCACCTGGAACAGATCCCAGTCATGTCTCCATTCAGGGATCCCTCAGTGGGAGCTGCTGGGATTAACCCCGAGGCTCTGCAGCTTCACCGACTTTCCTCCTCTCAGCGAGGGGGTTTATCTTGCTCTTATCTCCTTCTCCCCACTGGATGTAACACGGGGCTAATTAGTGACAGGATTTCTTAATACAGATTGTTTTTTTAAGGTCACTCATAAGAGAAACCTAAACAAGAGCTTAAGAATTGTTTCCAGCATTAGATTTAACCCATTTAGTACAGGCCTTCTCAGGACAGGACTTGGCTCCGGGGTTAAAGCTCCTGCTCCAGCTTCGCTGGATCTCTCAGGTGGGGATGTGCTGGTGATTTATGGCTGAGGAAGGCAAAATAATAACGTTTTGGCCACTGACACTCAGCTGTTACTTGAAAATTCCTCTCCATTTTCTGCTTGCAAAGCTTTGGAGCTGTCCTGGATGGAATGCCAGAAACGCTTGGTTTCGGAGCGGGAGAAGGAGGAACGGGAGACAGGTTTGTGAGCAGATGGTGGAACACTGGTGGAATTCTGAGTGAAAAGAGAGAAATCTTTTTGGTCTCCCGCGTAACAAAGCCAGGCTGGATCTTTCTGGGGTTTGTGATGATTTCTGCTTGGCAGAAAGCGATGTCTCTAAATCAGGAGAGACCATTTAGACTAAAATATTCCACTCTACTCTGTGCTTGGAGGGAGAGAACAATGGCAGAGAAAGATGAATGCTCCTTGCTATTTAATTGAGTCTAATAGGCTATAAATACATTTTTTTTCCCTCAACTGCAGAATGAAAGGCTTCTGGTAAAACTGGTTTTTCACTCAAAAAAAGAAAAAAAAAAGCTATTTGCAAAAGCTTCAGCACAGAAACACCTGTAGAAATCCCCTGGAGTAGTTCTAAGGCATTTTAATTCCTAATAAAAGCTTTCAGTGCAGGGTCTGCCTTGATTCGAGGCTGCAGTCACAGAGTTTTAAATGCCATTTGGAGCTGCAGTTGTTTTGCAAACCTCGTTTTTTTTCCCCTCCTGTGCTGAGGTTGGTGAGCTCAGTAAAAGACAAAATGCAGTATTTTGCTGTATCAAAAAGGAATGCAAAATGAGCACTTCAGCACCCATGTAAAGTTAGTTGGTTTGTGGCATTTCAACCATCATTGTCTGGGTTATTGCTCCTTCTCTCACTTCTGCTTGTTGATGCCAACATAATAAATGACCCCCCTTTGCTTAGATTTGATTTCAGTGATAAAAGAAGATGTCTCAGTTCCTCCTGGTTGGGTGAAATGTCTCTGGCAGGCCTCAAGCAAGTATTGCACAGGTCCCAAGGGAAGGTTTAGGAGCTCCATGAGCTGTCCAGGAGATCCCAAGGCAGTGGTTAATAGAAGTAAGGGAGTAGTTTAAGTTTTCCTTGCCTTGCTGTGATGAGTCCCTCCCCAAAGAACAAAGCTGGAAAACAGGAGTGTGCCAAGGAGAACCACATGAATGGCAGAAAAGATGAAAAAGGGTGCAGGAAAACAGTGACAGGTACTAATGTGCCATTCAGGGAGTTCCAGCTGTTGAGTTTATCAACGGGAAGATAATGGGACGATCTGAGCCATTTGCATGTATTTACATGAGAAAGGGGAATGTAGGTGAGCAGACATTTGACTTGATTCCGTCGCTGAAAGTCACAGATAACACAGCACTCGGATTGGAAATAACCTGCAGGTTTGCTGGGGAATGTGAATTTATCCTCTCCCAGCAAAGATAATTAACTTCCAAGGGCTGTGAAAGATTCTGTCTGTTCTGGGTATCTTCATATTTTTCAAAATGACTTATTCCTTCAGAGCAGGAGACAGGGAAGTGCCGTGGTCCTGATTCAAGATGCCAGACAAGATAATTAGAATGATGCCCCCTTGCCTTGATACAATTAATCTTTTAATTAGACATCCAGCTTCCAGAATATTCCTTGAAGCTCTGCCAAGTGCAGTGAAGAGGAATCAGTCTTGGTGCTTTGTCTTTCCTCATCTGTGGCGCTGCTACAAATCTTGTTGCCTTCCCTGCTCCCCGTTCTGGGACACCTGAATAATTCTATTTAAGCAGCGAGTGACAAGGGCTATTTGAGTTTGGCTTTCCTAGTTCAACAGAATTGAACTGAATGGTAACTGTGGAGACAAAAAAAAAAGACATTTTTAATAGAAATAATAGTCTAAATGTAACCAGACTTTTGTGTTAGAGGAAAACTCTACCCATAGTTTCTATTGGCATCTTTGTCCTCTAAAATTCTTTGCTTTAGAGGGCAAAACTGTTTGTCCTGGTGCCATTTGTAGATCTTGCATTATCCTCTTGAGAGCAGATTATGTTTTGCTCTCATATGTTTTCCCTTTGAATGACTATTCATAGCTCCATGTCCTTATTCCAAGAGGTTTGGCTCAGCAAAATCCCACTGACTTCAGGGCAGTTATTCATGTCCCTGCTGCTGATCCCAAATAGGAGAGTGGGATGGGAGAGCTGGGGCTGAGGAATGGGAATTGCTCTGAAGTCAGTGGGGCTGGGAGCAGAATTTTGGTGTCTAATTCCGTCACCACCAGCTTTTCCTGGTTTGTCTGCCATAAACTGAGCTCTCAGGGAGGCAGGAACACAAGGAATGCTCTTTAATCATTCCCAGAATGCCAAGAAGCAGCTCCTGGAACGACATTAAATGGGGAACAAATCCTCACCACGTTTGAGGACAACATGGCTGGGCACGGAATGTGCTCCCAAAATTGTCCTGGTTTATCCCTGGAAACAGGGACATCTCTTCCAGAGTGATGTGGATCATGGAGAGATGGACTTCAAGGTCTTTTCTTTAGTCTGGGATTTGATTTCTTTCATCTAAAAAAATCTTAATTTATATCTATACATATATATGTGTGTAAATATATATATTTCTGTCCTTTTTGGAAATGACCACGAAAGCCTTACAGCATTGCTACCAAAAAAAGTCATTCATGGACTTTCTGGAATGTATTTCTTGTCCACAACCTCATCATTCCATGGGTTTTACCATCCCACTGGGAGATACCTAATAAGTTAAGTGCACTGTTCTCAGAGTAATAAATTGGGTGGGTGGATTTGGGTTTTAATTTGTTTTTTTAAGATGCAAGTCCAAAAACCTGCAAATAAAGGGCTTTTTGCTCAGGGGTGAAACGTGGAATGCGAAATTCCGGAGGGGACCATCATATACTTCAAAGAGCAAATATTCCAGCTGGAATCTTTTCCACCAGTGGGGGATGGTGACAGTGAGAGTCACCTCAACATCCCCTGGGAATTCTCATGGAGGTCTTTACAGAGGTTGTTTCCACCCATTACCTGCGTATTCCTGAGCAGGTTTGAGCTGCCCCACCCAGCTGGAAAATACCTCACCTTGAGAAACACTTCCCAACATGTTCCCCCCCTGTTCTGCCTCAGGATTTTGGTTCCTTGCCTCTGATTTAGCTGCCAGTTGAGCCCAGCAAGGCTGGGGTGGTGAGCAGTACATTAAATCCCTGAGCTTCCATGGCCTCAGCAGTCAGTAGTTCTTGTACTCAGCAGTGCAAATCCCTGGATTTTTCCTTATTACACGTGGATTTGTAGAACCTTTTCTCGCTGCCTTTCCCAGCTCCAGGTCATTTTCCTCTTTAGCCTCCGTTTGTTTCCCCGTGTCTGTTATTCTTTTACACTTGGGTGGTGTTCTGACTCAGTTTGTGTGTCCTTGAGCTGGAGATGACTTGGCCAGGTTAATTCCAGGCTTTTATGCATCGGGATGGTTTTCATTCAGACTGTTTCTCTCTGAGCTTTGCTCCCTGTATCTTCTTTTCTCCTTTAACTCGGACCTTTTGTACTGCCAAGCCTCAGAATTGTTCTTCCTTTGAAGGCTTTTGTCTTCATTATGTTGTTTTCTCCCTGAAGAAATTAATCTTCACCTTCATACAAGTTCTCCCTTGACTTCCTTGTCTTAGGGGGCTTCTCAGTGCTGGAACATTCCACACCCAAACTGGTTTTTGGTGTGCTCTGAAATACATAACCAGTGATATCCAAAACATCCTGGAATGGTTTGGGTTGGAAAGGACCTTAGAGCCCATCCAGCCCCACCCTCTTCCCCACGTTGGAACCCTTTCCAAAATTCCCCCAAATAAATGCCTGAGGAGATGCTTTGTCAAGCCACCACTTGACTTTTGAAGTAGCTTCATAAAGAAGCCTTTAATTAACCATTTTAGACCTTTCCTTCCCCACGTACAAAGCGGCTCCCGGAAGGATCCACTTGAGAAAAGCAGAACAAATTTCGGCACGTGGTTGGCATAATTTATGCAAGGAAAATGTCCCTTGAGTAAGGATTTCTCAGCAGTTAAAAAACGTGGGCAGATTTGGGGGCGACAGAAGGACACTGGCTGTGTTTGGGGTTCAGGTTTGCTGCAGAACGAGGGATTTCAGCAGTTCCTGATGGGATTTTTATCAAGTTTGGTTTTTTTTTAGTGAACAGAGAAAAATGTGATTATTTTTTTTTCTTTTGGTGAATAAGCTCTTCAAGTGCATTTCATTGTATGTAGATATTTAAAAATAGATCCTCTCTATATATGAAATATTAATTTCCCACGGCAGGACAAAATGCCCTAAAGTCAATTAAGGTATTAAAGCCAATCCTTTATTTAATTTGGAGGAGGGTGTTTCAGGCTGAAAGCAGATTCAGGGGGGATGGTGGAGTTTCAATTTTATACAAGAAGTGGCTACAGCTCCCAGTTGTTTTCCCATGGGGATGAGTGAGAATGACCAATAAATCTAATCCCTGGGCTCAGGTCTCCCGGTTTCCATTTCCCAAGATCTTTGGGACAGGATGGGTGGTTTTCCTTCCACATTTACAGCCTGTATTGTACCAATATTCACTCACTGGCACAAAGATGTGTTTCAGAAAAGGAATGTGCATCAGTTCTGCTTTTCTCCTGCTTTAAAATTCCTAAATTCTCCCTCAGGGAGAGCACAGTAATCCCCCCCAGCCCTGAGTCAAAACTCAAAGAATGCCTGAACCTGGGCTAAATTAATCCTTTGTATCCTTAATCCAGTGTATCCTTTGGCTTTCCCAGGGAAGAAAACAACTATAAAAATGTAACATTAGTTATGCTGGACTCAGCTGGAGCCTTCCTTTAGTTTTCCCAGAACAGTTTCCTTGGTCTCACGTGGCTCAGCGTGCAGAAACCTGGAATATTTTCAGGTTGCAATTTAATCAGTGACTGACTTTGGAAAACTAAATATAACCCTGGGAAGAGCCTGTTGGAGAGCAGAGGTAACTCCTGGCCAGTCCCAGGCCTGGAATAAAACAACCTTGCTGTAGTTTATTTTCCCCTTTTGTCTGGGGATTGGCAGGAAAGCTGGAGCAGGGAGCAGCATCCCTTGCTGCATCCTGCTTTTCCAGCTCCAGAACCAACTCAAATCCGTGCCAGAAGGAGGGAGTTTCTGTTCCCTCCTCCAGTGGGAGTGGGATACTCACAGGAGAGGGGTGGCAGTGCTGAAAAGCAGGAAGCCTGGCTGTGTTGGGGTGTCTCAGAGCCCAATTCCAGAGGGCTGGAACGGGCGGCTCTCCAGGGGCAGATGCTCTCAGTGGTTACTACCACGTTACTCCGTGGTTACACCAGGCTGTGGAACATCAGTACAACCATGCCACCTTGTGTCAGCTGCTGTCCCCTCGAGCAGTCAGAGAAAGACATCCCACCAATTTTCCTTGTGTGTGGATGCACTTTGGGCTTTAAAATCTGGAAAAAAGACGTTGGATTTCGCGGGTTTATTTTCCAGATACATCCGTGGTGAAGTCGAGCTGTTGTGTGGGGGAGGTGTGTGGGTAACTCTGGACTGCCCCAACCTCCCTGCTGAAGGGTGGGCTGGGCCCCAGCTCAGGGGAATTTGGTCCTATATATCCCTGACTCTAATTAATGGATAGGAATTAATTAAAGCTTTGCCTCTTTGCTCCCCAGTCGGCAGCAGAGTACGTGAAGTCCCGCCTGCCCGAGGTCCTGAAGCAGCACCTCCAAGACTATGAGAAGGACAAGGAGAACAGTGTCCTGTCCTACCAGACCATCCTGGAGCAGCAGATCCTGTCCATTGACCGGGAAATGCTGGAGAAGCTGACGGTGTCCTACGATGAAGCAGGTAGGGCTGTGTCTCTTTTGGCTGTTCCATTTTCCTGCCCAGTCTCTCTCCAAACCCCTTGAGCTGGAAGGTTGAACTTTGTCCTCACAGGCATGAGGTGATTCAGTGAGATATTGCTTTCTCCTCGAGCTGAGGTAGAAAATGTTCCCTCTTGAGTGATGAAATGTCAACCAGCTGAGAGGACACTTCTTCTTCTCCCAGCACTTTGTCCTCTGTGCACGGATGGTGATTGATCTGCCTGTGCCTCCTGATTGTCTCTGCAAGTGGTGCCACCTGCTTTTTGCTCTTTTCTCCTTCACAACTAACTTCTTTTTGGGCTTTCCCAGCTCAGAGTGTGCTGGCTGGTCCCAGAGCCTGATTTTAAGTGTCCATGATGCACGTGGACAGTAAACCCCAGGTAATTTGTGTGGGTTTGGAGGCATTTTAACAGCTCAGTTACAGGGCTTTTCAGCTTTGATACTTTTTACCAGCCTGTTGTTCTCTAGTAGGTAGAAATGCCTTGTAGCTTTTGGATCCTTCAGACTTGTCCTGATGCATGGACTCCTTTACAGTCACAAGGAAAAGACACCCTCTCAATGCTTTTCACTGATGTTCCAAAATAGCCCCCAGTAAATGCTGTTTGCCCTGAATTTACCTGAGTTTCTTAGTGTTTAAACAAGTTGGTAACTTGCAACCCTGCAAAGGAAGAATCGAGCAGAAAGAGCAGTTCCTGATTTTACTGCTGAATTAATATTCATGGCAAGCAGCTGGACTGGAGGTGTGGATGGAGATCTGAAAGATGCTGTTCTTTGTTCTCCACTCGTGGCTCAGACCTGGAACTCACCATCCCCTTTCATCCACAGCCCTACCCACCACCAGCCTCAGGCAGCCCTGGAGTACAACAAGAGGGTTTCTACTTAGTATGTCCCCATTTTGGGGCTCTTTCTTACTCCCTGTGGCACTTCCTTGCTCTGTCCCTGCCTTGGTGCTCCTGGGGAACTGTGCTGAGCTCAGCTCCAGGTTTTCCTTCCAGCTGCTTTAGGCAGGAGCCCTGAACTCATAGCTGGCTTTTTCACCCAGATTAGATGGTTTTTCACTCTGTTTAGGTGGGTTTTCACCCTGTCTAGATGGTTTTTGCAGACACTGCCCTGGGGATCCCTCTGGGTTGATTCCTGCACCCTGATAAAGTTGCCACCATCCGAGTCCCTCCTCACTCCCAGCTCTGGCAAACCCAGCCCTGCCAAGCTGCTGGTGCTTTGTTCTATCATTTCTACTCACACTGAAGTGCCCTGAAGTGCTTAAGATGCTCCAACTACTTATCAGCTTTGTTCAGGCTCCTCCTCAGCCTCCCCCTCACCAGCAAAGAGGTTCTCTCTGAGCTCCTTTGATCTCGAAGGCGCTCGAGCAGCTCAGAGTGCCACTTGCAGAGGGAGCCTTCTGGGTGCTCACAGGGCTGGGAGCTCTGCTGGAGTCAAGTAATTACAAAGCTCTGTCACTTTATTGATGATATCCCCTCATTAACCCGAGAAATAAGGCTGCTGCTCTCAGCTCCTGCGATCTGAGGTGCTCTCGAGCCCCGGGTGCTGCCTTTGCAAACGTACAGGAGCTCGGAGCCACACGAGTTCTCAAAGGACAGGAGTTAAAAATGAGGGCCCAGAATATCTCCTTAATCACACGTGGCCTGTTTTTAATGGTGCATAAAAAGATCAGCTCCCAAAGTTGGTGCTTTCTGTTGCTTCTCTTCGTTTCCTTTCCCAGTCCGATGAGTCGCGTGTGAATCTCGTTCCCAGGTTTGGTCACTCCAGCTCTCCAGGTGTTCTGATGGATGGAATTTTGTTAGGAAGGAGAAAATGCGGTGGAGGAAACCACTGACTCCTGCCAGAAGGAAAAAAAAGCTTTTTCCTTTAGAGAAAAATGTGTTTGTAGGGCAAAAATTAAGATTAAACCTGGTCGAAACCCATTTTTAGGGATTTCTGTCACGCCATAAAACAATCAGGTGCAAGTGAGAAGCCACAGAAATAACTGGTTTAGGAAAGTCCCAGCATTTACACACTTTCAGAAGGGAAAGACAGCAAAGCTGTAAATAAAAGCCCCAAATTTCAGCTTCCCAATCAGGTGGGGACACCTCCAGAGAGAAAAACACGGTGAGGGAGACCTCTCATCATCCTAATCATGGCACTTGTTTGCTAGAAAGGCAGAAATGCTGCTCCCTGCTCTTGAAATAAGATGTGATTGTGAGCAAGGCACGGAAAATGGGCAGTTAAATAGAACTGAGCAGCTGTGGGTGATCCCAGGTGCTCCAACTACCCAGCTCTTGGTGGGGGCATTTTCCTTTCCTTGGCCTTTTTCCCCACCAAAATCAGCTCAGCTGCTGGGGGGACATGAAAATGAAAGAAACCATCTTCCAAAACCCAAATTGGGGAAAATAAAGTGATGGTGATGAAAGGGAATTAGGTGAGGGATCACCCAGACCCACCCTGGAGTGTGTTGGCCAGGGTTTAATTTCTGTAATCACGTGGAACTCTGCCACGTGTCAGCCGGGGGAACTGGAAAGAGAGATGTTTGAGGGGATCCAGGGGTTGATAGCTGCATGTACAGGAGCACTTCCACCCCTTTCCCATCCAGGAAACCTTTCCCATCCCTCTTGGAAGGGCCATTTTCCAGGAGTTTGCTCATTCCATTCTCCCAGGGGTGTCTCCCAAAGTGGGTAGGATTCAGCTGCATCCATTTGCCCAGGATCAAACACAGCTGCCCTAAAATGACTTGGGCTTTGGCACAATTCTGCAGGTTGATTTGGCCTTTCTGACAACATTCAGTATTAACAAAATGCAGCTTCCATGAGCTCAACATCCCAGTGCCTCTTTGGGAACCTTTCCCTGTGGGAAATCACTCCCTCAGAGCACCCAAAGGAAACGGATCCGTCTGAAAACTTTCGATGCTGGCAAGACTTGAGGTTTGACTAAGGAAGCTTTATAAAATGAAAGGAGGCCAAAAGTGACAGATGGATACAAATCCTCTCATAATCTTTAAATCCCTTCGTTTAAAAAGTGGCATTCTTGACTGAGGCCGAGGTAATTTTGTGCAGGAATATTTTCTCCCCTCGCAGCTTTTGTCGGCTCGTTAATCCCATTCCTTTGATTTATCTCCAAACATCTGGGGGTGGGGGGAAAAAAAATTGTAAAGTTTGTGTATTTAGAGGCATTTTGGAATTTAACAGGGAGCTCAAACCTGCTGGGAGATTCCAGAGGTGGTTTTTGTCCTGTAAGCAATTGGTTTTTCCTTAATGGATGGGCCCTCTCCCCCAAGAGTCCTGCAGAAATTGAGTTTCATTATTGCCCGACAAAAGAGATGAATTTCAGCTCTCCCTGCTTGTCAGGCAGTCAGGGAAGATGTTGATGTTTAGGAGCTGCATCCAGAGCTAGGTGTCAGCCCCAAAATGTGTTTTCTGAGTTGATATTTTGATGTCTGTGGGTGAGGGGGGGGGTCCCATACCGAGGATGCCCCTTTTCCCATGACACTGCTCCCTTTCTGCCACTGCAGGAAGGAGGTGTTCCCCCCCACACCAGAGAAAATGCTTACAAGGAAAAAATGAGAACATTAAAGCAGGAAAATTGCAGCAGAAATCATAAATAACAGGGATAATAAATGCTTTGTTAGGGAAAAGCGTTGTTTTTTCTCTCTGCAAGGAGCTTTAACAGGGAATTTATCACGATGCTCCTTTGCTGTGAGGATAAATAAGTTACCTGGGCTGGGATGTGGTAGGTCATTCCCAGAGTAACCCATTAAAAATGCAGAATAAATCTGTTGGATTCACATCTTTCCTTAAATAAAATTCCTGACCCAGAGTCGTTCTTGGGTTGTGCTTTGGGGCTGCATTTGGTCCTTCTCACAGAAGCTTTTGGGGAAATCTGGGAATACACTTCCAATAGTCATAACTCCCCAGGTGCTGAAATCCTCCAAATACACCTCCAAATATGGAGATTAAGCTTCAATCTTACAGATTCAAAGTAATTTCTGTATCCCTCCAAGATCCTGATGTTTCTTTAAACGTATTTTAAAAGAAGGAGTTCTTTTAATTTTAGGGAAGAAACCCCCCTGTTAAGTTGAGATGATTAAAGAATTATGAGCCCTTGAATGTTGAGGAGGGTTATTTTTAGGCTCAGGCTTTGCAGAACTGCCTTTGGATAACTGGGAGAAGGAGCAGGTGCAGCTCATTGCAGGAAACAGCAGCACTGAGGGATTTGGGAATTGATGCCTGGATGATGTGTTGGCTCTTCGATCCCACACACTTTGAGAGGCATTTGAGGAAAAGGAGGTGGATGCTTTAAAAACCCACATTTCCAAAGCTATTGGGAGCATTCACAGGCACTCAGCCCGGGAATTTGCCAAAACTGTGTTTTTGGGAGATTATAACAGCATTTTCCTTCATCTGTGGAGCTTCTGCTGAAAGAAATTTTGTGGCTATTTAAACATTTCATAACCTAGAAAGGAGTGAAGGACAAACTGTTGTCTCAGGACCTGCTTTGTCCCTCCTTTTCCATGCAGAGGTGGCGTTTTGGGGAACACCAGAGCAAGGACAGGGCTGCAATTCCTGCTCTTCCCATCCCTGCTGCAGCACATCTGCTCTTGGTTGTATCATTGCTCCTCTTGCAAGATAATCACTGGAGAATTAGATTTATTTGGATGGCTTTGGATTAGAGTTGTTGGGTCACTTGGAGGGCACGTGGAGGAGGAACTCCCTGATCTTGCTGGTCCCACACTGCTTTTTATCTACACTCTGAAGCCAAAGGCTCCCTTTGTGCTCACTGAGGGTGGTTTGTCTCAGTCTTGCCTGTTCCAGGGGGGGTAGTCAAAGGTTTATTTGAGGGGGATGTGCTGAGCAGGGAAAAGAGAAGTGCAGGAGGCACGTGGAGGGGCTGAGGCAGAGGGGCACAGAGGGACAGCCGTGGGAGCCATAAAAACATCACATTTCTGCCCTAAAAACGTCACATTTCTGCCCTGGGAATGACTGGGGTCTTATTGTTCAGGATTTCAAGTCCCTGGAAGGCAAATGGAAGTGTGTGGTCTGTAAAGGAGGGGCAAGCTGGACATGGTGTGAGTTGCTGGTGGGGAACAAATACAAGTATAAATCTGGACCGTGGTTTGTGCTGCTCCTCGCACTGTTCTCAGTCATTCTGGTTCTTTCTGATGGTTATTGAAGCTCAAAAATACCAGTCCTTGCTTAATTACTGTGTGAACTCAAGCCTGAGTGCTGTGAAAAAAAAAGATGGGAATGGAGTTTATGAGTTGGGTTTTGTTTGGGTTGGGTTGGGTTAATTTTAAGTATAAGTATATACATTATAGATATAATATTATATAAATATAATCAATGTCTTAATCAGGTGTTTTCTGTTGGGAATTTTCCGCTGCTGCCAAGGGTTTCCTCACTCCACACGAGGTTAAACGACCGGAATAAAAATAGATGGGAAAGAAAACAAAGGGAAATAAGTTTGCTTTCTCGGGGCAGGGCAGGGATGTAACCATATCCCAGCCAGTCCATCAGGGAGCGGGAGAGAGCTGATCCTCCCTTAAATCACCTTCCAAATCACCCTCTGTCTCGGGCTCTCGTTCACTCAGATCATACAACCGAGAAGGCCGTGCTCAGCGTTATCATTTTGATATAAATTGTGGTCATCATGGCTCTGTTTGGGCAGAGGGTTCTCTGCTGGTTTTTCTCGGTGGGAAAAGGGATGTTGGTGCTCCTTGAAGGAAAATACGCTCTGGGAAGGGGATGCAGAGCAGGAGGGTGGGCTGGAACACGGGAGAGTCCAGGAATTAACACATGGAAGTGCTGGGCAGGTAAAGCTCTGACCTTCAGACAGACCCCTGAGTTGGGTGGTGGATCCTGGGAAGCCACATCCATGTAGGTCTGCAATGTGTCCATCCATTGCAAAAAATTATTGGTAAATATATATATTTATCTGTGCCTGCCTTGGGAAAAAATAGCTCTGGTTTAGGGCTGTGCAGGGCAGCCCTTTGAGTCAAAACTAAACCCTGGGGACACAGGGCATCTGAACACAGTTTGTTTATTCCTGGCTGGTTTATTTATTCCAGTCATGGGATATTTAACTGCTGACATGGGAACAGCAAAGCACAACTCTGAGCTGTGTTTTGGGCAGAGATGCAACAAGCAGCAGCCACGAGAATTTGGGTTTGAGGCCACAATTTGGTTTTGAGGCCACTGCTGCTGGTGCAGTTTCATCCCCAAGACTGGGCAGCCAACAAAGACCTGTTGGATACAGTGATCAATGACTAATTACATTTGCTGTGTACTTAGAGGTCAAAGTAGTTAAAAATGTCCAATGTTTTCCTTTTTTCTTTCACATAAAGAAGTGACCTCAGCTGTGGAGGGGACGAGAGGAGGGAGCTCTGGGTTATCCCAGCACCATCCACTGCTGCAGGTTCAGTTCTTGGGAGCAGCCAGGGGCCTCTGGGGCTAATTGGTACTTCAATTAGTTTCCTTGGGCATTAGGAAAAGCCCAGTTGCAAGATGGAGATGGGAAACATTCCCCCCACTCCAGCCCCTCTCTGCCACTGTGGCTGTGGATCAGTGCCCTGGGCTGGGGGACAAGGTGGGAGTCACTCACAGGTTGGACTCCATGGTCTTGGAGGGCTTTCCCAGCCTCAGAAATCCTGGGATTCTGGGATAGGAAGAACATTTCCCAGCTAATAATTCCCATCTCTGTGTGTGCACACCCCCCACGTGTCTGCTTGGCTCCCCATTCCCTCTGTTTTCCAGGCACAACGTGTCTGATCGCGCTGTTGTCCGACAAGGAGCTGACCGTGGCCAACGTGGGGGATTCCCGAGGAGTCCTGTGTGACAAGGACGGGAATGCCATCCCCCTGTCCCACGACCACAAGCCCTACCAGCTGAAGGAGAGGAAGAGGATTAAGAGAGCTGGTGAGTTGTTTTGGCTTTGGGGTGAAAGTCCTTCTTTTTTGTCCTGCCAGTAAAATACACCTTTCCCCTGAGAGAGGCTGGAAAGTGCCCGACTGAGGGATCAGCAGAGCAAATCTCCCCTTATCCAGGCAGCACTTCCAGTGGGATATCACAGTGCAGACAGAGATGGCAGCAGGTGATCCGCTCCTTAACAAGCTGGTGTTGGGGTAGAAAGAGCAGCATCAGCCCATGGACCATCCCATCCCTTGGGATCTCTGCAGGGAGCAGGGAATAACCAGGAGCGGCAGCTGCTTCACCCCAACCCCACCCACAGCCCGGCTGGGGCTGAGCCTGAGCCAGCTTTAGCCTCCAAAATAAGCAGAGCATGAATCTAATTCAGCAAAGCTGGTTTTTGATTCCCATCTAATGAGCACAAACATGGAAGCTGTGGCAGGATCAGAGGGAAAGGATGTGACAAACAGGAGCCCTTCTGCAAGGAATCTTCCTGGCTTTCATCACTTGTCCCTTCAGCCACCTCCTGGGCTAGAAATTACATTGGGATCATCAAGTTTAATAGCCAATTCTCCAGGAATTTGTCAAAGTCTTTTTGAACCCATTTCTGCCTTGGCTCCCACAGCAGCAGCAGCAGCAAATTATGTGATGAAGGAAAGAAGTTGCTCTGGTTTGTGTTAACCCCACCCTGAGCGTTGCCCCCAGAGGGGCAGGGCCTCTCTGCCTCCAAGCCTTTCCTCTGTAAAATGGAAATAACAAGTTTTTCCATGAGTACAAAAGATATTTAAAACCCACAGGTCATCAGTATGATGGCAGAGCCAAGGCCACGTGTCCTCCCCCCGGGGAGAAGGAAAACTATACCAGTCCTGAGAAGAAGGAACAGAAAAATCTTGGTCTCTCTTTGCTTCCCCTTCTGTATTTGGGGGATGCATTCACAAAATCCATCTGTAAAATCACTTCCCTCTCAGGCGAGCCCAGGAGGGATTCACTGAGGAGAAAAAAAATAATCTGATTATTTGATTTGGCTGAAAATGAGGCTTTCTAACACAACAGCAGGTAAAACGAACCCGGATTCTTGCAGGAGCTTCCAACTCAGGAAGAAATTATTTTCATGGGCAGGTAAATGTTAGAACAAGAAATATATTCTCCCTAGACCTGTGACTTCATGAATTCCCTCCTCTGTTACCTCATCACTGCTGTGGCCTCAGGATGCTGCTAAAAACATGCAGTTCACTTTATTCCACTGCCAGGTACTTTTACATTCTGGGACATCCCTTTTTTCCATCCCCTGAGTGTAAAATTGAAGCCAAGTGCCCCAGCTGAATGATCTGCTCCTGTGGCAAAAGGCAGCTGGCTTTTTGCAGCATCCAGATCCCTGCTGTGAGGAACTGCAGGAGGTGACACTAACCACATCACCAGCTTTCACTGGGATTTTCCAGCTGTTGGAGTAGGATAATGGCCTTGGAACAGCCTGGCTTTGGCTTGGGAGGAAGCACAAGGTGACAGAAATTCAAGTTATTCACCTTGAGCATAATCCTGTGAGCTCATGGAAAACATTTGTGCTGTTGCCAAGAAGCCTCGATTCCTTTAATGCCTCTTTCTCCAGGCACAGCCAGCACTGCAGTGTTTGCTTTTCCTGAGCGTTTCTGTGGATTTGATATGGATTCCTTTATAAAAGGAAATGTTAGAAGTGCCAAAGACACTTCAGGAACCCGCTTGTGCCACGGGCAGTGCAGTCTCTTTGTCCACATAAGCTCGACCTTCAGAGCCTGGAGTAAGTGTGGAGGAAGGTTTGCTTGGCTGTGTATCCAAAGAGGAGGCTCCCAAGTCCTTCCTCCTTCTGACTATGGAAGGAAACTCTTCCCCATGGAGGCTCCAGAGGAATGTTCATGAGAACTCGCAGTTAAAGAGCCTCGTTCCTGCTGGTTTTCACACAAATCCAGTTTCAACCTTCAGGCAACAATGAATCCTTATAAATGAAATAGTTTCACCTGAAAGCAGAGGGAATTTACAGATAAGATCAGCCAGGCAGGAATGGGAATGCCATGGGAAGATTTAGGAGACAGGTGGCAAATAACACCCAGGCTGAAGGAAGAACAAAGACATTTGTAAGAACACCGGAGCAGACAGTTTGCAGATAGAAAACCCTGTCCTACATTTAACGTGCCGTGTTTGCAAATTGTTTGTCCTCGAGTGACTTTTCCCCCCCGTCAGGATGGCAGGAAGGCTGTGATGGAACAGCTGTTGGTGTGCAGATGGATGCACAGGAGCTGGAGGTGCCACGGTTCTCCTGTGTGACCTTGAGCGCTGCCGATTCCCATTCCTGGCACTCCGGCCCTGTGGAGCAGCCAGGTGTGGCTGTGTCAGAGCCAGCAACTGCAGGGCACAACAGACCTCCCTCTGAGCAAGCCCCAGAGAAAACAGGTTCAACCAGAGCCTTAATCCTGGTGATGGCAAAGCCAGTCAGATCCCACGGTGCACCTTCCTGACTCCAAGTCGGGTTTTGCCGTCGGTTCGTTCCCCGCTGATTTTGGGTCCTGTTTGACAGAGGCACTTTGGGAAGAGCCTGTAAATGTTTTTTGCACTTGTTTCTTTGCTTTGTGCCTTGAAGGGAGACGTGTGTGCCACTGCAGGGTGTTCTCAGTGCTGCCTCCTTCAGGGCTCTGGAATGGGAAACGTGAACCACGCAGGAAAAGGTGTTCACCAACAAGGATGTAACGATTTGTTTCGCTGTTTTCCTCTGCACATTGCCAGGGGTTTTTCCTGAGCAGTAAGCTGTGTAGAACAGGAATTCCTGTGCTGTCCCATGAGCTGTGGGTCTCTCTGGGGGAGCTGCTTTGGTTGAAAGCAGATCCACTCCTGATTCCTCTGCTTCAGCTCTTGCAATCCAGCTCAGCACTCGGAGATACACTGAAGGCATCTCCTGCAGGCTGAGCTCTGTAACACCTGTATCCCTCAGGATGGAGCTTAGGCTGGGTCTGGCAGGAGCCAGAGAAATGCTTTTAGGGTTTCAAAGAGCTGCTTTAAGTGCTGGTGTCTCTCTGCAGGTGGCTTCATCAGCTTCAACGGCTCGTGGCGCGTGCAGGGGATCCTGGCCATGTCCCGCTCCCTGGGAGACTACCCCCTGAAGAACCTGAACGTTGTGATCCCTGATCCTGACATCCTCAGCTTTGACCTGGACAAACTGCAGCCAGAGTTCATGATCCTGGCATCCGACGGGCTGTGGGACGCCTTCAGCAACGAGGAGGCCGTGAGGTTCATCAAGGAGCGCCTGGACGAGCCGCACTTCGGGGCCAAGAGCATCGTCCTGCAGTCCTTCTACAGAGGGTGCCCCGACAACATCACAGTCATGGTGGTGAAGTTCAGGAGTAGCAGCAAAGCAGAAGAGCAGCAGTGAGCAGAGGCTGCCTCTGAACTCGGCACACACACGGTAGGAAGCTCGAGTGCAAGCCGCTCAGACTCTCCGCAGGAGGAGCGGATCCCTCCGGTCTTTGTTCTGTGCTTGACAACAGGAGCAATACAACCAACCCACGCTGAGCAATGACAGGAATTCAGTTTGTCCCCGTGTCCCTGCCTCCTGTGACCTTGCTGCTGCTCCTCCACAACGGACTGGAACCTTCCACTGCACCATTTTCTTTACGAACCCTGTGCGGTTCCATCGCTCCCCTCCCGTTTCTGACACTCCAGGGTCGGCCCAGGGGCACGGCAGGGTCAGGGCAGTGCTGCTGCTTTTCCCCCATGGCTGGGACTGCTCATGTTGCTCATCTCTTTAACCCACAGTGATAAGGCTGAATAGGAAAAGGCTGGTGATTATTGGCCTCTGACATGAAGGAGGAAGAGGAGCCAACTCTGCCCCTGCTGCCACACTCTTGGCTCTCTCGCTTCATTTAACCTCACCCCCCCTCCAATAAATCCCTGCCAAGCATGTGAGTAGGTAGAGCTACTGAATTACCTGAAGCCACAAGTTTATTCAGGCTGTGCATTACTCTATAACAAGTCTAGGCCATATTGTATCCAAACCAACTGATGGCAAACTTCAGCAAAATACTCTGAGGTCTGACACCTCCTGGATGAGGACAGCGCTCAGCTGTGAGAGCAGAATGTCTGTCCTCCACCAAGAATCACCCTGACCTTATTTTGGACTTGGCAAGCGATGCAAGGTAAAATTAATGTCATTAGTGACTGTTGGGAAACTCATCAAAGCAGGGCTTTCCTCAGAGCTGCCCCAGGCAGGGCTGTTCAAGGGGTTATTCCTGGTACCACTGCAGATGGATTCCTGGTGTTAATCCCAGGGCAGAACCATGTTTTGGGATAATGTACAAATGCCAGGCAGCATCACTGCACTGTAGAGATGAAAGCTTGTGTTAAATCTAGAGAAAAAGCCTGCTTAGATCTAACTTTCAGTATTTAATTGTATTTTGGAAGCTGTGACTGCTGTAAGTTTGAACGAGGACAGCGCGGGTTCGTTCTGCACGTGGCAACAACTGCAGAGGGACAGGGGGGTGTGTGAGATGAACAGACCAGGCTGGATAATTGTAATAATCCTTGGAATCTCCCTGCACAACGTGGTCCTGGACCACTGCTCGAGGTTCAGGGTGCTAGAGGCTGATAGTGTTTGGGTCTGGAGGGGAATCAGGGATCTGCTGCATCGCCTGCCGTTGCCTGTTTTTGGGCGCTGAGCAGGGCTGGGTCTCCCAAGGAGAAAATCAAAGAGCACAAATTCCTGCTCGAGAGGGAATTCCCATCTTAGTCTTTCCAGTTTTGTTCCTAGGTTACCTGTTCCCCCAGGAACCTCCCTCCTTTAATTTGTTGGGGATAATCACAGCTCTTAATTGGATCTGTTGCCTTTACCAGTGCTGTCCAAAATGTGTAGGGGATGCCTTGGCAACCTCTGCTCATCCCAGACTCCAGGTAGAGCCCTTTGACTCAGAAAAGTGAAAAGCAGGAGAGGGAAGTATCCAGCACTGCTCCTTCCCTGGAGGATGGGAGGCTCCCAACTTTTTTAATCCCTTGAGCAGAGCATGCAGTGACTTGGCAGTTCCATTGAGCAGCTCCCAGGAAATGTTAAAAACTGCAGAGCACTTCAGTTATTTTAGTCTGAAAAGGTATTTGAGGTCAGAAGGCTGGGAAATGCAAACCCTGGGTGCTATTTCCATGGGAGTGCTCAGTCCTGGAGTCAGGAATGGCACAGCAGCAGTTTCAGAGCTCCAGGCAGAGCCTTTCCTGTGTCCTTCACAGGACATGATCCATTGCACCAGCTTTCCTTTGGAGGGCACAGCCTGGGGAGCTGCCC
>JAWWES010000011.1:1685547-1697623 GCA_035583135.1 Lophotriccus pileatus | reverse complement strand
CCACCCTCTGGGGGAAGAGCCTTTCCCTGAGATCCACCCTGAGCCTGCCCTGACACAGCTCCAGCCATTCCCTGGGGTCCTGTCACTGTCACAGAGTAAAGAGATCAGTACCTGCCCCTCTGCTGCCCCTCGGGAGGATGGTGAAGACCCCAGTGAGGTCTGACCTCAGTCTCCTCCAGCTGAACAGACCAAGTGCCCTCAGTTGCTCCTCTTGTGGCTTCCCTTCCCGACCCTTCCCCATCCTCGTGGCCTCCTTCGGATTCTCTCTAATACCTTAATATCCTTTTTATACTGTGGTGCCCAAAACTGCACACAGAACTCAAGGTGACATCAGTTTGTTGCTGAGAGATGCACTTTGAGGGCACCTTGTCAGCTTGTAGATTCATAAGTGTGGACAAACCTTAGGATTTCCCCTCCTCGCTGGTCGTGTTTATATAAATTCCTTTCCCAGAATGGATGTGGCTGCAGGGATTGATCTCGAACTGAGACAGGGCAGGCCTTTCCCCAGCCCGCGGATCAGGGAGCGCAGCCAGGCTGCTGGTCCTGGAAGCGTGGATGTTCAGACCTGCTGGCAGGCAGCAACCTTTGTGCCCATGACCAACTGGTAGGTTACTCATGGTGTCCCACCCACAGGCTTGGCACGGAGGGTGCACCTTCAGGAGCGCTGCTGGGCTGTTATCACCCCGATAAACCACGGCGTGTTTGCACAGAGGTTTTACTGGCTGCACAGCGCCCAGCTGCCTCTTCCCCTTCCTGCCTCTCTGTGCTTCACCTCACCGAGGAGGAAAGACATCCATGCAAATCGGCTTCACGGAAGAGAGGGGATACCCCAGCCTGGCTGGAGAGCAGAACTGCCCGGCAGAAATGGGCCACCAGAACACCAAACCCCCCAGAGCGAAGCAGGCCAATATCGTGATGCTGGGACTGGACTCTGCGGGGAAATCCACGCTGTTGTACAAGCTCAGGTACAAAGATATTTTTCTGACCATCCCAACCATCGGCTTCAATGTCGACATGATTGAAACCGGGAGAGATTTCACACTGACGTTTTGGGACGTTGGAGGGCAAGAGAAAATGAGGCAGGTGTGGAGCAATTTCCTGGAGGGCGCGGATGGACTGCTGTATGTGGTGGACAGCTCTGACAAGCGACGGCTGGAGGAATCCAGGAGAGAGTTTGAGCTCATCTTGAAGAACGAATCCATAAGGGACGTGCCGGTCGTGGTGCTGGCGAACAAGCAGGACTTGCCCGGAGCTTTGAACGCCGAGGAGATCACCAGGAGGTTCAAGGTGAAGAAGAACTGCAGTGACAGGGCTTGGTACGTGCAGCCCTGCTGTGCCCTCACGGGAGAGGGGCTGGCAGAAGCTCTCCAAAGAGTGACCACGTTTGCCAAGCAGTACACCAGATCCAAGGAGTCCTTCACAATCCTGAAGGAAATCTGAGCACTTTAAGGATTTCTATCAGCAAACTCTGGAGGATGTTAACATATTTTGTTGCACTGACTAAACCTGGATATACTGGGAGTCCGGAGGACTGTTAGACATAAATATTTATAAGGAACTTTGACAATGTTGAGGTCTACTGTTATACCTACAGATGCTTCTCAGATACAATTCTGCAGCATTTCATTATTTTTTTTTTATTTGCTCGGGGTTATTCAGCTCAGAAATGTGGCTGTTGAACGATGAGAAAGGTGGAGTTGAGCACCTGGAAACAAAATAGGTGAGAAGTGTTTCAATCCCTTAAGTCAGGTCATTTTGTAAGATGCAAACGAGTCAAGTCATTTGTTCAGCAATGATAAAATGCTGTTTTGTAATAAATACTCTGTGGATGTATTTCTTTTATATGTATATTTGTATATATATATGAAATAGTGGGTTTAGAGGTTAAATGCTTAATGATGTACAAGAGAACTTGTTGGCTATTACTGCATTCCAGAAACAGTTACTCCAAACAGATTGTCACAAGCAGGATCTGCCCCTCAATCAGCCTCAGTCTGCATTTCTGCGCAGATTTCCTGCTGGCTGAAGGAGGGAGTTAGTATTCTGAATTAAGGCAATGAAGGATTGATAACTAGAAGACTAACTGAAATCTATCAACCATGGAAACAGTTTAAGGCTGACAATTTAAGGGCCTGTTCTGTAAAAGCAGGAGAAAAGAGATCATTGAGCTGTTGGTTTTACAGTCCCAGAAAATCCAGCCAATTCCTTCTGCCTCTTTGGCAGGAGGTGGGATGCCCCAGTGCTTAGGATGCTTTCCTAGATACCTGGATTTTCTTATCCCCTACTCCTGCCACAGTCTCTGACCACAGACAAGTCCTTCAACCACTCTGTGCCTCACCAGCGCCTCAGGAAAATGAACTTCCCAGCCATGGGCTCTGGAAAAGTCATGGCCATGACCCTGGAAAAGGGGTCCTCTTGTGCACCTTTTTGTTTTGGTGACAAAATGATGATGCCAAGTCATTCATGGAGGAAAACTGTGTTTCATTCTTACTAAACTTACCAAACAGGCAGGAATTTCAAGTTGTGGGAGGGTGAAGCAGCAATAAAATCACCCAGACAAACGCTGTTGTCTCATGAATATATTATTCAAAGGCCAAAAAATCATCAGGTGAATTTGCTGAAATAGTAAACAAAGGCAGGTTTCTCAACAGAAGAAATAGTGAGACATTACCAGGGGCTGAATCCTGACTCAGGTTGAGACTGTTGCTAAAAGGAGAGCAGGGATCTGGATTTCTCATTGCCTGGGCTGATGATTTAGGTTCAATATAAAATATCATCTTCTGTCCCTAGAAAGATCTTTAAAAGTCATTAACATGAGTTTTCCAAACCCAGCACAATTCAATGTTAGAAGAAGTAATATTTCAAACCAATATATTCATAAGCATTTGCATTTTATGGTATATATTGAATTCTCTTAATCCAATCATGTGTCTGTTATAAACCTCAGTTTAGTTCTGTGGCCTCAGGACTCCCTCAGGAAGAAACACTCCTGAGAGATTTAATGAGGGTGCACCAGGGTCTCTAATTAGACAAGAAGCAAGTTCTGGAGGGAGAAATAAAGTCCTATAATAGGCCAGCTCATACAGCTAAAAATGAGAATAAGCTTTCAGGCACACAGGCCCTTCTGCAGGTTATCAAATTACAGCAAATGACACATCAGCTTGAAGAAATATTTTACATTATGCTTTAAAGGAGAGAAATAAACTCTATTCCATTCACTTTATGGAATATCAAGTACTCAAAAATTGAATTTTCTAAGAGCTTGGTTTCCCAGAGAAGTGAAGCCTGTTATATCTGCCCATGGAGACCCCAACCTTCTGGAATAATTTTGAAGCTTTAAAATAAATATCCATCGAGCTGGAGGTGCAGGTTCTCAAAGGAATGACATGCCTGGAAGTTTAATTAAAAAAAAATCAGTGGGACAGAGAAAAGTGACCACAGCAGTGAAATCAATACCCCAAGGTGTTTCACAGCCTCATCCTGCTCCTGAGAGTTTGGGATCTTTGGGCTGCTTGGCTGAGCAAGATGAGCAGAATTGTCTTGGAGTTTCAGAGCACAACGGAGTGGAATTCTACTGCTGCTAAAAATGCATTCCACAGTACCATAAGAAAAATTTATTCCTTGATAGGTTTTTTTATTTTATTTCATTATTTGCAATCTTACAGGTCACTCACTGAAAGCAATTTTAGGATTTGTGGAGGCTTTGGGAAGGTGAGAACTCAGAGCATTGAGCACGCTGCCCTCTGTGGCAGTAGAACTGGAGACTGTGGGCTGGAAAGTTTGCATGGGATGACAGGCCTTAAAGAGTTTGGGTCAGGTGTTTATATTGCTTCAGGTTTGGGAGTTTTTTCTATTAGTCATCCTGGTGTTCCTTGCATTTTTTATTTCTGGATTTGGTCGAGTAGCTAAACTGCTGCAGTCCTGCAGTGTCTGCTCACATTCCTTACACAGTTTGCTGTTCATGTTCCCTTCTGCTGACAGAAGAGTCACCCACGAAGTGCTGGAACACACCTGAGATCAGGAGTCACAAGGGGAAGAAGGATCTGTGAGACCGAAGGCATGCAGGACCCTGTGCCCTCTCACCAACCACCGAGACGTGTTTGGATGGGACAATTCAAAAGTTGGGGATGAGGACCTGTCCTTTTGGCCATTTGTTGACAAGATTGGAGCTCACTGGACATAGGTCCAGTGGGATGAAAGGCTGTTTTAAGGGAAGGTGTGGAGCACTCCAGATGGTAACAGTCCCTCCTCCTTTGCCTGGGTGACAACTCTCCACCAACTGGCGCACTGCAGAATCAGAGGGCAGTGTAATGGCTGAGGAATGCAGGACAAGGCTTTCCCAGTATCAGACAGTGAAGTGCTGGGCGTTGCTCAAATGTCTCTGTGTCTCCTCCTCATTCCTGACAAGTAACTGAACCAAAGGAAAGACCTTTCATGAATCAAACCAGTCCTGAGTCTACTGCAAAGGGAGACAACAATACCTTGAAGTGCTGGATAAATATTAAAGAGCTTAAAGCAGGTTTTCTTCCCAAATCAAATGACCCAAGCTACAACCAGGCTTCTTCTAATTAGCTCAAGTATTTCTCTTCAGCACCAGATTCTGGACGTGTATCTCCTCAGATCCCACAGCCTGGATTAGCCAAGGCTCTGTAATTTAGGATGGAAACTCGGGAGGGTGGAGGCCCTGCTTCCAAAGCACACACCACACTGCAGGGACCATTTGCAAATGTACATTCGTGAACAGCAACAAGTCCAAACCCATCTGATTTTGAAGGGATTTTAGCAGGTTGTGCATCCCTTTGTGTTCTGGTTTCTGCAATGTTCTGTTCCACAGCTGTGGTAAATGTTCTTGTGCCCCTCCTGCTCATCCAGGTCGTGTTTTCAGTGTGCTTGACCCCTCATCCAGCTCTGGGCTGGGCTGGGTGTGATAACCTGGGTTTCTTTGTCATCAAAGACACCTCCCCTCACCCCTGTCACCTCTGTGTCCCCTCCCCAGCAACACATTTACACCTGCAGAGCTTTCTCCCCCTCCCGTCCTTCCCCAGGTATCCCAAAGGCAATGCCTGTTTTCATGGTCTCTTTATCAGATTTTCAGGGTGCTTTTGTGCTCCTTCTCATGCCACTCCTTGTGCCTGGAATTACCCAAACACGTTTACAATCCCGTGTCATTGTTTTCCTCCAGGTCCTTCCTCAAAGCACTCCTTTCCCACGATGTGTGCAAAGCTCCCGCCGATGGCTGTTAGGGTTTTATGACCAGGCCTGACCCATATCTTTTGATGAGTAGTTTTTATTATTTCCTTGTTCTCCCCATATTTATTCACCTGATCCCCTGTAGGGCTTTCTTTGGTGCAAAGATCACCTTTTTGTTCTGTGTTTCTGCACTGATGAGAAGTTTCTAGGCCTTATATTTCTGCTATAAGTAGCCCGAATCTGATGAAATATCTGCTAAAACAAGGAATTTTGTGACTTCAATAAATCATCAGGCTCTGAAACCCGAGCCAGATGTGTTGTTTCTTTTTAGCAAATCTAGTTGGGAGCTGCAGCAACAATTTCATTGATCCACACAAAGGCGAATCTCCTTTGGAATTCTCCTTGGCCGTTAAAGGGTAACTGTGCCTTAATCAATAGTTTTCAGTTACTTTATCTAAAGCACACACATTAATCACGGAAGAATGTTGGGCTCTCAATCTTCTCTCAACTGATTCAGAAGTGTGAAAAGTTCTGTTTCCTACAGGACCATCACAGTGAGAATCCCTCCAATCATCAGGATGCAAACGAAATGCAAAGGCATTTTGCAAACAGCTTAATTAATATTTGATAAATTAATCTCCTCATCGGAGGGGTCTCATGCCCAGAGCCCACTGCTGGAGCCATCAGCTCTTCCCAGCAAAAGGCCATGGATTTCTGACTGAATTTACGTGGTTGTTCCTTTGTTAAGGATTTACACTGTGAGTTTCAATGTATTTAAAATATATATTGGTCACAATATACTTGTGTGCACAATACGAACCCTGAGTATGAATAATTAAAAATATAAAACACACTATTAAAATCAAATGTCGTGGAAATCAAATATACTTTCAAATAGTTCTTCCATTTAACCTACACAGGAAAACTTAATGCTTATTAAAAGTTGATTGAGCCTTTCCTTTTGGAAGTTTAAGGTTTTCCAATGAGTCATTTGGTTCATTGATTATTTAAAATAATCATATATTGCTGACACTATGAGGCTTTTCTTCCCCATGTGCTCCTAAAAGCCAAGGCAAACACCAGAAAACCTTTATCTCACTGACTGGTATTATAAAAAAATTCTTGTATAAAAGTGTTTCCGTGCTGAGACATCTTGTGGTGTGTCAGGTGTCCTGCAGCTCAGCAAAACGAAACTGTGGGGTTGCACATTCATTCTGAGAGGCTTAGACCACACAGCTAAAAATCCTGTACCTGGCTTTTTTTTTTGAAACAAAACCAGCCTAATTACAGCATTGGTGGGACTTACTTTCAGTCATGAAGTATTTGAAATCTGATAGTAACAATTTGTTAAATATGAATTCCTGATATATGTCAAATTCCCAGTTGTTCTCATTATGCCTTAAGATGAGTATTTCACAAGCACAGAATTCTGTGGCACTGAAATTACACAACAGTGAGGTCCAAACAAGCAGATTCCTAAATTGGAATTGCCATTATTGTTTGGGGGTTTTTTTCACATGGAGTTGGTTGTGATTTGTAAGAGACCTGAAAACCAGTTCATAACTAAAATGAGATTTTAATATAAAGAAAAGAAATGAAGGTTGATCTTGGTGATCTTCAGTTCCTGAAGCTGCTAAGGCTGAAACAGAAATATTACCCTCTGTCGGACAGCAGGAAATCAAGGAAATATCAATCCTAATCCTTGGGAGAAGGGGCCTCGTTAGAGATGATCAGAGCCCTCATTTTCTTCATTACAGGGAGACAAAGAGATGCAAACTTGGAGTTTTTTGGACAAGAGGCTTCCCTTTCTGCAGACAGTCAAGTGGAACAGGATCCACAATACTGGAGTTCCAAGGTCTGCCAGCAGATATTAAGTTTTCCTTTCCTTTTAGAAACGTTCTGGAACTCACTCAAACCCAGAAATGTTTTCTGTCACTGTCCTACCACCAGTGGTGCTACCAGGGCTTCTTAAGAAGGATTTGTTTCGGAAATGAATGGAAAAAGGAAAGACCATATCCCTGGGTCTTTCAGGCCACACCAAAATGGCTCATTTCACTACACATTTCCTCACTTTTTATCTCAGGTTAAATTTTCTTCCCTTGCCTTTAATAGGGGATTGTTCTGTTGGAAAGGTGGAGCAGCTGGAACACAGGCGGGGAAGTGCAGCTCTACGATCTGCTGATTGATGATCAATTCCTGCTCTTCCTGGGCTATTTGCAGCTCATGGATTTTTGGGATTGACTCCAGCTCTGATACCAAGAAACATTTTTTGCCGATGGTCATTTCCTGATCTATAATTTTGTCTGATCTGACAAACTGAATGTTTATGGGCTTAATTGTAAAAAATGTCATCAGCAGAAATTAAAAGCAGTCCCCAAATCAAAGGTTCTATTCAACAAAAAGTGATATTAAAACAGAAGGGCTGAGATCAGAATGTAGCCAGGGACAGGAGAGCTGTTTAAGTGTCTGTGGGCCTCATCTTTTATTCCCACTGTCATCCAAAGGCCTTCAGCCAAACTCCATCCAAAACCACCTTCAGACCTGTCTTTAGGACAACCCTGTGTTTGCACACCAGATGAAAGATATCCAGAAAATATCCTAGCAGCAGTCCCCTGGGCTGCTTTCTTGTTCACACCAGCTATTCCATTAGTATAAACCCCAGGATTAATGGGAATTTTTCTATGTGCAGCACAAATCTTTGCAGCTTTACCTAAGCCTTACAGTTTCCTATAATAGGGAGATAGTTTTACCTGCTATGAAAAGCCACTCACAGGGACTGCCTTTTACCTAAATATATGTTTAGTAAATATATAAATTTATATATATAATGCTAATAAAAAATTCATCCTTGCAGTACTATTTCCCAGTCTGAGAACTATGCAAAAACATCAAAGATGCAGAGCTTTGTACTGCAGTAGCACATGAAGTTTGAACAGTATCATAACAAGAGAATTGGTGTTATATGCATAATTTATTATGTTGTAAACACCTACATAGAGCCAAAAAGTATCCTTCTAGGAAAAGCTAATTTAGACTCAAAATATCCAGTTTTTAAAGGCAGCCCAGTGACACTGGATCAAGAATTCTGAGGGAATCCTGTCTATTATTCCAAATTGGCCTTCTGAGTGTTTTTGCACTGCAGATCTGAGGTAAAATCAAACACAAATAACGTGGTAATTGTTCCTCCGAGAGCCAAACAGATTAATTAGACTACAGTCACACAAAACGCACTTGATTAACCGCTGATTATGTCTTCAGTGAAGTCACAATATAAATTATTCTTCAGATGGTACCAGATCAAAGAGCAGCGAAGGATTGTCTTGCTCGGTACGTACATAATTTAGGAGGAGCGAAGCATGTTTTGCGTTTCACATGAAGTGACACAGAAGGGAACTGTGCACGTCAAAGCGGGGGTTGGACCTGGGGATGCGGCGATGCCGTTCGAAGGCAGGTCTGGATTTGAAGGAGGATTCTCCAGGGTGATTCTCAGTTATTTTCAAATGGTTACTCATAAAACGTGATGATTCTCAGCCCCTTGACTCTGTCAGTCTTATTCCAAGAACGCAGAGGGAAGGTCAGCAGGGATGACTCCGCTGAAAGGTCACTGTCACTAGCTGGGGCGCTGAGTCAGTCTGGGCGCTGCAGAATGTGCTGCCTTTCCAATTCCAGCATTCCCAAAGCACACGCTTTGGGTACTCAGGGGCGACAGTGGGAGGTGGTGGAGGTGGGATGAGCACGTTTGGGTCAGCAAAGGTGTGGAAAAGGTGGTGATGAGAAATGTGGTGATGGAAGAAAAGGCTTTATTTTCATAAACTTCTATTTTTTACCTTCATAGCCTGCCTAGTTACAGGCTGAAGGCATGGGCAGGAATGTAACCCGTAGTACCAATGTATTAGAGTGCAATTTCATTATTCATCAGACACTCTCTCCCCAATATCTAATCTAAACCTACGCCCTTTCAGTTTAAAGCCATTCCCTGTGTCCTGTCCCTCCCTCCCTTGTCCCAAGTTCCTCTCCAGCTCTCCTGGAGCCCCTTTAGGCCCTGGAAGGGGTTCTCAGGTCTTCCTGGATCCTTCTCTTCTCCAGGTGAACCCCCCAGCTCTGCCAGCCTGCAAATGAGACAGAGCACTAACTAAAGAGATGGTCTTCTCACTCTTTGTGTAGTCTTCTAACACATCATCAGATGGACAAAGTGCATTGCTTTTTAAAATGTAAAGAGCTATATCAAGAAAATGCCCTTTTTTTCTACCCAGACTGCGATGTGAAGGGGCTGCTGTACCTTTACCAGGCTGCAATAAAACACTTTACATATCGGTAGACAAGCAGATTAATTAGCCCTGACTAATTTACCTTCCTCGTGCTGCTGTGACATCGCTGCTACATTTATGCAACAGATGTGGCTGTGGTGACTCAGCTTCTGCCACTTCTGGTCTCGGTGAGAACTCTCTGGAACTATCAGAGCCTCATCCTCTGAGAAACATCCAGCGACAAAACACACAGTTCCTCATAGGCTGAAAAATCATCCTCTCTGTTTTCACAGAGAGCTAAACCCAGTTCTCTTTTCTGATACTCGTCAGTCTCTGAGTGACTTCTTGGTGACTCGGTGACTCAGTTTTCACGCCTGGGAGGCTGCATTTCCCACCAGAGCTTTGACTTCTTTTCTATCAACATGCAAGACAACAGAGAGGAATCCCCACAGCCCCTGGTTGATTTTCCAGTCATTAGAAGTGAGTACAGACTACAGGCAGGATCAGGCCAGAACATATATATATGTACATATACACACATTCCAAAGAGTGCTTCCAGTTATGCAGAGAGGTATCATTTTCTGGATCAAATTATAGAAGTAGGAACAAATTTACCATCCACTCTGCTCTATTTCTTTCAATACTCTTTACCTCATTTCAAGAGTTTGAACAGCAGCTTTTGTTTGTTTGTTTGTTTCCAATATTCTGGAAGCCTGGGAGGAACAGGTATTACTCTGAGCATATTTTCTTCATAAGTTAAAGCTCTTGTCCCAAATATCATGGGTGTTGTGAGCTTTCAGAAGGAAATACGCTGGGTGTTTTGTAAATAAACCACTTTGTTTTCCTGGCCCTTGTTGATCTCTCTACCTCAACACAAACTTTCTGTAGTCTGACCACCCGCATCACGGAAAAGGTGCAGAATTAGATTTCTTTTGTATTTCTGAAGACTCACTGTCAAGAGGCAATAGTTTGTCAGATACATTTCCATTAAGTCATTTTTTATAGTTAGGAGTGGCTCTGGGAGGAGGGCGAATAAAAGGTGTAGTGGGGTGAGGAATTAAACTGTCAAATTTTGGCTCCATGAGGCCGGGGAAAGCAAAGTCCAGTTCGGCTCCACGAGGGGAGCGAATCCAAAGTGCAGTTAGTGAGGGGAAGGATTAAAGTGTTAACTTTCGGCTCCACGAGGGGCACAAATCCAAAGTGTAGTGAGGGGAAGGATTAAACTGTTAACTTTTGGCTCTGTGAGGGGAACGAATGCAAAGTGCAGCCAGGCAGATTAAAATGTCAACTTTCGACTCCATGAGCGGAGCAAATACAAACTGTAGTGAGGGGATGTATTAAAGTGTTAACTTTTGGCTCCATGATGGGGGCACATGCAAACTCTAGAGAAGGGAAGGATTAAACTCTCAAACTTTCAGCTCCGTGAGGGGAGCGAACGGAAAGTCCAGTTTGGCTCCATGAGGGGAGTGAATCCCAACTGGAGTTAGTGAGGGGAAGGATGAAGCTGTTAACTTTTGGCTCCATGAGGGGCACAAATCCAAAGTGTAGTTGAGGGGAAGGATTAAACCCTTAACTTTCGGCTCCATGACGGGACGGGTTAGTGCTAACTTTCGGTGCCATGAGGGGAGCGAATACAAAACCAGGTGCGGGCACGGAATAAAGCGTTCACTTGCGGCTGCATGAGGGGAGCAAAGACAAAGTGAAGCGCGGGGTCCGCTTAAAGCGTTAACTTTCGGCTCCACGAGGGGAGCAAAGACAAAGTGAAGTGCGGGGTCGGCTCGAAGTGTTAACTTTCGGCTCCATGAGGGGAACGAACGCAAAGTGCAGGGCGGGGAAAGATTAAAGCGCTGACTTTCGCCTGCACGCCGGGAGCGAACACCCGACAGATCGGGGGGACGCACTAACACGTTAAATTTCTGCTGTAGCGGGCGCAGCGCAGGCGCGGCGCGGGCAGGGAACGCCCGTTAGCGCTCCGCCGCTCCGCCCTCCCCTCGCTGCCCGCACCGCCCAAGATGGCGGCGGCGCTGAGGCGACCGCCCTCCCCCCCCCTCCTCCCTCCTCATGGCGTCAGCGCGCGCCCGGCTCCCGCCCTCCCGCCGCCGCGCGCCATTGGCCGCGGGGCGCGCGGGGCGCAGCCAATGGGCGGCGCGGCCCAGAGCGAGGCTGGCCCCGCTCTTCCCCCCCCGTCCCACACCCCCCCCGCAGCCGCTCGCGCCGTCCCTTCCCCTCCCCTCCCCCCGCGCGGCGGCACCGGCGCGTTGGGGCCGCGGGACCGACCCGCTCCCGCACCCCATCCCGGCCCCATCCCGGCCCCATCCCGGCCCTGCCCGCCGCACCCCGCACCCCGCACAGCGCCGCCGCTCCCGCACAGCCGCGGGCCCGGCGGGGGCTTCCCCCCCGGCGCGCTCGGGCCCCGGCCGGAGGAGCAGGAGGAGGAGGAGGAGGCGGAGGCGAAGGGGCCCCCCCGCGCCGGCCCCGCCATGGCCGACAGCGAGAAGCTGGACAACCAGCGCCTCAAGAACTTCAAGAACAAAGGCCGCGACCTGGAGGTGAGCGGGGCGGGGACGGCGAGGGGGAGGGAGGAGGGTTGGAGGGAGCGGCGCAGGCCGCGCGGTGGGGCGGGCGCGGCCCGGCCCGGC
>JAWWES010000011.1:1660918-1680724 GCA_035583135.1 Lophotriccus pileatus | reverse complement strand
GGGATCCTGCAGGCATCAGCTACCACGAGATTTTAGTGATAAGCTGAAGGGCTCAGTCATGACTAATGGTCAGAAATAGCCCTTATGATAAATCTGAAGCTAAATATAATTGAAAAAAAGGAGGATGGAGGGGTGGCCATCACAGGCTGACAGAAATAGATCGGATCATTTGATTTTTTGATGTAGCAAACGACAAACAGGATCCAGTGACTGAAAGAGCCACATGAATTCCTGCTGAAGTGATGTGTGTTTTGCAGTTGGAGCCCTTCCCAGGGCCATCCTGAACTCTGCTTCCAAAACTTTTAAGTTGAGGCTGGTTTCCTGCTCACAGCTGTGCGAGTGCAAGGTGGGAACTGATTCAGAGAAGTCTGACAAGTGAAATATCCCACAGAACAGAAGGAATAATGTCCCTTTCCTTTGCCTCACTCTCTGCCCTTGGAGCTGTTTTCCAAAAGACAACACAAGTTGATCTGGACTCTGCCTGGCAGTTGAGTTTCTCCAAACTATTCCATCCCTGGGCTAAGGTGGTGATGCCAGAGCTGCCCTCAGTTCTCCTTTATTGTGCTTTTCCTCTTCCCAGGAGGAAGAGCAGTGACAGGTTGAGCAGTAATAACTATTTTGTCAACAGACCACTGTTTACACAGAGGATTATTTTAGTGGAGCCCTATTTTGGTAAATTGTGCCCAAGAGTGACTTCACTGGTAGCTTGTCTTGCTTGTGAAGGCTTTTGTGAGTCCAAGGTGTGCAGGTCTCTGCAGAGCAGGCAGGAATTAAACCAAGGGCCTGCCAAGGAGGACATTCTTCTTGTTCCAGCAGAGGAGTTTTAAGTCTAATCAACTGCATATATGACTTCTCAAGTAAAGAAACTCGTAAATGACACAGCTGAGGCTTTGTTCTGGTTTAGGTGCCACTCACCCCTCCCCTGTCCCTGTCACATGTGCATGTCCTGGTGCTGTGATACTGCCTGAGCTGGAACACCTTTCCTTCTGGGCTCACTGCTAATTGTAGCAATTACTTTTAATATCCTTTACAGCTTAACCTCTCTTTTAAGTTGGTGTTACAGCAATTCAGCCTTTTACTCCTCGAAAATGGCCATTGGGTTCTTGCTCTTGGTGACCAGTAACGTCTGGGAAGGATCATCCATCCCTCTCCCGCTGGAGCTTTCTGACAGGAATGCTGCTTTGGTTGGGTTGTGGTTTGGGAAGGTGTTGATGGTCCTGTGAGCTCAGCAGGGGTGTGGTGCAGTTCTGCAATCTCATTATCAGAGGTTTTTCCCGTATTATTTTCATATTGACTGTTGGGGCTCTTCCCTGGTTGCTGCAGGTGCTCCTGGGTTGGATTTTCCCCTCCCCTGTGGTTTTTTTTCCTCATGATGAGCTGCGTTTTGGTCCTCAAACCGTGACAAGGTCTGCCTCTAAAGCAGTGGGGAACCATCCCTTCTTTCCCTTTCCTGTCCTTTTTTCTTGGAGCTCCTTCCTTTGAGGAGTTACTTTGTCCTGCTCCGAGCTGAAATTTGATTCTGAAGAAACGTACATTCTTTTTGATAAAAATAATTATTTTCTGAAAGTCAGGCTTTTAATCCTTATCTTCAGATCAGCTGCTTGCTGTTCATGTTAAGCTGCACCTTTTCCTTCTATCCTGTGTTAGTGCAGACCTTTATTTCCAGGATTTCAGGCCTTCCCTGGGACTTGTGGAAGTGAAGTCACAATAAAAGTGGAATTGTTTTGAACTTTATAAGTGAATGAGAACAGCAGAGTTCAAAGTGTGGAACACAATCACTCCAGACTGATTTATTCTCCTGTTTTCACTGCAGTAACAAAGCAGCAATAAGGCAATTTATGTACATTTACAAATTGATTTTTTCCCTCAATTCTGTCAATGGGAGCTGCAGAGAAAATAACTCCCAAAAATTGCTCTGGAAGTGCCAAGGGGTTTATGTGGTTTCCATCTATAAACAATAGTTTTGTAGCCTGGCTTTGCTTACAAGGTATCTTAATTTGAGCTTGTTTATAAAGCTACTTCACTGGTGGTTTGCCATGGTCTTTATAAAGCTTTTGGGGCTGTTTTAGGCACAACTCTTTCAGCTTTTCCCTTTCAAGACACCTGTTTATTCCTGGTTCCTTACACCCTTTTTTCCTCAACATGAACACTTGGGAGACTGTTTTACTGTGCAATAAAATAGGCACAAATAATATAGTTATTTCCATTTCCTGCAGGATTTCTGCTTTTATAATGAAAATTAAACCCTTTGTGTGCAGGTATTTAAAGGGCATCAACTTAAATAGTTGTACAAGAACTTTTAAAATTGGTCTGAATTCAGAATATGATATATTTTGGTCTTGATTCTTTGCAGACTATGAGAAGACAAAGAAATGAAGTTGTTGTGGAATTGAGAAAGGTGAGATGACCCAGGATTTTTATTATTAAATGGGATTTTACTTAGTAAAATGTAAGAGTTTCTGTTTAAGGCTTTGTTCTTTCTGTATCTGCCAAGAATGTTGTTCCACTATCTCTTTGTCTCTCCTAATCTAAAATTTGGCTTAGAAGGAAGTTCTGAAATTTCTATACCTGCTACTGAGAGCTCTGTAATTTTTGTCCTGAAAAACAGGGTGTTTATTTGCAATTTAATAAATCATTCTTGCTCCTCCAGCCAGGTTTTTAACACTTACAAAAAGCTGGTCTGCAGGCACAAAGCTGTTTTCTTACACCACACAACAGAGTGGAAGTGTCTGAAGGTGGTAACACTGGAATTGTTGGAAAACTGGCTCCTGAGGAAAGGAATCACAACTGGAATTGTTTTACTTGGGGGATGAACAGAAAGTTGGCCCCTGGGAATTGCTGTGTCACATAAATGATGACAAACAGGTTGTGATGTCAGTGTTGATGGATTTGTGGAACTCCCAGCCCAAGTTGTTGCTGTGTAGGTAAAGTTGGATGCAGGATTTTTTGGGAAGCAGTGGTTTCCAAAACGTGCTTCTCTGTGCAGTCCATTCCAACCTCTTGTTAATTTTAACACTATCAGTGACAGCATGTTTGTGATGCTTGGTTGAAACAGAAGCTTCTCTTCCTTCCTTCACACCCCCACACCTCCTGAGTCGAAGTTCTGAAGGTATTCACTCAGTTTTCTCTTTCAGAACAAACGAGATGAGCACCTTCTAAAGAGAAGGAATGTTCCCCATGAAGATATCTGTGAAGATTCTGATATAGATGGTGACTTTAGAGTGGTAAGAATTAACTCTCAAGCATGTCTTCTTTTTGCCTACTTTAAAAACATTTTGAATTTCTAATTGCTTTTGTCTCTGTTTTCCAGCAAAACACTTCTTTGGAGGCAATAGTACAGGTAAAATCAACTTGATTGTTCAAATATTCCTCATGACACGGTGACAAATGTGTGAAAAATCTGATTATTCTTTTTATTCTTTTCATTTTAGAATGCTTCAAGTGACAACCAGGGTATACAGTTAAGTGCTGTGCAGGCAGCCAGGTAAGAACACAGCTCTCTCAAATATCTTGGGTTTATTCTTATTTTATCAGGAAATAAGTTCTGGCTTAACTAGAAATAGTCTGTAATTAACTGACTTTTTTAAAAAGAAAACTTGGTATAGAGAACTTTAAAAAAAAAACACAGAAGACATCTTTATGTAGTGTGGCTTGTCATTATGGATAAACACATGGATTTATCTTGGTGGAAACTTGATGCATCTCACAAATAGAGTAAAATATGTAATTAGGAGGACTGTAAATTGCTCAGCTTTAAATGCAGAAGGACTGAGTATCTGCCTTGGTGGGTGGAGGAGGAAGGAGCTGGTGGAGGAGGGTGGAGCTGGATAACTCTGGTCTTTATTTCACTGGTGATAAACGTCCAAGGTAGAGAAAACATGGCACTGGAACTGGATGTAACGGCTTTGGCTTTTCCAGGAGCTCACTAATTTGAATTTTGGGGCTCTGTTATTGTGATTTCTCTGCTGAATGTGCTTTATTTCCCCTTTCCCAACCAGGAAGCTGCTCTCCAGTGACCGCAATCCACCCATCGACGATCTAATAAAATCAGGAATATTACCTATTTTAGTGCACTGTCTTGAAAGAGATGACAAGTGAGTATTTGCTGCTTTCATTGCTGGTGTGCAGCTGATGTGTGCCTGATCTGAGAGCTCCCATTACAGTAACTGTTGTGTTTCTCTTCCCTGGCAGTCCCTCTTTACAGTTCGAGGCCGCGTGGGCTCTGACCAACATCGCCTCTGGAACCTCGGAGCAGACACAGGCCGTGGTTCAGTCCAGTAAGTCCAGCAGGGTTTGGTCATGGGTAAACAGTAACAACGTCTGAAATACCCTGCAGAAAACATCCACACACACCCCTGCTCCTCTCCAGCAAGTTCACAAATCCAGCTGTAGGGTTGGGTTGAAATCAGGTTGTCAGTCACCAAAGACCTGCACCTCTGGCAAGTGGTGTCAGGTGAATCACAGGCCTGCTTTTGGTCTTTATTTTCTCAGGGTTTAAATTCAGTTGGGTTTCCTAATGGTGAGTAACATCTTCAGGAAACTCCCAGTATTGGAGCAGAGTTGGGATCTGCTGGCTTCCAGTTTTCAAACTTTAAAAAAAAAACCCCAAACAAACCAAGACTCAACAGAAAACCTCGAAACAAACACCAAAAATCAAACCAACCAAACAAAAAGCAACAACAAAAACCCACAAGAAACAACAACAATGACTAAAAACCCAACTAAAAAACTCCCACCTAGTTTTTTGCCTAAAACTTCAGGAAAAAATACACACAATTTCCATTGGTTGCAAATTCAGTTGCCCTTTGCTTTCCCAACCTCAGTGTTAAAAACCTGTTGACTTTGATTACTTTGGATTTGACCCTTTTGTTGTGTATCTTAATACTTTTAACTTCCCTTTTTCCCATCCTCTTCCTTCCCCAGTTGCATCCCAAGTTTTCTTTTGGAAATCTGATTAATAGATAATCTGTCCCACACCTCTGATCTACAACACTTTGCATTCAAACCTAGTTTGTCAACAAATTGAGCACTTGTGTCAGTGGTGTTCTCTAGGTCTCTGTATGCACTGATTAGTCCACTTAATAGCTCTGACACGTGGAAATTCAATTTATTTCAATGAAAAAGATGGTCTGTTGTAATCTTTCCATAAGTATGGAATATATGCTTGCTGGGAAGGTTTTTTTCCCCCTTGCATCCAGGCATTATAAAATGTCCTTATTTAGCAGGAAATAAGAATCCTTCTGTGGTTTATTTCTCTCTAGTAAAACGTGGTTTACATTGAGAGAGCAACTAAAAATACCAGTTTCTCTTGAAATCTGTGATCTGAAGTAAATGGCTTTTTTTTATAGACTCAACTATTATGTAAGCAAGCACCTTAGTGCTGGGGGAAAATAAACCAGGATCAATTATCTAAATGTGGAGCATGTGGAAGCCTTTCCTGCCCTCTTCCTACATTCCCAGTCCACACCAGAGCTGTGCTCCTACTTGCTCTGCACTTGGTTCATTTGAGTGGGTGAGGTTGGTCTTCAAGTTCCTTTCTCACAGTTGATTCTGGTGCATAACTTAGTGACATTTATTGCATTCAGAAATCCTGTGCTAAATCTGGAGTCCTGACAAGCTGCAGTAAACTTGTGAGACTTGCAAACAAATTCAGTGTCAGGGTTTTTTTTTTAATATTCTGAAGGGCAGAATACTCAGCAAAGGAAGAATTATTGCAGTGTTTTATTTCAGTATCACCTGGGAAATGAGTGAACTTTTGACCAGCTCTTTACCAGGAGAAAAATTTCCTAAGTCTGAGTTCAGGATGTGAATAATTGCTGTTTTGAGAAGCATTTCTTGACCATCCTGTGGGGGTTTTTTTTGTGCCTTTCAGATGCTGTGCCGCTTTTCCTGAGGCTGCTGCATTCACCTCATCAAAATGTTTGCGAGCAAGCTGTGTGGGCTTTAGGAAATATCATAGGTTGGTGTTACTCCTTAAAAGTTCTAAGGCTGTTTTAGTGTTGTTTATGAAGTCTTTGAGGGAATCTTCAGGACTGTGTTGGGCTGTTCACTATTCTTGGTGGTTTGGCCTTGTGTGCCACCCCTTTCCCCTGCCCACACATCCATAAAGGCATGGCTTGTGGAACTTTGCTGCTGGAATGACACTAACCCTGTGCTGTCTCGAGCAGGTGATGGACCCCAGTGTAGAGATTATGTTATTAGCCTTGGAGTAGTGAAGCCTCTGCTGTCCTTCATCAGCCCATCCATCCCCATCACCTTCCTAAGGAACGTTACCTGGGTCATGGTCAACCTGTGCCGCCACAAAGACCCCCCTCCGCCGATGGAGACCATTCAGGAGGTGATGGAATTGCTGCTTGGTGTGACCCAACCCCAACTGGGGGTTTGTCTGCCTTAAAAATTGACTTAAAATATTAAATAACTCTTCCTTTCCCTCCCCAGATCCTTCCAGCCCTCTGTGTTTTAATTCACCACACGGATGTAAATGTAAGGAACCAAACTTAGACTCACTTTTATGCTCTGCTGTGGTTTTGTAGCTGAAGTGCAAAGATTAGTCATAATTACCTCTTTTTCTTCATAAAAAAGAAAAGCTGTGATGTTCCCTTTCATTAGGGCAAACTTATTTTGATATCTTTTAACTGCTGATTTTTAAGTATCTGGTTTTTTTTCCCCTGATATTTCTGTGTCTGTACAAGTGTTTATTTGCATGTACTTTCCCTGCCCTTAAAAATAAAATGCAGTTTCAGTTGTATTTCTGTGAGCATTCACTGACAGTTAAATGCAGGGATTTTTGTGCCTGGCACTTAAATCTGTACTGAAAACCAGTGTAAATGAAAGAAAAACCTCTCTGCTGCACATTTCAAATATCAAGTTCAGCTGCAGCTTCTGAGGCGCCAAATATGAACATTGTTATTTAATAGTGAAGTAAATGAGCAAGAGTTTACTGAAATGATAAAATAGCTCATCTTTTTGCCTAAACATAAACGAGAATTTAAGATTCTTTGCTTCCTAGAGAAGTTGTAGCTCAGTTGTCTGAGTTGATGGCAACAGTGCTTTGCCAAAATATGTCTAAATATCTTAACTAATGTTCATATAGTAATTATGCTATTGAGTGTCTTGTCTGTAAGTAGGTGAAATTAAGCTTGTTTGAATTTTGGAAATGGCTGCATTTCAATCAGTCAGGAGTTGTCAGCTAAAACAACACTCAGTCTTTGTAAGCTGTCAGTTGAAACTGTTCAGATTTACAGCTGTTTAAATTAGATTTTCTGTGTGTGAATGCACAGCCCAAATTGAAATTAATCTTTCATTTCTTTTTGAATGTGGTTTTATTTATTTTGGTGACACTTGTGCTATTTCTGTGCCGTTTCCTGTCAGATATTGGTAGATACAGTCTGGGCACTCTCATATCTAACGGATGCTGGCAATGAGCAGATCCAGATGGTCATAGACTCCGGAATAGTCCCTCATTTGGTTCCTCTTCTCAGCCATCAAGAAGTTAAAGTGCAAGTAAGTTTGGATCCCTTGCAGGAAGTGCAGCTCAGAATGTGCTACTAGAGAAAGTAGCTGCTTTCTTTTTAGAGTTGCAAGTTTAAAGAAGTTTGGTTTTTTTTTTTTCCTTTTCCCTGTGTGATGCAGCATTTGCATAAAAGCTTTTGCTTTCTGAGCTGTTTGTGCTCAGCCAGCACAATGTTTTGGTGAGAAGAGCTGAGTTTAAAGGGGGTGTTTTGTGTGTGTGTTTTACCTGCAGACGGCTGCCCTGAGAGCTGTGGGAAACATCGTCACCGGCACCGACGAGCAGACACAGGTAGTTCTGAACTGTGAAGCTCTCTCACATTTTCCAGCACTTCTGACACATCCCAAAGAAAAAATTAATAAGGTAAGTGATTGTACCCGATTGGTAACTTTTGCTGTTTGGCTTAGCTTGGATTCCACACCATGATTTGAGTGACTGGCTCCTTATTCCAGTTTAGGGCAGCTTGCAGCGAGTGCTGAGGTTTTTCAGGAGATTAACATCCACAGGAGAATCTCTGAGGAGCTGCAGACTTGTACTTGACAAGGATGTTGTTTCCTGATTTCTTCTAATTGAATTTTTATGAAATCAAAGCTTTATCTTCTAAATCTGGCTGTTGACTTAAAAGTTGGAGTTCTCGATACGTGAAATGTCACTTTAATTAAACTGACTCTCTTGGAAGTGATGAAATAGAGATAATTGGATGTCTTTGAATGGAGTGTGTGTGAGAAATGGAATTTAAACCAAGCCAGCTGGGGGTGGGGAGGGGGATGTGTGTGTGGATGGATGGCAAAGGCTTTAAATGGGGGCACTGACTTCAGTGCTGACTCCGGAGTGCATCTGAGGCGTGTTGGGCACTTCTGGGGCCACTCTGCAACACTGCCGATGATTAAAGCCCAAAACAAGCCCACCAGGAGAAGCCCAGGCATCCTAAATCTCTACCAGGGTCACTGATGAAAGTGGTCCTGTGATCTGATCTCAGAGACTCAGTTGAATGAAATGTGAAAATTGCGGACTTCTCACGTGGAGAGAAACATTCAGCTAAAAAGTTGTTGTTCCAGAGAGGTTGAGAAGGGAACTGGGGAGTGATGGAGGGTTTCTAGGAAGGCAGAAATCTTTCAGCTGTGAGATTAGAAACTGATACTCTGAATATACTGAAAATTTAATGTGAAACTGTTACTTCTTGACTAAAGGGTTGATTCCCACTTAAAAAGGTGGGTGGGGGCTCTTGATTCTTACTTAACATAAGAATCCAGGCACAGTCTTTGGCTTAATTAAATATTTAATTTTTAATGTTTAATTTAATGCTTAATTTAATTCAGAACTGGGAGGGGCTGCTGGGGAAAAGATGTGTTCTTGCACAGTGTGCCAGGCACCTGCTTTTGGGTGCTGCTGGAAGGAGAGTCCTGGGCTTGTGGACAGAATAAGCATCAAGGCTCCTGTAACTGTTGAAAATGAAGCATTTAAGTAATAGGTGTTGTGTTTTCTTGCTGATTGAAGCCAAGGAGAGACAAAAGGAGGTAAAGAACATCTCCTGCCACTCTAATGTGTGGAAAACACGATGCTGTCATGCATTTTGGAGCTCCTCTGGCCATCAGCTGAAACTGCTCCAGCAGTCATTGTCAGGTGGAAGCAATTACTGAGTGCTCATTTGTGACTTTTTTTAATCTCCAAATAATTCTTTCTTTTAATCTGAAGTGTTTGGCTGTAAACTGGTAACAGTGAAAGGCTGGAGAGTCTGGTGGAGTTGGAAAAATGTGCATGTTACAGGATCTTGCAGGAGTGGGAGTAAATGCTGTAGAAGACTGTCTGAACTAACTCCTGCCATCCTTTTGTCTTGCAGGAAGCCGTGTGGTTCCTGTCTAACATCACTGCAGGAAACCAGCAGCAAGTTCAGGCAGTAATAGATGCAAACCTTGTTCCAATGATAATTCATCTTCTAGATAAGGTGAGACCACAAGGACTGGTGTTGAATGCTCATGTGGGACTTCAAACACCTGTGTTTGTTTTTAGTTTTGGGGTTCTTTGTGTCTTGAATGTGAGTTTCCAAATCACTTTGTGCTTTCAAGGATCTGCCTTGTCAGGAACAAAGGGGGTGGCTAAAAGGATGTGGGAAGTATTTAGGGGAAAAGACTGTTCATAAATAGTTCTGTTAACTGCCGATGTATTGATCCCTGAGAAAAGAATTGGAGACCATTTTAAACTGAATAAACATCCCTGAGTTGAGGAACATCAGAGACAGCCACAGTGGCAGTGTGTGCAGGGCTTTATCACAGCTGACACTTAGTGCTTATCTCTGCCTGTAGGACATGACAGCTGTTGATAAGGAGTGGGAAAGAGTGGAGTGAGTGCTGCGGTTTCATGTGCTTTGATGTAAACAAATTTCCCTTCCCCTGGAGGATCGATTGGAAAATGTGGTTGCAGGGGGAGGGATGAACAGAACAGGATTTAGGAGTTCCCTGCTTCCAGACAGCTGGTACAGTGATGCTGTGCAGGGTAGACTGTAACAAGTGCAAGTTTCTGTGGGAATGCTGCATCCCATAAAGCCTGGAATGATTGTTTCTGTCTGTGGTTGTGTTTTTAGGGTGACTTTGGTACTCAGAAAGAAGCTGCTTGGGCAATAAGCAACTTAACGATCAGCGGAAGAAAAGACCAGGTGAGTCAAACTTGGAGGTGCATCCCCTGTCCTGGGTGCATTTGAGGGAGTGCCAGGATTATGGATGTGTCTGTTCCTCCACTGTTCAGGAACTCTTCCCTGCTCCACAGGGGATTGGAGAGTGAGCTTCAGTTGGAAGCTCATTCATGTCTGGAATGACATGACATCTTAGGATGGCCTGGGAGCTCCGAGTGACTTCCCCCAGGCTCTGGTGGGATTCCTGGGCATTCCACATCTCCTTTTACCTTTGCTCCCAGCCATCAGAATGTGCTGATTCCAAGGGTAGTATCCCATGAACAGAATTACACCAGTTCACTGTAAACCCAGACTAGTGGCAGGGTTGGGGTGGTGCTGTTGCTTTTCAAAGGTGAGGTTGAAGCTCCTTATCTGATACTGAAAAATTCACAGTGTCTGCTACTTGTGTGTTGTAGCCCTTAAATATATTTATAAATTGATCCATAAATGTTACCTAATAATAGTAATAATAATAATAATAAATGTTACCTTTTGATGCTCTAAAAGGGGATTTTTGAAAGTGGCCACTGCAGAATACCTGGTTGGGTAACTTTGGGTACTTGGACTCCATGGAGTTTGTTTGCATGTTGTATTTGTGCTGCACTGTTTGTCTGCCACGTTCCTGGTGTAACTCCTGCCTTTCCCTCCTCAGGTGGCTTACTTAATCCAACAAAATGTAATCCCTCCCTTTTGCAATTTGCTGACAGTAAAAGATGCACAAGTTGTGCAAGTGGTTCTGGATGGACTAAGTAATATATTAAAAATGGCTGAAGATGAAGCAGAAACCATAGCCAACCTTATAGAAGAGTGTGGAGGTAGGAGGATCACGATTTTGAATTCTGAGAGTTTTTTACAGAAACTGATGCTTTGACTTCCTGCTGTGTGTTGGTTAAAACCTTTTTTAAAGTGACCTTTTCATGCCTATCAGGTGCATATACCCAGCTTTTCCTAACTAAGATAAAATGTGGAGGAGCTGGATAATGGCAATAAAACTTACAAGATGCTAATTCTGTAACAGTCATTTATTGGACAAATTATTCTCATTGACAGATTAGCTTCTGTTAATGTGGGGATGTTGTGCTTACCTGAGTCATGCACAAGTCATGTCCAGGTGGACTTGGAAAAAATAATTCCACATAAAAAATCATTCTAGAAATACAATAACTTCAGTTTCCTCGTGGCTTTGAGACCTTCACCGTGTTGGTTGCTGTTTGACTGAAACTTTTCAGGGATGAAAAACAGCAATATTAAATTTGGGCACAGGTAAAAAACTGGGTGGGATTTGTTAACATGGAGTGGAATAGCTTTTAAAATACCAAATCTTGAGGGAGGGCAATAAAAGCAAGTGATGGGTGACGGCTGGGAGGAGAAAAGAGGTTTTTGAGCCTCAACTCTGCTTGTCAGAGCTCCAGAAACACATGTGTATGTTCTGTGCATTTATATATCTGTATATAAAAATATATTTAAGTGTCAAATACGAGTTTACAGCACCTCAATCATAGTCACTCTGTTCCCAAATTAGTTTTTAATTTCTTTCTTGGAGAACTGTTTTGCCTGAGCTTGGTGTTCTGAGACTCCTTGTGCGTTTCTCGCAGGGCTGGAGAAAATTGAACAGCTACAAAACCATGAAAATGAAGACATCTACAAACTGGCTTATGAGATCATTGATCAGTTCTTCTCTTCAGATGATGTGAGTGTGCCGTTCTGTGCAGCCTGCCCTGGGGGCAGTCGGTGTTTATCAGTGTGGCTCAGGGTGAAGCTGCTCCGTGGGGCTCGTCTGGTTCAGTCAGAGAGCCCCGGTTTGAACCGATCGCCTCTCCCGCCGTTCCTCGCGGTGAAGCGTCTAAAGAAGATCTGATGCCTAATTTAAGCCTCATCTCCAGGGATTAAAATCCCAGGCTTTGAATAGTTCCCTTAACTCTGAGCCCCTGCCTGAGCCTGACATTTCCCCTCTGATAAGCTCCCTGCAGCCTCGAGTGCCGAGTGGGAGCTTCTGCTGCTCCCGTCGCAAAGCCGCTGGAATATTGGAATAATTTCGGGGGTGGGATGTGCTGATGGAGAATGTTGTTTTCATTTCAAACATGTGAGGCGAATCAAAGGGAGGGTTGATTTGTGTGCACTTTAAATCATAATTGCAGAGAAAGGAAATGCAATCATGGCAGTCTGTGCCGGGAAGGGTGAGGGTTTCTTCTCGGCTGGAGAACTGCAGGAGTGGCAGAGCTCAGCTGCATTCGTGCCCTGTTTTCACCTTGAGGATCAGTTTGTGCTAGAGTTTCACTTTTATGTGAGCAATAACATCCAAGTCTTGTTTAGCAGCTGAAATTTTGCATAAACAGCAGGACTTGGAGTTGGATCCAGTGTCAGTGTGGTAACCTGTGTTACCAAGTGTGTGCTACCCAGCTTAAATAGGAACTGCAGTCTGGCTTTAATCCTTGCTTGACTTAATGGTATTGGTCATCTCTTAAGAACTGTGACTGTTCTGTCAGTTCAGAAGACTGACAGAATATTCTCCAGGAATGAAAACTCCATAAACCGGATATTTATTGGGTGCCTTTCCTGCTAAATAAAAGCTAAGACATTTCAGCTTAAATTACTTCATTTTAGTGCTCTACTAAATTGAGGGGGAAGACTCAATGCAAGGAAGTTCATTAGGTGGAGAGGGAGATGATTTTTGGATTGTGCAGCTGCTTTTTAGAGAGGGTTTGTGTCCCTGTCCCCACTCACAGTGTTCCCATTCCGTTCCAGATTGATGAAGATCCAAGCCTTGTTCCAGAAGCAATACAAGGCGGAACATTTGGTTTCAATTCATCTGCCAATGTACCAGCAGAAGGGTTCCAGTTTTAGAGTGGTATTTTGGAAGTTAGGTACAATGCAGCACTGAAAAAAAAACAAAAAAAAAAAAGGTTTGATCCATCAATCTTGGCTCATGGGATCCGCTGCTGCATTAAATCGGGAAAGCAAATGTGAAGATTTCATTTGGAATCACAGAAAAGCCCAAATGAAGTCAAGATGGCGAGTGGGTGCGAGTGAGAATGAGTGGCAAAATGTAATGAAAAACTTCACACTGAATGCTTATTTAGATTGTTCAAAGAAAAAGGGCTACAGGTCACAGATCTTCAGTGCCTGAGAAAGAACACCGACTTCCTAGAGCAATTGGGGGAAATGCAGTATATCATCATCAAGCCTCGTAAGCATAAGAGAATAGGATGCCCACATAAGTCCAAGAGAATGAGCCCAGGCCTTGCTATGAAGCACCGTGTGAATGGACACCGTTGAGTGAATGTCTGGACTCGCTGCCAGGCTGGATCCCAGCGGGGGCTCCGGGCTGGATCCCAGCGGGGGCTCCGGGCCAGCTCCGGGCCTGCCGTGTGATGAGAGAGTGGGTGTGATGCTGTCTGTGAGCGCATGGAGCTTGAGTCGCCTTCAGGGGGCTGGAACAACCTAAACCATCCGACTTGGAGTGTCACCTTACACTGGACACCAGACCGGTTTAGCAGCAGACTCTGGTTTACTCCTGCAGCCTGTGTTTTCTCTTGTTTTTATTTTGTTTCTTTTTTTTTTTTTTTTTATTTTATTTTTTTTTTCTCCCCCCTCTTTATTTTACTTTGGAGTTATTTTTAATTTCTTTCCTGTACGGCTTCTTTAGTTGTTTGTAAAGTCAGAATTTCAGGAAGGCTTCCCTGTGCATTTGCACCAGATGAATGTTTGATGTTATGAAAAGCTTTTCCATATCATCAAAACTAATTTGTAGATTTTTGCATGGGAAAAAAAAAAACCAAACAACAAAAAAAAAATCATTCATTTCCCTTCGAACTAGACTGTGTTGCAGTACACAAGTTGCCATAATAGTAGAAAGCAGTAAAATGTGGTAATAAAAAATCTCATCCTTTTCATTTTCAAAGATAACATGAAGACCTTTGCATGTGGTAATCTACAGCATAGTTCATTTTTAGATTTTGTTGAGTCCTGTAACCAAAATGTTTCTGTTGTGGTAGGATACCGTGCTGTGTTTCAATGTTACTTGTTTTCAAACTTTGTTTTCTATGAAAATGATATGGAAACGTCTAAAAATTGAAATTTGGTGCATATGTACTGCCGAATAAAGACCGAGAAAAGAGGTGTGAATAGATGTACAAATCAAGTCATGGTTTGAACACCTTTAATATGCCTAATCCAATTGTTTTAGACTCTTTTTATCTTAGATGTAGGCAGCCATGAACAATCTATTTTGAGCCACTTTAGAGAGAAAACTTTGTATTTTTAAAACTTGCACAAAAAGGATGCAAGTGTTTTTATAATTGGAGGAATGCCTCAGTTTTGAGGTCCTGCACACTAAATTCAAGGTTACAAATTTGTACAAACTGAACTCTTTATAAGGTGGCTCATTGTAGGAAATGCTGTGCCTTCCCCTTTGAGCACAAGTGTTGCATGAACAACAGTTTGCTATAATAAATAAAACATACCAGATTAGCCACCATTAGCATCTATATCTACCTTGTGTTTTAAAAATCAACTGGTAATTCTGAAACACTGTAGAATGGATAAAGATTATTTTGTGATCATAACTCTTTGTTGGACTAGAGTATTTTTGCAGCATTCCTTGTCATCAGAAACATGGTTAAAAGTTTAAAACTAGAAGCAGCGGAAACTAGCTTGTGAATTTATCCAAGTAGAGTGCAGGCTAGGCTGTCTTGGGGAAAATAAACATTAAAACTTGCAATTCTGGTGCTTTGGGTGCTTCTTTCTGTCATGCATTTGTTTTCCATCAAAAAGTGCGGAGGTGATTGGAAGAAAGGGCTTTCCTGAGTCTCTGGGTGAGGTTTTTACCTGCCCCAGGTCCGTGTGTGGGGTGGAGGCATGTCATTGTTGTGGTGTAAATCTTTAAAAACAGCTGATTGACCTCATAATATTCTGTGTATTCACTGATAAATTAGGGTTGTTTTCATGGTAAATGAAGGGAAATTAAATCCTTCTTTAAAGAAAATTCCGCTCAGTAAATTGCCATCTTCCCACTAAACCACCTTTGTGGAGGATGTTCTGTAGAAAATTGTATTATTAGAATCTTTTCTTTTTGGGGGGAGAGGAGAACAGAGATGTTTGTGGCAACTTTTCTGAACTTTCTGAACAGCTTCCTTAAACAAAACCCCATCAGAACACTGGCAAAGTCTGTATTTACTGCCCCAAAATGCCTTTTTTTGGCATTTCCCTGGTGTAATACAGTCACAGAAAATTACCTTAAGCTGGTGCTCTTCAAGCTTTTTGCCTTTTTTGGTGGGTTTTGAAGTGAAAAATTCTCTTGCCCTGCTGCCCAGCAGATCCTGTCTCTTGTTTTACTGGAATATGGCTAACTGAAATATTCCAGCCTCCACAGGGTGGCACTGCTGGAGTTCTTTGGGAGCAAAACCGACACCACTTTGTCCAGTGCCTTTTTCCCCCAGAGTTGCAGTTTGAGGTAATGGAATTAAATGCTTTGTTGGGGAAAGGGAGTTGCTTGGGAGTCTTGGATATAAACAAGAAATAACTTGGATTGCCTTTAGGAATATTGATCATACTGAGGTTGGATATTAATCACCTCTTTCTGTGTTTTGGAGTAAAAAATTCTCATTTCAGCTGGACTTAGGGCAGCAAATACCTAGAAAAAGATTTAAAATGTTAAAAGGATGACAGTTAATCCATAAATGAGCTCTGGCAGGTAGGATTTTTAGCCCAAGGAGTAGCATTGCTGGACCAAATAGCTGCTTGGAATTTTAGGGTGCTGAATGGAAAGGGATGGACTGAGAGAGGTTGAGCCTCTTCTTTTCTCTCCAAACTGCTGGAATTGGAATTGCCTCTGGTCGTGTGAAGCCTTTCAGCATTTCAGAGCCATTTCCCGGATCGTGGAGCCTTGGACAGACCGACTTCCCATCTTCTGGTGGATCACAGGCATTCCCAGTAAACTGTGACCTGCTTTGGAACAGGTTAGTCTGTTTAAAAATAGTAATTTATGGATAGGATGTCAAGATAACAAAAGGATTTCTACTGAAATGAAATACTGGCTAAGGCAGCTTTATAACTTAAGAATGTCTTCGTATCAAAACTTGTCGATTTTTGCCACTTTTAACTATAAATGTTTCCTCATCTCTGCGTGTCACCAAATTCCTGGCAGGAAAGCTGGTCCCGAGGCTGGGAACAATTAGAGAAGAGCTGCATCTGGATCAAATAGACTTTGTGAGAGGAAACTTAGTAGCAGGAAACGTGTAAAGTTACAAACTCTTTTTGATAGTCATTTTTAGCTACTGCTGGAGTGAAGCTCAAATGGCACAAAGAGTGGATCAAAAAAAGGTAATGCTGGTTGGTTGGCTACAGAAAAGTGATTGAAAACCTAATTTCCCTAAAGCAATTCCCATTTTTGCTGGTAAATCCATTCTAAAGGGAGGGGTCCTGTGTTTGGATGTGCTCCAAAGCTGAGGAAGAGCTTTCATTAAAAAGAGCTGTCATTAAAACTTGTTGTGTGTAAATACCTCGGAGGTACTTTTAAATTAGAGTGAGGAGCTGGAAAAGCATCTTTGGAGAAATGTTAAATAGATTTAGACCTTGCTGAGCGTGGGGTGGGAGAGGGTGGGGAGTGGTACAATACCATGGACAGCTACAGACTTGTAATCTGAGAAATAATGGTTGTCAAATATATAGAGAAGAGGAACCAGTAATTATAGTTCAGTGTTGAAAGCAAAGGGGGAATTTCCCCGGGTTACCCCAAACTCTAAAAAAACTAAAAGTGGGAGATATACTGATTATTTATGTAACAAAGTAGGAAAATAGTAACTACACTAGCTGTGGATTGCTTGTATTTTATCTCATTCCAAGCAAAAAAAGAAAACTATATACCTTGCACCTGCATCTTGTATGATCCTCTCTGATTTATTTTTAATCCTTCTTCCTCCCCTGCCCATTTTAGAAGCAAAAGTAACAATTTTACCAACCGCCCTGCACAGAGTTTGTGTTGAAAGCCAGTGTACACAGAGCCAGGATTACAGGGAACGTGTGATTAGAAACTAATCAGGTTCAGGTGGTAATTAACAGCCAGTGGATATTTTGGAATGAAAGTCAGAAACAATGAGAGTGGAAAAATGGTGAAACTACGGTGGGTAATTTGTTAGAGGATGAGATTTTTTTTTTATTGCTTAAAACATAATTCCAAATATTTCCTGGATATTTGTATAAGGTCCTCTAAATGCCAGCTTTAAGATGTTTAGGTGAATTTTGGATGCTGTGTTATGATTTACGTGACAACATTAACTGAATTTCATTTCCCTTTCAAGTTCACTGTGAATGCAGCAGCTGAGGATAACTTTGTTTAGTTCAAATGAATTGGGAATAAACCATTGGACACTGCCAGGGATGGGCAACCTGTGCCGGGGCCTCCCCACCCTCACAGGGAAGGATTCTTTCCCGAAGTATCCAGTATAAACCCTCTGTCTGTCAGTTTAAATCCATTCCCTTTGTCCCGTCGCTCCAGACCCTCGCCAAAAGTACTTTATAACGATGTTCAATAGCCAAAGCAGGTAAAAGTGTTAAGTTTGTAACGTGCATTAATGTTGATTTCTGTGGTCAGGTCCTGCACGCCCAGAGCCGGAGCTTTCCCGTCTCCTGGTTCGCACTTCAGGGTGGATTTATCCTGAGATCCTGAGGGGGATGGTGCCGGCATCACAATCGCGGAGCGGTGCGACGGCCGAGGCTCGATGGAACCCCGCGGTCCCGGCCGCGTCCCCGCCCCGCTCCCGCTCCATGCCCGCCCTCAGCTCCGCCCGCCCCTCACATTCAAACCGCGCGGCCGTTGCGGCTCGGCGGGAGCGGGGGAGGATCCATCCCGGCACAGGAGCGGCTCCCGAGGCCCGAGGAGCTGCCCTGATCCCGGTGTGGAGCCCCCCGCTCCCGGTGCTGAGCCCCTCGCTCCCCGTGAGGGCGGCGGGAGCGGGGGATCCCTCCCGGGTGGGCGCGGGCAGCGCCCTCAGCGCTCCGTGAGGGCTCGGCTGTGAGCGCTGCCCTCCCGGGCTGTATTTCAGCTCCTTTTTATCCCCCCGACCTCGGTGTTGACCCCGTTTCTCCGCCGTCGTGGCCGGTCTGGGAGCTGCGGCAGGAGGAGGGACCCTGCGGGACACAGGTAAGTAAATGTGCGTTCATCCTTTCCCTCCGCCGGTGCTGTGAGGGGAACGACGGAGAAACGCTCGAAATCACAAGCTTTGACAGGGTTGTAAGGGATGGAGGGGGGAATCTCAGCCTGGGGAATCAAGCATGGAAAGAAAGGAGGGAGGGGGATATAGAACCACGGAGCTGGAAAGGTCACCGCGGTCCTGGCGCTGGTTCCTGCTTTCCCCCCGCTTTCCTGAAGTTTGGGTCTAAAATCGCCAGCGCCAGTTCCTGCTGTAAACTTCTGAACTGAAATTATGGTCTTGAAAAATCGCTGGGATGGAGGTGGAGCAGGGAAGTTCCCAGCTGAGTGAAAATTGCTGTGGGTCCCACACGAGCCGAGGCTGGGACCGAATTCTTTTTATAACACAACGCGTGATGTGGGAGAGACCCGTGAAACAGCCCGGCTGGCTCTCGGGAGCCAGGGATCCCTCCAGGACTCACCCGCGGCTGTGATTCCAGGGGGAACCGGGAGGGTTTGGATGGGGTGACTCGTATCGGAGGAGGAGCCAGCGGAGGGACGGACCGCAGGGAACTGCCGGCTGTGTTCATCCCCTGCAGGTCATTGAAAACCCCAAATTGTGGGGAAAAAAAACACTTAGAGAGTGTAAAACTCTGTGCCAGTGGTGTAGGAGTGGGGACCGGGGCAGAACATCCCCGGCTGAGCATTGCCGTGACCTGTGGGGTGGGATAAAGCAGCTGGAACGGGCTGGAATAGGGAGGTTTAGGCTGGTTTGTGATTCCTGCTGGGTTTATTTCTCGGTCCTTTACCAGGAAGGTGATTTATAAATGGAAAACACTGCAATGTCATTTGATCTCTGTTTCTTGCAAACATGAACCCGAGCTTCTGTAAGGGCGATAAAGAGGATTTCATGGATCTCTGTGGGATCAGGGCTGGGCATTTCTGCCTGGGTTTGGTTTAAGTTCAGCAGGGTTTTGAAGTCGAGTGTTGCAGTCCTTCAGGAGAGAGCAGAGGTTTCCTTCGCTGGCAGGAGGAGGAGCAGGGAGCCTATATAAAAATATATATAATTCTTTCTAAGCAACCTCTGGCACAAGGAGCTGGAGCTCTCTGGGAGGGGAACACAGTTATCAAGGAATGCACTGCATTCCTGGGATCTGTTTCACTGGAGGCTTTGGCACACACCCCATCCTACAGCTCTGTTTTCACCTCTCTGCAACACCCCTAATTAGAGGAGGATAAAATCCTAGTCCTCAGCAGGTATCCCACTGCTGGGAGGTTTCCAAAACTGGCACCAATTGCACTTTTGAATTTTAAAATACCTTCTAGTTTGTGATTTATTTATGCTGAGGGACTCCTACAATAAATCTGTATATTCATTATTATATTATTACACACGTGGCACACGTATTTGCTGCCACAGTTGTTTGGAACATGCCTGGAAAAGTATCAGCTCTGTGCAGGAAAGCATTTCCCAAGTTCCTGCTGCTGCTTTTGTTTTTT
>JAWWES010000011.1:1600907-1660818 GCA_035583135.1 Lophotriccus pileatus | reverse complement strand
TTTGGAACATGCCTGGAAAAGTATCAGCTCTGTGCAGGAAAGCATTTCCCAAGTTCCTGCTGCTGCTTTTGTTTTTTTAATTTTTCCTAGAAAAGTTATTTTCTTTCTCTTTGCTTAACTGTGATTTTGGGCCTTCTCTCTGTATTTTCCAATTGCTGTTCCCAGTCTATATTTCCAACAGTCTGCAGGTGAACAGTGGAAATAAATCAATATATGGATATTTCCTCTGTGCTGCCAGTGCTGGGTGAAACTTTGGGAATTCCAAACCTTTTCCTTCCCTGCTACAACTCCTGGACATTGCCTAGAACAGATTAAGGAAACACAGGGTGCTTTAGCAAAAATCAGCACTGACATTTCAAATCCTGCTTGGAATGAAGTTTTCCCTTCATTTTTCCGGTAGCAAAGGGGCTCCTTGGAGTTAAAACAGTTGTTTGATGAAGGTTCATTTTTATCTCGCCCCTTCTGGAGCTCAGATAAGCTGGGTGTGTGTTCTTTAGAAAGGGAATTTCCCTCCTGTAGCAGCTGGATTTGGGGAGAATTAGTGACTTTAAAGGAGGAGATTTTAAAAAAATTATATTAATTCCACATATATAAGAGAAAATAGTGAATTTCTGCTAAGGATTCTTTTTTTTTCTAACCATGAGAAAAAATGGCACATATTTTTCCTTTGATTTCAGTGCAAGTGACACTCCCAAGATTCATAATAACTTTTTATATATATATATAAACTTATACATATATAAAAATATATATAAACTTATATATAAATATATAACCATATGGATAAATATATAACCTTACAGATAAAAATAAATATTTCTATAAATATAAATAAATATGTTTAAATTTATTTCCTGTGGGAAATTAATGATAAAAAATAATTATCTAGACAGGGGAGTAGATTTGTTGCTCATCTCCCTTCGTTATTGACACATTTCTTTAGTTCCAGTGTCTGAAGCATCACTTAAAACCATGGAATTAATAACCCAGTGTTGCCACGGTGGCTGATTAGAAAAGCTAATAAATAAAGGGAAATGAAGGCCTGTGGCTTCCCAGTGGAAAGAGGAATAACCTCATGGCCTTTAGTTAGCAAAAAATAGATTTAGTGTCATTGTCATGAAGGTCTTTTGTTAAATGCCTGTTGGACCTGCTGTAAATTCTCTTTACTCAGGGGACTGCCCCAGTTGGTTATAAATGCTGACACTCCTTATCGTTCTGCTTTTAAAGGGCACTTCTCAGGAATTACCTGGAATTATGTCTCCCTCCAGGAGGTTTTCTCCCAGCTGTGGTCAAGGTCTCTTTCGAAAAAGAATTCAAAGAAATGAACCAACATTTTTGTGTTCATTTGCCTGAAAATGTGCTGCATAGATTTTTTTAATTAATTTTTTTCTCAGAGCTGAATTTATCAAAGAGTGTTTTGAATGTAAAGTTGACTGAACAACGTACAGATTGAGTTGGCTTGGTTTGGGTGCTGATAAATTATAAATTAAACTTTTTAGCTGCCTTGTTTTGGCATTGTTTCACCCTAATTCAGCCCGGGGTGTGAGCCCCAAATTGATGGGGTTTGACCCTGAAAACTCAGACAATTTCTTGTTGCAGAGCAGCAAAGTCTCTGAGTGAAACTGGTGGAGGGCCAGGAAAACGTGGCATAAAGAGAAAGAAACTTGGTACCAATTCCCTCATATTTTTAGCAGAATGAAAACCAGAATTATGATTTATCAGGAAAACTGTTGTTAGTGTCACTGTTGTTTGGGATTTAACACTGATTTCACTAAGCTGGCAGAGAAAAACGAGGCAGCATCACAAAGGATGGAAAGTGAAAGTCAGTTCTTGAGTTTGGTGCTTAAAGTAACCCAGGAATAACACAAATCTAATCCCTGGTACTGGTGGTGTCTGTAAGGGCTGCTGAGCTGGATTTTTAGTGCCAGAACCTGGAGAGAGCTTCTAGTAAATGTGACTGGTTAATGCTCCAATGACCATTTTATGTTGCAAAAGGAACATCGGAAACAAGTCAGGGGAGAAAAAGAAGGGTCTGTACTTCTTGTTGTATTTTATGTTGGAAGTGCTGGGAGAAATGGTTCATAATTCTGAGGTTCTTTAGAAATCCTAGTTCTGCTTTTACCACTCTTTTCTACTGTAAAATACATCTAGTGGCAGATTGCTGCTGTCCCTGCCTTTTTAAGGCAGAGGTTGGCCATGGGTGCCCACTGTGATCCTCAGCACAGCTCAGAATTTGCTGCAGGCCTTGAACTGTTCATTTTCATCCCTTTTTTGCCTTTTTTTTTCCCTCCCTTGGCAATAAACTGCCGAGGTGGGAATTCCCGGTGGGGGAAATGCCAGGTTGGGTCACGGAGATGGTTGTGGGAAGAGCTGAACCCCTCGTTTGTGTTTGCTTTCCCCCGCAGGCCATGGAGCGGCTGGAGGAGGAGCTGACCTGTGCCGTTTGCTTCGGCATTTACCAGGATCCCCGCGTGCTTCCCTGCTCCCACACCTTCTGCAGGGAGTGCCTGGAGGGCATTCTCCAGAGCTCCGAAGCCTTCTCCATCCGCAGGCGCCTCAAGTGCCCCAACTGCCGGGCCGTGGTGGACATTCCCGCCGGGCCGCAATCCCTGCCCGTCAACTTCGCCCTCAAGGCCGTCATCGACAAGTGCCGGCGGGAAGAGCCCTGGGAGGTGGAGACGTGCCGGGAGCACCCCCGGCAGCCCCTCAACGTGTTCTGCCTGCTGGACAAGCAGCTGGTGTGCGGGCAGTGCCTGACCATAGGGCAGCACCACGGGCACCCCATCGGGGACCTGCAGAGCGCCCACAGGGAGGCCAAGGAGGCCGCGGGAAAGCTGCAGGAGCAGCTGCCCGACAAGTACTGGCGGGAGGTGCTGCTGTGCTACATGAAGCTGATCTCCCAGAAATCCCAGTGGGAGAAGCTCCTCCGCAGCGAGAGGGACGTGGTGGGGCAGTACTTCAAAAAGCTGGGGGACACCCTGGAGCACAAGAAACAAGCTCTGCTGGGGGCTCTGGATGAGCTCAACAGGCGCTTCCTGCGGGAACACGAGCCCCTGCTGGAGGGCGTGAGCAAAATGAAGGTGGAAGAGATTGAGCTGAGGTACCTGGATTTGTCCATTCGGAGGGAAAAGTCCCCCCTGGTGTGCCTGGAGAAGCTGGAGGAGCTGCAGCAGCGGGTCAAGGCCCTGAGGGAGAAGGAGCTGCCGGATGTGAAGCCCCTGGAGATTCGTCCAAGGATGGAGGACCTGCTGAAGGACGTGTGGGCTAAAACTGAAATGGGTCAGATCCACAAGATCGCCCCTCCAAAACTGATGCTGGTTCCCAGGAGGAAATCGTGCAGGAACTGCCCTGGAAAGAAGGAGGTGGCAAGGGGCAGGCAGGGCTGTGGGGTGAGCCTGCCCACCCTGCTGCTGCTGCTGGGGGCGGCGGGCGCCGCGCTCGCCCTGCACGTGGCACTGCCAGAGGGGGCCATCCAGGCTGCTCCCGCCTGGATCTCGGAATTCCTGCTCCAGCTGTATCAGCGTTCCTGCTCCTACCTGCAGAAGGCCGTGGATGGGCTGTGCCACCCATTCAGCTCCCTGATGGGGTTCTGCAGGAGAATTGTCCCCTTTGGCTGCTTCCGCGATTAGATGCCGACCCAGTGCAAAAATAATCCAGGATTATTTTTGATTTCCACTGAAAAGCGGGATTACTAAAGCTCTGCACTTTTCCCTGCTTTTCCCATATCCTTCCTTTTCTTTAGTGCCTGGGATTCCTCTGAGCTAAGTCTTAATAAAGTCAAGATTTGCACCAAGAAGGGCTTCCTGTCCCACTGAGGTGTTCCAGCCGGGATCCAGGCAGGACCAGCAGCTGGAACCAGCTTACACGTGGGAATCTGAGTCTCAGCTCTGAAAGCTCCTTCAGCATCGACTCTCTTTATTTTCAGTAACGTCTTTTGAAATTGGTTTTTAATACAAACATGGAAGGTTATCAGGACCCCCCAGCTGCAAAGGGGCTGGGGCTGTCCCTGCCTCTGGTGCCAGAAAGTGCCTCTCTGTGCTCCCTGGCCTGGGACCGTGTTGGGACAGAGACATTTGTGCTCCCTGAGCTCTGTGCTCGTGGCCCTGGGGCTCAGTTTTTCGTTCTGGGTGAAGGACCCGATTTCCCCCTTTTTGTAATTTTTTTATCCTGTGTGTAATAACTCAGTGTGTTTCCCATTTTCCCTCTCCAGGGAGCCCTGCAGAGCAGGACCTTGGATGCTCACACAGGTTTTAGACCCAGCTGTGCCCAAGTTGGGGGGTCTGGGCTGGCAGGGAGGGACCTCCCACTGCTCCCTGACTCTTCCTAAATCATTTAGGGTGCAGTGAAAGCACAGACACGCTGCAGGAAGTGGCAAAGCTGCTGCTGGAGTCTGGGGTAGGAGGGTTTCAGATGTCAGGAGCTCTTAACCTGACAGGGAATGGGAATTTATATTTAACCTTTTGATTGTCAGCACAGATATCAGAGCCCTGTCCCTGGACAGAGGGGTTTATTCTGCCTCAGGTGCTCATTGGCACCATTGGCTGCTTTTGAGCAGCCAGTTTAACCCTTACCAGGCTGGACCAAGCCCTGGGAGAGGCTCCCAGTGCTGTAATTCCACAGCACGAGGTAGTGAGAGACAATTCACCGGTGACCGAGTTGAGGAGAACACAGAAAGAGGTATTTGACCTCATAAAAATAATTCCCTACCCCAGCCTGGCAGCATTCCTTGGCTGGTGTGGGTTGTAAGCAGTGGGTAAGCAGGGATTGAAATCTGAAGCTGCCCTTTAACTCCTTGATCTTGGGGTTTTGAACCCCAAACGTGCCCATTTTCAGCAGGCACTGTGATAGGTGCTGCCACAGTTGAGGCCAGGCCAGTCCTCAGGTGATACTGTTACATTCCTTAAGCCTAAAATTGACCCCAGTCCTGATTATCCCAGTGTTGATAAAGCCCCGAGTTCAGCCCAGGTGCAGCTCAGTGGGGTGGAGTGTTCCAGGGTGAGGAGCAGCAGAACACTGGGATGGGATGGAAGCTGTGCCTGGGATTTGTTGCTGAGTTTTTCTGTCATCTTTCAGAGTTCCAGTGGCAGATCCCACCCATCCCACTGCTCAGTTTTGGAAGGTGTTCCAGGTGTGTGCTGGGAGGCTGCACTTGGCACATCAGTCTCCAGTGCTGGTGGTCTGTTCACTGCCCCACGAGGCTGCTTTTTCCCTCCCCTCCCTATCTTTTATTTTCATTTTATAAACAATTTCTAATACAACTCTAATACAACTTTATTTTCCAGGAATTGAAAGTGCCTTTACCACTGAGTGACACCTGTAACACTCCCAATGTATCCTCCAGTTTGCCTACAAATAAAGCCTGTTCTTACAGCAGGACTGGCCAGCACCTTCCTTCCCTCCCTGCAGACCCTCCCCTGATCCCTCATGGAGAGGGGAGGGAGCAGGGAATTGTCCTCAGCCCTGCAGGGGGCAGTTCCAGGGTTTTCCCCGACATGGACTGAAATCTTTGCCCCCTCCTCAGGTTTTCCAGGGCAGTTGAATGTAAACATGGACTTAACCGAGGTGGGGGTTTTATTAACAAAATGTACAAACCAAACCCAAAGTAGCTTAGACAGACCTAAAGAGCAGCAGTGGGGAGGGCAGCGGGGCCCCCCTGGTTCTGGGGTTCCCCCTCCAGGGCAGCCAGTTCCGCCAGTCCCTTCAGGGAGATGGCTTTGGGGTTGGTGGCCGTGCTTTTCGTGGTGTTCATGGTCTTGTAAATGCCGATGAGCCTGTCCGAGATCTCAAACATGTTGTTCCGCAGGGAGATGATGATGAACTGGGCGTTCTTGGTTTGCTCCTGGAACAGAAATGGCTTGTTAGTGCCCAGCATTCCCAAAGCTCTGGCCTGTGGGAGCCCCGTGTCCAGGGGACAGGCCTGAGGAGTCATCACCAGCCACAGCATTCCTGCTCCCATCCTCCTTCCGGGAATTCCACGAGGCTGGAGGGGTGTTGTTGAGTCACCTGGGCTGTAGAGCCAGGGTTGCTTTGAGAGTGACCAGGAAAATCAATTTCCATGGATCTGAAGAGGGGAAAGCAAACCCTGTGCTAACTCAACCAACACTTCCTGTGTGACCCTGAGGCACAGCAAGAGGGAACAGTGTCTGAACTTGGTGGTGCTTTAGAAATAAAACTGATTCTGTGCTGAAGAACCCACCAGTCTCAGGGAAAGTTCAGGGCTGAGCCCCTTTTCTCCAGGAAAACATGGAATGGTTGGGGTTGGAAGGGGCCTTAAAGCCCATCCAGTTCCACCCCTGCTGTGGGCAGGGATTCCACAGACCAGGCTGCTCGTGGAAGTTCAAAGTTGTGCACAAAACACAACCTACAGCTCTACACTAAGTTAAGTTTGCATTTAAAAGCCAAAGTCAGTATTAGGTTTTAACTGTCTGTGTCAGTCTAAACTGCAGCGGGAATTAAACCCATGGCTCACCTGTGGGTGGACACACTGTGGAAGCCACGTTTAAACCTACAGCTGCAGGCAGGGAACTTCCAGGTGTTCCCCTAATTTAAAGTAGCCGATCCTAATCTTTGCCACTTGTTCCCAAAGCTGGTGGTGACATTTGGGATAATTCTGAACATCCCAGGTTTAATTGGCAGCCACAACTGTAGCTGGAAAGGTTTGCTTTGCTTAAATATGGTGAGGGCAGGACTCTTAAAGGCATTAAAAAAATCTACTAATCAAGACAGATCAGAGACATTGATAGGAGTGGGGAGGGTGGGGACTCACATAGATGTAGAAGGCCACGATGGAGACGTTTTTGAAGTCGAGGGCGGCGTCGATCTCGTCCATGAAGTAGAGGGGGGTGGGTTTGTAGTGGTGCAGCGCGAACACCAGCGCCAGCGAGCTCAGCGTCTTCTCCCCCCCCGACAGGTTAAAGATCTTCTTCCAGCTCTTCTTGGGAGGCCGAACGCTGCAACACAGGGGGGTTACTGACCTCCAGCCCAGCCCACCCTGCTGGAACACCCCACAGCTCCTGGGAATCCCCTTCCCAAGTGCTCTTGAAATCCTAAATAACAAACACACTCAGAGTGTTTGTGGCACAACACATGATTGTCCCCGTTCCCTGGGCAGATTTGGGAATTCAGCACTGGGAAATGAGGTCAAAGCTTTCCAACTGCTGTTAGTTCCTGATTTCTCCAGGGAAAATGAATCCCAGAGCTAAAAAACTGGTCAATGAAATTCAACTTTAAAAACAGGTTGAAAAAAGGAATATGACAATTGAGAATACCTGAATACGATTCCCTCGGAGAAGGGATCCAGACTGTCCACAAGCTCCAGCTCAGCATCCCCCCCCAAGGTGAGCATCTGGTAGTTCTCCTTGAGCTTGTTTGTGATGACATTGAACCCTGCCATGAACTCGTTCAGCCTCTGCTTCCTGAGATCTTCAAAGGCCTGTCTGAAGTTGTCCCTGTCGTTGGTGATGTCGTCCAGCTCTGCCACGTGTTTCAGGTACAGGTCCTCCTGCAGGCAAACACAAACAGCACCCCAGAAACACAGTTAAACAAGTGCCTCCTCGATTTACATTTCAAACCACTTCTCCTCCCATTTGAAAATTCCTTTTTCAGGAATTTCAGGAACCACAGGACTCCTTTTGGCTGGAATTCCCCGAGATGGGATGGCCCTGGTGAGGCTTTACCTTCTTCTTGTACTCAGCGATGGCCCCCAGGTTGGGTTTCATCTCGTGCCTCTGGGCCTCCAGCAGCGCGATCCTCTTGGTGATCACGCTGGGATCCTGCAGCTTCTCCAGCTCCTCCTCAGCCAGCACGGGCAGCTCCTCGGGGGGCTTGTCATCCATGGAGTGCAGGGACAGCGTGGAGATCTGAAATGCAACACCCATTACCAGGAGTCTTGGAGAATCCCAACAGTTATCACTCTAAAATAAGTCTTTTCTGTGGTGGCACATAGTGAAGCTCCTCCAAACACTCACAGGTTCTTCACAACTCCCTTTAAATAGGATGTGAAGAACATAATCAATATCCTTTTATCCTGTTCCTGCATAGACACCACTAAACCGTGAGCTGAAGAGGAGCTTGCTCCCAAATTATCTCTTTTTTTAATGAGATGTTAATGAGCTCATCCTGTGAGATGCAGCTGTGGCTGCTCCATCCCTGGAAGTGTCCAAGGCCAGGTTGGACGGGGCTGGGACCTGAGACAGTGGAAGGTGTCCCTGCCCACAGCAGGGGTGGAATGAGATGGGCTGTAAGGTCCCTTCCCAATCCAATCCATCCCACAATTCCATGACTGAAGTTTTAGGAACTAAACCATCTCCCTACCTCTTTTTGCCAGTGTTTAACCTTTCCCTGGTGGGCAGAGATGTGACTGTCGACTTGTTCAATTTTCAGTTTGACGTTCAGAGCTTCGCTCTGAAGTTCATGTTCCTCACTCCGAATCTTTTCAATCTCCTGGAGCAAATTCTTCTTCTCCTCCTGCACTGCTGGCAAAGCTTCCTGGACAGAAATCACCAAAACAGGGCATTCATCAGTCACCTGCAAAAATGTTACCCCTCTCTGGGGTTGTGGATTTGTTTTCACCTTGGTTATTCACAGGGATTGATGGACACAAACACACAGCCTTGGATTTATAAGCTGCTCCCTGAATTGTGGGGTGACTGAAGAGAGGCTGCAGTTTATGTTCTCATTCCTGATCTCAATCTCGAGTCCTGCCCTCACCCATTTTTAGCTAAAAGGCAGTTTTAGAGAAAGACAGGCTCAAAACTCAGCTGTATTTGGAAGAAGTTCAGCCATCCTGGTTGTTTTCCCTCCCTCACACCCAGAAATCCAGATGGGAAACTAAAATCCCACATAATTGGAAAAAAATCTATTTTTAAGCAAATTAGAAACCCAATAATTTCCTTGGGGAAACCTGGGCAAAGTTTTTTTCTAATATTCAGCAAATGGGATCAGGATAAATTTCCAGGTGAGTATAAAACCCCAAAATACACCCTTGCCATTCCCTGGAATGTCAGTCTGCAGCTGCACAACAACACCTGCATGGGGTTGGGATGTAAGTGGGATACAACGAGGTGTAAAGTCATCCCCCTGGTTTACCTGGAGGTGCCACCTACCTCAGCCTCCTTGCAGTTGTTCATCACCTCTGTGGCTTTCTCCTCCAGACTGCTCAGCTCTGCTGTCAGGTTTTTAATGTCCTTCTCATTCTCCTCCATTTCCTTCTCCGTGCGCTGAAGGGCCTCCTCGGATTTCTTCAGGTTCCTGCTCGGGGACAGAGACGTTTGTGCCCCCCAAACAAGGGCAAATGTGACAGAAAATAACCCAGAGACACGGTTTGCTGACAACCCAGGAGGAAGTGCTTGTTTAGGCATCAACTCCCACACTCCTGCAGTATCCAAGGAAAACAGAGTTGTCTTCCCTAAGCTCAAAGCAGCCAACCCTCACTAAATGACTTAATTTCTTCTCTCAGAGACAGACTGGACATTTGTTCCAAATACTCACTATGGATTGCTAAGCTAACACAAAAAATGGCCCCCATTTTCTTTCCTGACAGGTCTCATCATAAAGCCAGTCCCCTCAGATCTGAACTGCGTGGCAGTTTGGATCTCTGTGCTGAAATGAGGCAGTTCAGTGCCAGGCAAACATCAGAATGCTGATCAAACGTGACTTTGAATCTCTCAGAAAGCACAGAAGGGTGTTTCCCTTGAGCTCCTCCAGGAGTGTGTTGCTGTACCTGTCTGCAGTCCTGGCTGCCACCTGGGCCTTGGTAATGGCTGAGGAACATTCATCTATTTCCTTGTCAATCTTATCAATCCTGTCTTGCTGGGCTTTAACTTTACGGTTGGTGGTCTCCATGATGAGGTTTTGCAGCTTTTTCACTTCGTTTCCCATTTCCTTGGCTTTCTCAGCCAGCTGTTCATACTCTGTCAGGAACAAAGGGGGTTAATCCCTGTGACAGCCCTGGAACTGCTGGCACCAAGATTTCAGTCATGAAGTGACTGAGGTGATTGAGAACTGCACATATTTCTTTATACTGTGAAAAATGGTGAGTTTGACATAAAAACACCACCCACATCTTTCTGACACTGTTCTACCACCAAAGCTTTCCTGGTGTAAACCCCTAAACACTTAACTGGATTATTTCATGGACACAGGGAACTTTAATACATGACATAGTGCATGAGCAGCTGTTCCAAGCTCGCTCTTTGCGATTATTTAATGAGAAAATGCTCCAAGGTTCAATTTTAAGAACTGCCCACCAACTGTTGCTCAGGAGTTGGTGTAACTGTGCAGTTACTGCACCTGCTGGACAGTATTACTTCACCAGAAGGATGTGTGCCCACCACAGACTATGGGGGATTTATTTTATACTCATGTAATAGTCTAGTTAGAACATGGAAAGAGCCTTCACTTGACTTTAGTAATATTATCTCCTCATCACTGGTTCCAATTAAACTCAGTGTCCCTATAAATCTGTATGTCATACAGCCATAAAAATCTAACCAAAGAAACAAAAGACCACAATTAATGTTTAATTCAGCTTGAGAAATTGCAAAAGAAGAAATGTTTTTTACTCCCTAATCTCTAGGAATACCTTTTACCCCCTTTGAAGAAATGAGGGCCCAAACCAAGACACAGAACTGAAGCACAAAGCCCAAACCATTCCTTCCTCTGTCGATTACCATTTTAATCTCTACCCCAGCTCCACAAAATGTACCTTTTTTATAACCCTCCAGGGTTTTTTCCAGTTGCTGCTGTTTGGTTTTGTTGGGAGCAGCAGCGACGACGTTCGCTTCAAGCTCCTTGAGCTGGTTTTTCAGATGGTTCTCCTGTTCAGCAAAGCTCTGGGGAGAACACAAGAGGGTTGGGATCCTGTCCTTGGCTCTCCTCAGGACTGTGTGGAGCTGGGAAGTGCCCCAGGACACTCCTCACCTGGATACTGGCCGTGTACTTCTCCGAGGTGTTCCTCATCTCCCGAATGTCCTGCTGCAGTTTCCTTATGGCCTCTTCCAGCTGGGATTTCTCCTCCTCACACTGGACTGCTCTTCTAGAATCCTTCTGCAGCTGGGACTCCATCTGACTGACCTACACAGAGAGAGGATCATTTTCCTGCTGTCACTGCCCCAAACGAAGCACAGCCTGTGAGCTCTTCAAACACAAGGACCAAGTGGAGTAAAAAGGTGACAGTTTGATAATTTGCCACAAACATCAGCTCTAATGGTGAAAAATGAGGGGCAACTATAGATTAAAGCCTAAAAGCATTCAGAAGAAAAAGCAAACTGCATCCTGATATGCCAAAGTATTCCTGAAATGCAAATTGGCAGGACAGTTCTGACACTCCTGACAAATCTTGCATGGACAGAAGTGAGAGCCCAACCCTGTCTTTTCTGCTGCACAGCTCTGCAGGAAGTGGGTCCTTATGATACGTATCTTCCATGTTCTCATCCCTACCTCCCATCTGTTCCCAAGCTACCAAAGGTAGGACTGTGGGACTAAACACTCAATAATGGGTTTATGACACCTGGGCTGTGAAAAAATACACAATCCCAGAATCACTGAGGCTGGAAAAGACCTCCAGGTCATCGAGTCCACCCTGTGCCTGATGCCCACCTTGTCCCCCAGCCCAGAGCACTGAGTGCCACGTTTAGTCCTTCCTTGGACACCTCCAGGGGTGGGGAAGCCCCTTCCCGTGCCTGACCAGCCTTTTATGCACTTAGGAGCACCATAACCTCTGTCAACCTTGTGAGTTCTGGCTTTATAAAGCACTGTTAGTGTACCTTACATGCCACATTGTTCCCTGCACCTGCTGATTTCAAAGGACACACACACAAACCATGAGGAACCTTGAGGGAATTCCCTTTTTCATTAGGATTCTGTACTAACCTCTTCTTCTGACACATCCATGACCACAGAGGATCCCATCCTGCCCTTCAGGACCTTCCCTCCCCCACTCATCGTTCCTGCAGCACAGGGGATGAGAAGAGGTCAGAGAACACGCTGGGCTTCCACATCATCTACAAAGTGCAAGTGTGTGTTGCAGTACCTGACATCTCAATGATCTGTCCTTGCAGTGTCACCACCCTCCACCTTTTATCCCTTTGGAATGCCACTCTGGTGGCTTCATCCAGGTTTTTGGCCACCAGGGTATCCCGCAGAGCGAAGTAAAAGGCCAGGCGAACCTTCTGATCCTCCACCTTCACCAGGTCAAACAGCCGGGGGGTATTTCCAGGAGTCGGGATATTTTCCGCTTTCTTTTCCCATACAGTCATCTACAGCCCCAAAGGAAATAAAGGAATGAGCCATCCTTTAGGATAAATGCTGAGGTCATTACACCATTCTAAGGGATGTTAAGGCTTTAAAGCAAAGACAGTCAGACTGTAATTAACAGTGAAATGATTAGTTTTGCCCAAGCTCTGGGACTCACCTTGTCCAGGGCTATAAAGGTGGCAACTCCAATATTTCCTGCCTTCAGGAAGTTCACACAGGCCTGGGCAGTGTCGATGGTGTCCACAACAATGTGGTCCAAGGCTCCACATGACGAGGAAATGGCCACATCGTACTTGTTGTCAATGGCTCCCAGGTCTCCCTGAGGATTGGGGTGGAAGCACATGGATGAGCTTGGCAGCTGTGGCTGCTCTTGGAGTTTTATCCTGTTTAGTAACTCTGTGCATTTTTTTAAGTGCACATACACTGAACAGCTGATTTTGCTGAAGCAGAGAGGATTCTGCTTGGATAGACAGGTGGAGAAAAAATTGCAAAATACAAAAATAGCACTTTTCCATTTACATGGATATGCAAGAGGAATGAACTCTACCTCAGCTCTGAATTTTAAACCAGACTTAGAAACAAAGAAAAATGTTCTAACTTAGATAACTTAGAGCAGTTCCACAAGTCTGCTCTCTAAATTCCCAGCACCAGAGAAGTGAGGCATTCTGCATTTACTCAGGCACAGAAACACCACACAGCTCCTCTAAAGTTTAAGCCTCCTAAAAATGTACCAGTCTTCCATATAGTCCAGGGATATTCCCAGCTTTCTTCTGCTGCAGCAGAGCCTCGAGCACTTTTCCTCGACTGCGACTTTGTGCCATAGAACTTTTGGCTTCTTCCACTTTTCGCCGCAGGTTCCGCACAAGATCCTTCACCCCCTGTTCCTCCCTTCCCAGCTTCTCCAGAGCCTGTTCCTTCTGGGGGTTCAAAGAAAGACAGACATTGTCTCAGCCTCAGGAAAACTACTGGATTCAGGCATTGCCTTTTATTTTGGGGAATAAGAGAAGAGCAAGGAATGAAATTCAAATAATCCCAGAATGGTTTGGGTTGGAAGGGACCTCAAAGCCCATCCAGTCCCACCCTCTGCCATGGGCAGGGACACCTTCCACCAGCCCAGGCTGCTCCAACCTGGCCTTGGACACTCCCAGGGCGGGGGCAGCCACAGCTTCTCTGGGCAACCTGTGCCAGGGCCTGCCCACCCTGAAGAAGGCCCAGAAATACACCCTTTTATTTAGTTTAACACGTCTCAGTGTGATATTTAATCTGATTCCTTTGCAGGGATACGCAGGATGTAATTTCAGTGCTTAATGTTAACACTGGCTTAACCCAAAATAAGTGTGAAATCAAATACTCAGTCCCTCAGTGAACTGAGTATTAGAATATAGGGTCTGAATGTTTTATTTGACAGTTTTTGGTTTATTTGCACCCCGATCAGTGTTAACACTTCACTCTGGTTTGTGTTGTGACTCAAAGAAATGAAAGAGGAAAGTCAAGGTCACCTCCTTCAGCTGCTGCTCAGCCTGGGGCAGTTTCCTGGAGATGTCTTTGATGGCAGCCTTCCTGTCCCTCAGGGTCTCCGAGGTGCTGCTCAGGGCCTCCTGGGCCTGGCTGAGCTGGGCCAAGGCCGTGTTGTACCTGCTCAGGTAGATCTCCAGCTCCGACTGCGTGAGCTCCATGTTGGAACGGGCCTCGGTCACCTCCTTACTGAACTCCATCAGCTCCTTCTCTTTGTCCTGCAAAAGCAGACAAGGGGACAGATCAACCACACAGGGTGTTACATCAGCCCCACTGTGGGAAAGGAGAAAGAGGAAATGGGATGTTCTTTTACAGCTCTGCTGGCAGGATAAAAGAGTCCTGTGCTCTACAAGAACCAGCATTTCTTCATTTATTAACACATTCTGGGGGGAAATTCAACAAGGAATTTGTCCTAATTATAAAGAGCTTCAGGGAGTTATCACAGGACACTTCCATAGATGCTTTATATAATTTTCTCAATTTGTGCTAAATCACAGCTCAAGTGGAGAATCCACGTTTCCAAGTACAGAAACTAACCCCCCAGACTGACAGGATAAATTTCCAGCCTCCAGGTGTTCAGTGACTGAACAGCTCAACAACCATCAGCTGTTAGAGTAGATGTCCATTAATTCAGAGGCAGATTATCAGCTGGGAAAGGTTTGGAACATCCCATTCCAAAAGATCTTTATTTAAGCAATACATTGGCTTAAATGGTTTGGTGGGAGAAAATGAAAGTGCAAATAATGGAAGTGTAAGATTATTTAATATAAATACATGAATGATATACTTGATCACTATAAGGGCAGACAAGAAAGATTTAGCTCTAATTATAAATTGAGGATTAACTTCCCAGTGAGGCTCCACTGAAGAAACATGTGAAACAGTGGAATTGTCATGGAAAATGGCATTTCATGAGTGTCTTGTGACACTTCAGCAGTGTGAGGTTAACACAGCAAGTTTTCCAAGTCACAGCTGTTCAAACCTCTTTTTTCTTCCGAATTTCTTTGGTCTCCTCCTGAAGACTGGCCAGAACCTGCTGGAGTTTTTCTTCCTCCTTCTCCTTTGTCTTTTCCAGGAGCTCCTTCTTTGCCTTTGCCTCATCGATGGTTTTGGTGCTCGTGGAAGGGACTTTCTTCAGTTCTTCTACCTGTGGAAGGAAAAGGCTTAAATTTTAACTCCCTCTCCCACTGAAACCCAGGGAATTCTTCACTCCCCACTTGATCCAAAGGGTGATTGCAGATCACAACCAGCCTGCTAACACAGGCCCCCTAAATTAGCTAAATTAAGGGACATAATGCACTGATGCAGGAAGTGATTTGCAACCAAAATCTCTGCCTGATTTAAAGGACTTAAAATAGCTGATTAAAATATAATTTCAACGCCATTTTCCCATCTTTGTTGCACAAACTGCAACTGGTGTCTCTTCTATTCTCTCCCAGCTGCACAAAGATGTTCTCACAATCCCTTTGACTTCTCCAAGTAAATCAAGTTGTGCTTCAATTACCTTTTCTTTATCCTTTTGAAGCTGCTTCTCCAGTTTTTTAATCTTGCCTTTGGCATGTTTTAGATTTTCCCTCACTCTCACATCCTGCAAATCAAACTGATTAAATTTTTCTTTATTTTCCTCTATGAACTTCGTAATTTTATTGATTTTCCTGAAGGAAAAAAAAAATAAAGAATGATCCATTTCACACAGTATAAAAATAATGTCAGTGGAGCACAGAGAATATAACAGATAAAACACAGTACTTGTGAATATATCCCCAAAATACTTACTTCTCAAGTTCTTTCAGAGCTTTATTTTTGGTTTTTGTTTCCTCTGCAAGTTTACTGCTTTTCTCATTGATGCTTTTTGTTTCTTCATTAATTTTTTCTTTCTGCATTTCCAGTTCCTTTATTCGTTTCTTCAGGTCATGGCTGGGGAAAAAAACCCCAACAATAAACCCCCAAACTCCACTTTTTTCCATGAAGCTTCAGTGTAACAGTGTGGGTACATAAAGTATTAAACTGTAATATTAATTACTGATTAAGAAATGCCAAACATTTCTAATTGGAGAGATTGAAGCTGAGTTTAACCCCACACTGTAAAGCCACCCCAAAGCTCTAGAGAATAACTTACATATAGTACTGATAGATATGATTCTTTTCTTGAAAGATTTTGTTTTCCAAACACAGAAACTCAATGGCTTGATTCTTGTCCTCTTCCAAGGCATCCTTTTCTTTTTCCACCATTTTAACTCGATTTAACTACAAAAAAAAAAGAGGGGCAGAGCTGGGGCAGAGCCAGGACTGGAGGAGGAAACCACAAAGAGAACCCCCCAGGACCTTTTGTAGGATTGGAGAGCTGGAGATCAGGAATTAACTCAGAGAGGGGATTTAGCACAAGCTTCCTGAAATAACACAGAGTGGTTTATTTTCTATATTCCCACCTTTTAAAGTTAATTCTGCAACTGCACATCCTTTGTTGTCCTTCCCGGCCTTTAAACCAAGTCTGCAACAGGATTAGGATTTACCAAGGACAGTGCAAGTAAAAAGAACTCCTATTATTTAGAACTTTTAGGACTTATTTAATACTTGTAGAAGTCCATGCATCAATAAAATGTTCCGAAAGCAGGTTCTGCAACAGATCTCCCCAAGTAATTCGGTGTATTTTTAGCTCTCCCCATACAGCTGTGTGTGCATCCCTGGAGTTAGAGAACCATTCTGGAAGAAATGCTCAGTAAAAGCTTCCCAGGCCTCACCTTCTGCCCCCTGAGCTCATTGAGGAGCTCTACCCTGCGACACAGGGTCTGGATGGGCTCCTTCAGCCGTGCAGATCCGATTATATCTTCCAAATATTCCAGCATTCCTTCATCGTGCTCCGTCTGCCCTTTGGGCTTCATCAAGGAGATCTGTTCCACTTCCCCCTTGGAAAAGAAAAGTTTGGTGGTTTCTGTGCTTTTGTTTTTTTTTTGCTGGGGGGAAAGGGTATTCTGGAAAAATACAAACATCTCTGGGATCAAAACTATTCCAGCAGGAATATCACACAATCATTAAGGTTGGAATCAAGCACACCCTTCATATGCGTTTGGGAAAACAAAGATCAAAAGGATTAGAAATTTCCTCCAAGGTGGTGGTGACACATCCCTTCTGGAGCCAGCCTTCAGCTGTAACCATTCCTTCAGTTCTCTAAAGATTCCAAATGTATTTTGCCAACCTAAAAAAGGAAGAGGAGAATAAAGCATGTCCTTGGTGATGGAAGGCAGTTTAATCAGGATTGAAGGCTCTTTAAAACAGAAGGTCCATAAAATCACACCTGAGGGATGAACTGGGACTGTAATTCCTTTAACTGGGGCTTCCTCGATTTAATTTTCCTTCATGCACAGCATCAGTGTTAAATCTTTGAGGTCAATAGTAACAATGATTTGCTACTTTTAAAAATCAGAATTAGGAAGGCTCAAGCTGAGCCAATAAAAGACTGTTTGTTTTATGTTATCATTACCCAACAAACCACTCAATTCTTGATGTTCTGTGCTCAGAACACAGTTACCATTTTTGCCCAAGTGATTTAGTTGCACTCAGTTGACAATGACATTTGGTGACACCAGGTTTTCTTCCAAATAGTAAACATCTAGTTGAGTAGAACAGAAAGAGTGGATTTGTACAAAGTTTACAACATTCAGAACTGGTATTTACTCAGGTAAGCCTTTCCTGTGAGTAATTCTATTGTTAGAGTAAAACACAGAGGCAGGGGGTTTTCTTTAACTTAAAATTCTAGATGTTAAATGCACACAAGTTTTTATTTTCTGGTTACCACTGTGCCTAAAAAGTGTCAGCAGGTTTGACAAGAAAAACCAACCAAGCTCTTCATTTTGATTTTTAACACATCTCAAAAAGTCAAACCATCAGTTTCCTAAAAACTGTGGCATACAAAACTCCAATTGCCCCTTTGCTCCAGTGCCACAAAAGAGGGCTTCTACACCCAAAACTGCCTGTCAGCTGATGGGGAGGAAACTCTGCAGCCTCCTAAATTTCTGTGCAATTGTCACAAGTCTCTATTTTCCCTTCTTGCATTAAAGAATTTCCTCTGTTTACATGCAAAAAAAAAAAACCAGGAAAGATTAATTCAGATGCCGAGCATCAAGACTGAGAATCTCCTACCCTGGATGTGTATCCCTGATTTAGGTGTTGGAAACCACAAAACTCCCCTGGATTTAACAGGAAAAAATCAGGAATTCTGGACAAGCAAGGAATGTGAGTCAACTTTTTTTTATGATTTGGCTAAATATAATTAACTATCTCTGAGCCACAACCATCTAAGAAAGATGAGGAGGAGGTTTCTCTGTAGCTCACTAATGGGAATACTTGGATTATTTTCTTATCAAGAGTAAAAAATATTTATGAACTCTTACCTGAATAGTAAGAGTTTTAAGTATTATTTAATATTTATAGGAAATATATAAAGAAATCTGTTTATGTCACTCCTTTAGTGAAAACACTTCAGACACTAGCAGGTTTCCAGCTATTTGAATTGATAAAGGGACTGCAAAAGCAGCCACGACAGGGGGAACACATTTTACAACTGCACTGTTCAAACTGTTAACACTGTTAACTGTTTTCTAACCTGTTAACTGCGCTCATCACTCCAGCCATTCCTTGAATCAGGGATTAAAACCCCCCAAAGCCACTTTGCTCACCTCTGAGGGGAGGCTCCTCTGCCACTCGGAGGAGCAGGTGTGAAAGTGAAAGCAAGACAGCAGAGGCAGCCATTTGTGGGGAGGGGATGGTGGGACAGGCTTGGGCAGGGTGCACACACCCCCCACAGCCTAACGCGGCACCAAGAACCCCGGCACAGCCCCATCCCGACCCTCCGCTGCCTCCCCCCGGAGTACGGGGTCAGAGAGGGAGCAATGTGCAGAGGAAAGGAATCCACAGCTTGTTGAGACAATCCAAGTGGATGCCAACACCAAGCCCTGGGTGAGGTGGGCACGGCTGACAAGGGTGGGGTGGCTACGGAAGAGCAGAAAGCACAGCAGCAGATCTGCTCAGCCTGGAGGAGCTTTGGGGTGACCCAACTGGGGCCCTGCAGTGCCTCAAGGGGCTACAAGAAACATGGATGGGCTTTAAGGTCCTTCCAACCCAAACCAGTCTGGGATTCCATGTTCCTATACCCCCCAAACCTTTTGGGAAGACTCTATACTCATTCCAAGAGCTCTCAATGGAATTACAGACCCATTTTCAGCTTATGCAGTGGGGGTGGAGCCTTCTCCATCAGTGTGAATCCATTGGGATGCAGGTACAGCACTAGTCAGAGGTGGCAAACTCAAACTCTGGACAGTGAACACACATCTCAGTGAGTTTCTACAGAACATCTCAGGGTAGTCACCAGAAAACCACAACTGGGACATTCTAAAACTGATCTGATCTGTGGAGACATTTCTAAGGGAATGGTGACAAATCCAGAGAAATCTTCTCGGAGACCAGGCTGCAAGGTCATAAGGGCAAGAGCCCTTTTCACCTCTAAGTGATCAACCCTGATGGAAAGGATCAGGAGTAACTTCCAGGAATTTAGGACCTGTCTTTCTCTGCACAGCTGAACTCTCGAGGAGGTGAACTATCTATTGTTCAAGATACTTCATAACTTTGGATTTTTATCGTGCCTAAGGAAAGAGCAAAACTTTAAAGGAACTAAACTGTAAATGCCTTCAAGAACTAGTGTAAGAACTGCTCATATTACCATTTCAGCTCAGTTGAGGACTGAGGGTCAGTGTGGAGTGAAGCAGCAATGCCAGACACTGCCCAGGGGTAATCCCTGTGCCCACCCTGTTGGAGCCCAGGATTCCAGGGATGCACAGAGAGATGACAGCAGTGGCAGCACCAGCTTCTACCACTGGTTTTGTGTTCTGAGGCTGCCCTACAACTACAGCTTTCTCTAAAATGAGGCAAAGACAGCTGATCCCCTCAGAACAGCTTTAACCTGAGTTTAGAAACGTTCCCTGGAACATAAAGATCTGAACTTTAAACAAGGGCATCAAAATGCTTGATAAAGGGGAGTTTTCTGCCACTCTTACACTGGTCTAGAAACAAGATACTTCTGTTCACTGCTGAGGTAACTCCCAGGAGCTGCTCCTGGCACACAGCAGGGCTGTGTTCCACAAACCTGCCTTTACATTTGGGCCTGGGGGCTTTTTATCCCAAAAGCTGAGGAATCAGCCTGGCACAATGTGCCAATCCCCCCACTGACAGCTGGTGTGAACTGGAGCTCTTGGTCACTTGTGCTGTGCACAGGAACTCAGGCTGTGACGGTGCTGCAACTGCAGTGAGGCAGTTCCAGGGTACAGCTGCTGGATTCCATCCGAAAATTCTGGTATGAAACGAGGCAGGGACAGCAAAAATTACTGACAGTGACCTTAAAACTCTTCATGGAGAATTAAACAGTATTTTGGGGGGTTATAGGAGACCTTAAAGCCCATCCAGTTCCAACCCTGCAATGGGCAGGGACTCCTTCCACTAGCCCAGGTTGCTCCAACCTGGCCTTGGACACTTCCAGGGCTGGGGCAGCCACAGCTTCTCTGGGAAACCCATTCCAGCCTCTCCCCCCCCCTCACAGGGAATGATTCCTTCCCACTATCTAATCTAAACCTGCTCTCTGTCAGGATTAGTTGTTTCAGCCCAGAAAGAGGTTTGCTTTTATTGATTACTGCCTCCTCAGCCCTGAATAGTGGGGAAAAACCCCTCTGGAAGGCAGTGTCATTTATGCACTACCCTGACTTTTGTTCCACTGAATAATTATGGCAGGGAGTAGGTAAAGAGAGTCTTCCAGACTTCTGGGTTGGCACTTCATTTCTGCTGTCTTATTGTGAAGCTTTAAAATAAAGTGCTGAAAATCTGGGGATAGAGGTTAGAACCCAAGAGATGGAAATGTACTTGCTCTGGGGGGAGAGCACAGGGTAGTTTGGGTGGTTTTGGAGGGGAATTTTGTGTTGCAGTTGCTGTGGTTTAGTTTTTGGCGGGTTTCTTTGTTAGCACCAGTCTGATTCAAACAGACTGGACTGAAAATCAGGCTGGCCTGCTCAGGAGGAACAGCCCGAGAGAAAACACTGCCTAAAAATGCAACATTATATCTCCCGTGTTTTGACTGGTCCCCAGCACAATTTGTTTCAAAAGCACATTAAACCACCAAACACATTTCAGATATGACAACTGTGGCTCTAATATTTAGTATTTTAAGAATATTTCAGTAGTTTCACTCTAATGCAGCAGATTTTTTATAACATGTGAGCTTTTAAGGCTTTTAAAGACCCATAAAAGGAAGTTTTCTTATTGAGTCCAAAATCTTTGAGTGGTGCTGGGTATCAGCAAACTTTACTGGAATCCCAACATAATAACAGTCATTTTGTAACTTCCTAATACTGTCAATAAGCACATTTAATTTGCCTACTAAATTAACTGATTAAATGAATTGGTTTGCAACTTTATAGCATTACATAATTCCATGTCATTGAAGTGATATCTGAATGCAGAGTGATCAGAATATTTAATTTAACTTTGTCAAGCATCACATGATTAATGGTGATGAAGTAGTATTATATAAATTACTAAATACTACTACTACACTAAAAATTTAATGCAAACATAATGAATTTCAGATTAAAACAGTTACAGCAGGAATGTTTGCTCCTAAAAGATGGGCTGAGTTCAAAGGAAAACTGAGAGCACACAATTTGGGAACAGGGTTTTCTTTTGGTGCAACAGGTGACCCCCAAACATGCCCTGAGCACTGAGCTGAAGCTGCAAAAAGCAGGGTTTGCAGCTCTCAGTAACCTCAGCACTGCAATGTTTATTAGAGAAGCTGGTTTTTTACAGAAGAAGATAAAATGGGCAGTAAAAAGAGCTGCCACATCATCTGCCACGTGCCCATTTGAAGCTGGGTAGTTCTGACTTGCCCCATCTGACACAGTTCCCTCACTCCAGTTTGATTCCCTGGCTACTCTGGGCAATCAATTCCTTGCTAAAAAGGCACCAAAGTGCTTTTGCTCTTAGAAGAGCCTCTAGTGAGAGAAGCCTTTCCATTTCCCTGTTTGCAGCTTCCCCTGTTTGTACCCTCTCCCATTTTTATATTTAATTTAATGACACTTGGCTTTGGGGTGTTTTTTTTTCCCACTTTGACAAAATAGCAGCTCTCACTTTTTAAGCAGGAATACAGTAAGGAATGGCAAAAATAAATGCTACATTTGTGTATCTTCAATTTTCCAGGCTGGTAATTTCAACTGGACTTTATTTTGACCCATATTTCCTCCTTACAAACTTTGCCCATGAATTCCAGTTCTACATCCACGGATTTTGGAAGCTGTATATTCCTGTAACCTCATTATTCTCCTGCAAACATGACTGTAATACAGCTCTTGTAAGCCCCAACAGGTTGTTTTGGGATTTTTTCCCCCCCACAATTCCATGTTATTTCTGCTATTACTTGATGCCTGCAGCCCTATCTCATTTTTACCCTTCAGTTTTACCAGACGGTGATTCTACAGGAGAGAAAAAAAGTATCAAATACTCAACTCTGCCTTCAAAAAAAGTGTTATAAACTCAGTGGGAAATAAGAAAGTCAAGTAATAAATGCACATATAAAAATCTACAATGCCACTACTGTGCAAAGAGGAGGAAAAACTTCAAATGAGCCTGTTCTTCAGCTGTTTGCACAGAACCACTCTGCTGCATTCTGGAAATAATTTAAAAGTAGCCTTTGTCGAGATGTTTGCACATCTGTCTAATTTGAGCAGCTTTTTTAAGGACATTCTTGTGTTTAACACAAGAGCACAAATTAAGGGCAAATCTAGAATCACTCTGGAATTTCAGGCAGTGACAAACTCAGCCTGCAGTGTCTGACTTCAGATTGTTGGTGTGTTCTGACAAAACCGTCTGAGTATCACCCAGCTCCACACTGCCCCTAGGAAAGGGCTCTTCTCCTTTCCATATTCCCTGGTTTTCTGAGATCTGGAACAACCCTCTCTTCCCCAGCCAGCCCAGATTTTTTATAACCCCCTTTATAATCCCACCTTGTGCTCCAGTGTTGGTGTCTCACCTGGAACACAGCCCTCAACAGTTGGGAATCTGTGGCTTATCTCACAGGGAGAAGCAGATCTGCTCTCCCCCATTTCCTCCCCAAACACTGGAAGTGAGTCCTACGTTATTTCCACAAAGCAGCAGGTGAAAAACTTGATGTAACTTCCTTTCTGGCAACATAACCTTGCCATGGGATAAGAGTTAGTTCCAATCAGTTACAAAGCACAGACATAGAAAATCACTGTTTATACCTGCTTAAGATCACAGGAGAATATTTTAATTAAGCCTATCAAACACATCTAAGTGAAATGCTACTGTAATTAGTACAAAATTAGTACAAAATTTACTCAAAACAGTTTCAGTTTGTTTGCAAGGAGCTTCTTAAGTAAATTAAAAAATCAACTTAAATTCTGTTACCATTAATAAAATACTCTTTGAAAGTCTTCTTACTGCTACAACATTTATTTGCAGAGTGGCTGGATGGGAGTTCCCTATGGAATTCCACTTCCCCTTTGGATGGACTGTCCTTCTCTTACCTTGCTGCAGAACCAATCTCAGGGGTGTTGCTGTGCCTCTGCTCCCAGACATGCCCCCCTGCCCTGTCCCAAACTGACATGCCTTCCAGTGCTCCCATCCCTTTCATAATTCCAAATTATTAATAAAGAGCCTGAGAGGTTTTTGTCCTCTCAAGGTCAACCTGTTCAGGAGTCACCACAGAGCAACAGCAAACACACTCCCTCGGCCCAGCCCGAGCAGCTCCAAGGCTTTCAGTGAAAGCTAAATCACTTTATTTGTTGTTCTTTACAGATCTACAAGGTGCTGCAGAGGGGCATTAGGTGTGGAAGACAAAAAAAAAAAAATAGCAGCAAGATGCCAGAACCTCTTTTTTAAGTGACAAGATGCACTTTTTGCTGTTGCAGTGTCAGGCTGGGCAAGCTCATCAACATGCATAATCGTTGTAACAATTGTCATAGTAATATTATTATAATTATGCTAAATAATTGTCTGTTCCTAACATGCTAAAAGCACAGAACAATTTATTAAAAACATGTAACAGAGCGTGAGAACCTAAGGAGCACTTAAAAAGTGACAAACTCCTCCTGTTTTGTGTTGGCAACATCCCCCTGTAAGCAGAATCATTTTAAAACCAGATTTATTTCAATTAGTGAATTCAGGCACTGCATTTGTAGTTTTTCTAGAGCTACTCAATTAGGGGCACACTTTCTGCCTTTCCACGGGTGTTTTTTGTAATGTTACTCACAGAAGGCAGCAGCAGTTTGATTTTCATATTTTCAGTTTGGCATCAGCAGAAATACCTACAACAAAACTCAGCTGGGCCTAAGCTTTCAAATTTTAGCCTAAAACCACCAAAATCAGCAGAAAAAGACTGAAAAATAGGGGGTGAAGTGGGGAGAAAGAAGCACAAAAATAAAAAGCAGTCTTGTAAAAGCAAATATTTTCCATTGAGTAATGCTAACTGTGCTTGCAAGATAAAATCAAGTACCTAAAGGTGTTGTTCCTACATGCAGGACACGTTCTCTTACAACTTATTCTTTAGTACTAACCAGGGAATGTTGTGTCACACACCCAAACCAGCATTTGATAAGCCTTAATTAACATTTTTTGCCCAAAATCTATAGTAGAGGTGAAGTATTTTAAATCATACCCTACTGAGTCAAAAATCAAAGAGATTTATAACTGATTTTAAATTAGAAATACTTGGTACCAGGTTAACCTTAGTTTAATTAATTATTAGGGTTGCTATTAAAAAAAGAAGTGTAAAAGCCAAATAAACCTGTAATTTATCCCTTCAATTTTAAATAATTTGAAAAACATTGGGGGGGAAAAAAGAACAATTCTGGTGACAGTAGTTCAGGCTTAGATGGTCTCATTTACATCTAATTTTTTTAGGATTTGGGCTTTGAAGTCCTGCTGTCATTCTGTGGAAAACATTGCTACATTTCCCAGCTGGAAATAAGCAATTTTGAAGGATCAAATCAGTGGATTTTCACATTAAAAAGGCACAAAACCTGCTGTAAAAAGAGAAAGGACTTTCCCTCAGACAGAAAGACTGAAGAAATAGAAAATCACTGAGACAAAGAGTCTGGTGGGATGAAATTAAAAAATAATGGTGGGAATCATTGTTTTATGCCTTAATATTGGCTTTACCTCCCCCTGTTTCCCTTTGTAGGGGTGGAAAGCATAAAATTCCAGCTTTTAGGAAAAGGTATGTTCCCCCTCCTTCCTGGGAAAAAATTAGTGGGAGAAAAAAACAAATCACATTTGGGGGAAAAAAAAAATGAAATAAATTAAAAAAGCAATACTCCTTCCTAAATGTTCCCTTGCCCTGCTCCCTGTGCCCTGAGGGAATGTTCTCCAACACTGAGCTTTGTCTCTGCACCCTCATTTCTACTTCATCTTTCACTTCACATTTTCTCCCTTCTAGAAATTTTGGCAAAATGATCCTTCACAACAACTGTGTAAAAAACACAAAAAAGGGTGTATTTATTTCTTGGAGGTAACTTCTTGCTCCACCTTGAAACAGAAAATACAGGGATAAAGTGGTGGAAGAAATAAAGAATTGGCATGGAGACTTGAAAAGAGAGATATCCTCTTTTTGTGGGTGTAGCTGTAAGAAAGGCCGGCACAGAAAGGCTGGAGGAAGTGAAGCAAGCACAGCCACCCAGCTACAAGCTTTTTATACTTTTTTTTCTGGTGGGGGGAACTGGAAGCTCCTTTGACAGAAACAGGCCTAAAATAAATTCTATTAAAATATTTCAGACCTCGGGAGGCTCTCACTGATCGTTAATTTCTAGGCCAGAGGAGATTTGGGACCTGTGAGTGGGGAAATAATTACAGGTAATTGCAGAAATAGTTATTTAATTTAATTAATATTTAAATACTTTCATCAAGTACTTGAACTCAATTTACATTTCAGCTAATTGTTTGGCACACAGCAAAATTCTCATTCTCTGAAAATTAGGAAAAAAAAAAGTAAAAAATAAAAAATCAGTGTGGTTCTCTTCAGCCTGCCTTTAAAACAGAAGCAAGCAAGCCTCCCAATTTTAAGGTCAAACCTGAATATAAATGATATTATATGGACAAATTCTGTGATTATTTTTCCAGCATGGGTTGCAAACTGGAGCTTTGAAAAGCAGAGCCTGAACTGGACACAAACCTGCCATTCCTTGAGCCCTTTACAGCAGTTAAACAAGTGTAAACAACAGGCACACTACCTGTGTTTTTCCTTGCACTCTGTCTCTATGCACAGTTCATTTTTCCATACTTACTTCCCAGTAAAACCATGGCTGTGCATGGGAGCTGCAGATAAGAGCAGAATCATCAAGGGTTAGCTTAACACCGATGCACTTTTATCTACAGGCACAAACGAGCTGCTGAATCTCTGCCACGCTGAAGCAGCACAATAATATTGGGGTTTCAGGTTTATTTTACTACACCAATATTTACGTGCTGCTAGGGCGGAACAAGCACAACTCTTCCATTCATCCACTTGTCAGGAACACGCGTTTCTGAGCAGAAAAACTGACATCAGGATCTTCCACCGCTTCTCTGCCTTAAATTTCTAAAGCAGCAAATAATGATTCGCATCTTTAGCAGAGCATGCAAACCATGATGTGCTGCTACAGGACTTTAAGGCCTCAAAAACAAGGCTGCAAACTCAGACAGGATTTTTTTTTTGGGGGGAGGGGGAATATAACTTTAAAATTCTTTTTTATTCATCTACCAACCTGTAAAATTAAGAACCTGTTATGATCCAGGTCAATGCCGTGGCTTCGGAGGAGAATTCCAACATCTTTGTATGTCTTTTTCTTCCCATTGATGTGGTAGACAGAGGAATTGTCTCTATATGCTGTTCGAGACACACAGAATTTGCTGTCAGGAACAACTTCATAATCATCCCCTTCCTGTTTTGGGGAAAACACAAAGCCAGAGAAGCAATTACTCTATCAGTGTATTTACCTCATATTTCACAATTAAGCAGAGAGGTTTCATCATGTTCAGGTTTTAAGTCAGCTGAGCTCTGAAATGTGCTACAAGTGGGAACTGCTTTAAAGCTGCATCTCAAAAAAAAGATTAAAAAAAAAATAAAATCAAAAAAGCCCTTTGAGAACTGGACAAAAAATAGCCCAAATTGTTTAAACTGAATTGCCTTCATCTTGTGCCTTTCCCACCTCTAATGTAAGACACTGCTCTGAAAATCCTGCATTTATTCTCTTTACCACTGCTTCAAATCACAAAGGAAAAAGCCTGCTTCAAAATGTAGGGAGGCTGTGCTATCCCACCCTGGAAATCTCAGCTTAGCAAGCCCTGAATGCCTTGACTGCTGTTTGCATTTTCAGCTCCTCTTTTCTAGGGCTTGGAAAAGGAGCTGCTTTGAGCTGAGCAGCTCTAAAGAGAAACTGGAGGAGATAAAAAAGGCAAACATTAAAGATGTGACAAACATGACATCATCAGCTTCACAAGAGATCTTCGATTTACCTACAAAGCAACAACCAAAATAAAGCTGGGACTAGGCTTGAAAAAGTTCAAACTGATGCAAGCTGCTTGTAAAAGACTTAGACTGGCCTCCCACTTCCCCAGATTAACCCCCAAGAGCTATCAAATTGCTCTCCAGAACATGCAGAGGGTTTTTAGATCAGAAAGTTGGTTTCTAGATTTTAATACAAAGGCAAGTGGGGAAAAAAAAAATGTAATATTTTTTGGATCTGGTTATTTAGAAACACACCACTTTTGTTTTTATTTATATATGTCAAGTCAAAAGAAAAAAATAAATGTCTTTTAAAACAGTTCACTCAAAGGCAATAAATATTGCCACTTTATTACCACAATTTTTGAAATTTCAAAGTACACTTTGTCAGTTTTCACTGACCCCCAATTTAACAGTTCGGGTGTGTGCACAAAAATTCAATTTAAATTAAGAGAAATAAATCCCTTGTACTGCAATTGCAATAAATCAACAAAAAAAGCCCTTCAGTTTTTATCAATACCCGAAGTGAGAAGCAAAAGAAATATTTTTTTATTTGCCAACATTTTCTATTTCATTGAAACAAAATATCAGATTCAAAAAAAAATTAGTGCTAGGGTGTGGGATCCAGAATTTCTCATGAAAAATCTGCTTTAAAATTGCAGGCATGTTTACAGTACATCAAGTGTAAATAAGTTTCAGATTCATTATATATTTTTCTAAATTTGAATAACCTAAAATAGTTTCTAATTGGTTTCAAGAGTTTTGCTTAAATAGGTTTTATTTCTTAATACACATGCTCACATTCTAAATTTAAGAATATATGTAACATGTCTAAATATATAGACTAATAAAATTTTAGGGCTCCTTTTAATTGCAGAAATAAGTTTTATTTACTGGAGGTAAATGAGATGACAAGTCTAAAACGATTTCTTCTTAAAATGGTTATTACATATTCCTAAATAGCTTTAAAACAGACATTCACCACACGTTAGTCCTGCAGAAAATAAAAAAAGAATCCCTCCTAATAATTTAAGAGCTGCACCACTCAATAGAGGATTTTTGAAAGTTAATTAACACTGATGGTTTACATCCCAAAGGTAAACTAATCGTGCTCTGAAGTTTCCCCCAGCTCCAACTAAAATAAGCAAATATTCAAAGTTTTCAAAGCCTTAGAGGGCAAAAAAGGCTCCAGTTTCGTGCCTTCCAACACACCTACCTTGTCAATGATCTTTTGGAAGTGGACTTCCACAGTACAGCTCGGGATGTCCGTGTGCTTGTCAGAGTTATGGATCAGCACCGAGAGCTTTTTGGATCGGATTTTTTGGGCTCGGTACCCAAAGACAAAAAGCAGGGAATCAATGATATTGGATTTCCCACTGCCATTTGGCCCGACAATACACGAGAAACGCTGCACAATGAAAGGGAAAAAACAAAAGTGATATTCAGAGGGAAGGGGCTCCTGCCCAGAGCACATCCCCCGGTGCATTTTGAACGGCTAAAACACAATTCCTCAGGTTCACGCAGCTGCTGACTGGCTGAGAGTCAGGGTTTGCTGCCAAAGGTAAGGCAGCACAACTTCAGAAAACCCCCCACACCTCAGCTGAGCTCAGCTCTCTGCAGTTGAGCTGCACTTCGCCAGCATGTTTGCAAGGAGAGTTTCATGATTAGCCACGTAAGTCTCTTGTGGGCACTGAAAAAATATTCTCATTCTTCAAACACGGCCCTAAAAGTTCTCCAGCAAACGAAATCAAGAGAAAAGTGTGCTTTTTTAAGCTGTACTGACAAATTTAAATTGTACAGGATCAGAAAATTGCACTTAACTGTTTTCTCTACTGTCCAATAATGAAAATTTAGAATATTGCTAGAGAAGTATTTCTAAAACCTAAATTCCTTTCAGTTCTTTTGAGGTCAGCTCACATGAAAATACAGCAAGGAATACTAACACACAGCAAAGCCTTACCCTCATTTAAAAAACCCTTAAGGGAAAAGAAAGATACCTTATGAAAAGGTCCCAGAATTTTCTCCCCTTCATAGGATTTGAAGTTCTGGTTTACAATGTGAGTTATCATGAGCCGAGGAGCACCGGGTTCATTGGTCATGGCTGGAGGTGGGGGAGGAGGGATGCTGCCCAAAATCTCTTCTAAACTTCGAGTATCCACCACCTCCTCTGACACTGCTAAAAACCAGCCGAGTTAAACAGAAAGGGGAAAAAAAAAAAAAACAACAACCAACTGTAAGCTCTCAATGACTTGACACCTTTTCAAATGTTCAACCAAAAAAGCAAACATCACCTCTATAGGAACCAAACCTCCACTTTGGCCTGTAATTATTAATGTGAGCTCAGTGGAATTAAAATCCTTCTTTCCACCAACTGAATCTTTTTTAAGAGATACTTCAGCTGTCCCATCGAGGCACTGGGGGGTTTGTTCCTTCATTATGTAATTCTTATTCCAACACACTTTAACAGGCACTCTGCAATTACAGCAGCTCCAACCAGCACAATAAGGCTGCAAATCCGAAACAGGCCAAGTCTTTCTAATTAATAAGTGCAAAGCCACATTTCAGGCATGCTCACGAGTCCCTCTGCAAGATTTGGGGAGCTCTGCACGAGGCTCTGAAAGCTGTAATGACAGCACAACTGCTCTGCAAAGACAGGAAGTTTGTTACGAAAACAAACTGGCCCCCTGGATATCAGCAAAGCAGCTTCTCAACAGCCACCGGCAACTCCTTCTTCAAAGAGGCAGCAGTTTTTGCCACCGATCTCAAGATATTCATCTATTTGTCAGGTACCTTCCTTTAATAACTGCACATCTGGCTACCTAAAAAGTCACACAGCTGCTGTTGGGCCAGATAATTTCTGCAAAAACTCAACTCGAGGAACTCAAGAAAATACACTGCTTCATGAAAAAGAAAGTCAAATCATTTTAAGAGTTAAGTAAATAAACTTGACATTTATTCCATTCCAAGAAATCCCATACCATTGGCTGCCTATAAATTTGAAAAATCCTGCTGTTGTACCACAATCTTAAGCACGATGTTCCAGATCAGGAATATGAAATGGGCTTTATTAGGAGAAAGTCTACAAATTGCTTTTGCACTTGTACTGGGCCAAACCCTTTAACTCTTTGCAAGCCCTTTTTACAATTTGAAAAGCAGTTTAAACAAGGCTTTCAGCATTCCTTTGTAAAAGGGAACAATTGGTAAATCCAGCTACTGCTAAAAGGCTCTACCACCTCCTCACATCAGCACCGACAGCCAGACCTACCTTGAGGACCTTTGTTAAGCTGCTTGTTGCCTTCCTTTTCCACTTCCATGTCACTGAAGGACTCCTCCGAGGGCTCCCTGCCCTTCTGCCGGGCTGCTGTGGAGGGTTTGGTGCTCTTGCTTGCCATGATCCCTGTTGGCCGTTCCAAGCACTCAAACTACTGCAGGGATCTATCTCCTTTGCTAACACAAACAAGAAAACCCCGTGATCTAAGCACTGAACTACAACCCCCTAAGGAATTTACCTACATGTCTGCCCAGCTGTTTGACTCACTTAGAAACTAAGGACTAGAGGTATTGAGAAGACAAAAAAAAATCCACATTTGAAACAAGATATCAAGATCAGGATATAGTTTCAGATACATTACCCCCCCAAATCCACGGGACAAGCCTAGTCTGTAAAAACAGCCCGAATCTACCTGCTGAAAACTCGCAGGGACACGTTCAGTGCTGCGACTTTGCTCAGAGAAAGTCACCGTGATGCTGGGGGCAAAAGAGTTAAAGACACATTCGAACAACAAACTGAGTAGCCACATGTTTGTGCTCTCCTGGAAGAACTCTTTACATTTCAGACCCGACACTCGTTTTACTTTCAATAATCCGTGCTAAATATTTATACATCGATACATAGATAAACAAAAGACCCGCGCAATTATAGCAAAGACTTGATTCTTAAACAGTTTAAATCAACACACTTATCTCACAAAACACAACACAGCCACTCCTGCCAGCACTCAACGTTTCCCAGAGAAAGCAAAACGAAATACCTTCATCTAGTTGTGATGTTAAAGTTAACTGAGCAAGAACGAGCATTACAAAAGCCATCAGCTGGCAGTTCAGCACAGCTCCCAAAACGGAGAAATAGAAAGCACCCGAGCAGAAGAAAAGACGAGGGCAGGAGCGAAACTCTCCCCAAAGAGCTGAAATCGCAGCAAGTGGCGAAGTGAGTCCGCAGAAAAACAGACATGAGAAAGTTTACTTCTCACAAGATAAAAAACTGACGTGGTTAGAAAGTCATCTTACAATTGGTGCCAATCATTTGACGTTTGCAGACCTACCCCCAGCCCACACTCTCATGAGAGTCCTTCATTTGGGACAATGGGGGAGGGGGGGAAATGAGAGACACAACTCATTTTCAGGCAGTTTGAGTCTATGCCCCCGTTCAGAAGTGTTCCGCAATGGCTGTCTCAGACAATTACAGCCTCTCAAAGCACCACATTTATTTATTATTTTTTTTTTCCCCCCGAATTGCTCCACTCCAGCAGAATTGTGCAATATAGACCTATTTACCTTCCCAACCCTTCCCCCCCCCTCCTCAGATACTTCAACAGAATGAACAAGCCGAACTACTTGACCTCAAGCTTTTACATCGCGATAAATCAGCTGCCACATCGCCTCTAACAAATTTAACAAATTCGTGCCCAGCCCCTCCCCCGAGCCAGCTCGAAGGTGTTTGGTAAAAGCATCTCTCCTGCCAAGCGCCGTTTTTCTTACGGGGATGGCGAAAAAAAAAAAAAAAGAGCCAGGGACGGACGGAAAAGCTTCCTTATTAACAGCCGATTAAATCTGATTGCGACAACCCCTGTCAGGGACCAACTCGGGGCTTTTTCTAAGCCCGAGGAGCCCGACTGCGCCCTTGTCACTCTCTTTCCAAGTCGCAGAATATTCCGAGTTGGAAGGGACCCACAAGGATCGTCGAGTCCAACTCTTTTAACTCAACGGCCAGGAGTTAAGGGCTTTCTTAGGGTTTCTCTCTCATCCTTCAGCCACCAAAGCAGACCTGGTTGCAGAAGGGTCTCTGCTCCAAGCAGATTAAAATCGGGTCTCTCCGCTACTCAAACGCGTTCGCGTCCTCGGCGGGTCTCCCCAAGGGCACAGCGGGACCCTCGGGCTGCACAGCCCCCGAGTGATCCCCCTCCCCAAACCCGACAGCGGCCGGGCTGGCCCCGCCGAGCCCGGACCCCTCAGAAGAGGCGCTGCCGCCGCTTCTGCTCCCTCAGGGCGAGGGCGAAGTGGAAAAGGAAGGCGCGGGGCAGAACCCGCCGCCCCCTCAGCACCCCCTGCCCTTCCCCTCAGCACCCTCAGCCTTTCTCCCTCAGCACCTTCCCCTCAGCACCCCATCTTCCCTCTCAGCACCTTCTCCTCAGCACCCCCGTTTTCCCCTCCAGGAGCCCTGTCTTCCCCCCTCAGGACCTATGTCCCCCTCAGCACCCTCAACCTTCCCCTCAGCACCTTCCCCTCAGCATCCCCAGCCCTTCCCCTCAACAACCCCTGTCTCCCCCTCAGCACCTTCCCCTCAGCGCCCCCAGCCCGGGGCAGCCCCCCCTGAGGGCATCTCCTCCGCCGCTCTCCCCCCGCGGGCGAAACCCCCCCTCCGACCCCACCGCCCTGAGGGCGACCCTCCTCCCGCCGAGCTCGTACCTGCCCGTCGCGGCGGCTCCCAGCCCCGGCGAGGCGGCGGCGGCGCGGGCGGCCGCGGCGGCTGTGGGAGCTCTGCCGCTTCCACACTCGAAAATGGCGCCGAAACGGCGAACTCGAACCGAAATTCGTTAGAAAAGCGCGGGGCAGGCTGGGACGGGAGGGGCCGGGCCCGGGGTTTGAACGGCACCGCCGCCCCGCCCGCCATCTTGTGCTCGTCGCGGCGGGCAGGGCGGCGGGACCCGGGACCCGCCGGGAGCGGCCGCTCGGGGGGCAAAGCCGGGGCCGAGGGAAGGCACCGAGGGGGTCGAGGGGGACGCGGCCCTTCCCCGCGCGGAGAGGGGTTTAGCTTTAATTTTTTTAGAAGTAGGTCAGTGGGCGGCGCTCGGTTGCCGGGCGACGCGCGCCGGTTTAAAAAATGATTAAAAAAAAAAAAAACTGTAAAAGAACTTTTAAAAGTAAAAAAAAAAAAATTAAAAATTTAAAAAATTCAATAAAAACGGTGGGCGCGCGGCGGTTTTGAAGCGGGTTTTACTAATTAGCGGGCGGCGCCGTGGCACCTCCGGGGGGGGGGAGAAGCGGGGGGGGCTGTTCGTGAGGTGGCGGAGGGCGAGGAGGAGGCGGAGGAGGAAGAAGAAGATGGAGTCTCGCGAGAAGTCGCCATAGAGACGGCGGCGCTGGGGCGCGGGGGGAGCGGGTCCCGCCGCTCCTGAGGCGACGGCAGAGGGAGAGAGGCGGGATTATCCCGGGATACGGCGGGAGCGGGGCCCGGCCGCCGCTCCGCGCTGTGCCCCCGCTGCCCGCGCAGGTGAAGGCGGCCGCCGGGACCCCCCGAGGGCGGGAGAGCTCCGGGCACGGGGAGGTGAGTGAGGGCGGGGGAGCCCCGAGCCAGGCACTGCTGGAAAATCTGCCGCTTGGGAAGCTGGAAACTGCGGGAAAACGGGGTGTTGGCGCGGGCGGAGAGCGGGCTGCGGGGGCCGAGGCTGCCCTGAGGGGTGCTCCTTCCCGGTGCCCCTCCGTCCTGCCCGCTGGTTTGGCTTGCCTGCGCTCCCCCCAAGTCCTGCTCTCTGGAATTCCTTCCCTGCGCTTCCTCGTTCTGCCTGCTGGTTTTCCTTCCCTGCATTCCCCCTATCCTGCTGTCTGGCATTGCTTCCCTGCACTCTCCCCATCCTGCTCTCTGCTATTCCCAGCGCTCCTTCCCCTATCCCGCTCTGGCTCCCTCTCCTCCCTGGTCGCTGCTCCCGATCTCCTCCTCCTCTCCCGGCAGCTCCGGAGGGAGGAGGCGGTGTCGCGGCGTTTGGCGTCTCCCGGCCGGAATAACTCCCGGTTGTTGCCCCATCTCTCCTAAATCTCCAGCGGAGCCGCTGCTGGATCCCTTGGGAGCTGCGTGTAGCGATCCGTGGGATGGGTGGCGATGGATGTACCGGTGGGTGGCAGCGGCTGGGGGCACGTACAGAGCGATTAAAGCATATTCAAAAGTTACAGTAAAGTTCTGGGCTTGTCTTTGGAAGGAAAATGTTATTTTCCCTTCTGTCCGCCCTCCTGGCTGGGTGTCAGCTCAAGGGAACTTCAGTGCTTCAAGCTATAACATTTCAGACTTGGTGGTCTTAACGGTCTTCTCCAACTTTAACAACCTAAGGATTCTCTGCTCCCAGTATCACTTTTTCTTTGATTTGTCCACTCTGTTTCTACTAAGCAATAAGATCATTTTACAGTTATATATATGCATATATATTATGCTGCTTACACATATATATGTATTTGTTTTCCTGTGTTGCAGTTCTGACATACAGTTTTTAATGTTCCCCCCGAAAAACTGAGATGAGACTGAAGACCTCGCTTTTAAAGGAGCCCAAACATATCCTTTGTCACCTAAAAAAACACATTCACTCTGAATAGACTCTTAAAAGCTTTCCCAGGCATCAAATAAGAGCAGTGATTTATTTACCTGCACGTATCAGATGTGGACAAAACTGTGATTTTCCTATTAATATATTGGATACGTAGGAATTTATAATTTATGTGTTAATAAACCAACACTTCTGAATGACAGTTGGGTGTTTTGCACTTGCATTGTGCACTCAGGCCCTTCTAAAGGTGTAACCCAACATTTCAGCTGTGTTTCAGTAACTTTGCAGCATCACAGTAATTATATTGTATTTTTACATGAGAGTTTGCTTTATTTTTGGCTGAATTTCTACCAGCTCTTGTCATGCCACAGAAGAGCAAAAGGAGAAGGAAGACTCACAGTGTTTATGCAGAACGTTCCGTGTAATCTTATGAAAATCATCCTCCTGTGTTGCTCCTTCAGTTTTGCGTAGCTCAGATACTTTTTAAAGCTTATTCTTACTAGTTAAAATGTTCCTATTCCTTAACTGAAGGGAACATAAGGAATTGGTGAGCTGTGTGGGGTGGACGACAGCAGACGAGCTCTACTCCTGCGGTGACGATCACCAGGTCATGAGATGGAACCCACTAACGAGCGAGACCACGCGGGTGGTGAAGCTCCCAGATGATCTTTATCCCATAGATCTCCACTGGTTTCCCAGGAGCATCGGTGGGAAGAAGCAATCCCATGCTGAGAGCTTTGTTCTGACGAGTTCTGATGGTAGGGCAGTTGAAAAATATCCGTCATTTCCCACCACGGAGCGTTTCTGTCGCTCAAATACACGGGCCAGTGTTTTGGGAGCAGGAAGGTTTGAGGATTCCTGGGGAGGAGAATTCCCTGCTCCTCACAGAGACTAGGAATTGATTTTGCACACAGCCACATTTTTCTTCCTGCCTGAATTTTCCTGCAGCAGCTAATTGCTCTCTGTCATCAGGATTCCTGGAAACTCCCTGAATCCAATGGAAGAGGAGTATGATGTCTTTAGAGCGTTGCATGAATTCCTGGTTGAACTCCAGCTGTTTGTGAAATTAGAGCAAATGTAAATTGAATCCTCTTGGGTTTCCTTCTGAGATGCTTCTCTGGGGGGACATTGTTCTTTTGACTTCCTACTTACATTGATCTTGTTGCTGGTTTTTTTACCAAAACAAAGAATATGCTCAGCTTTAAATTGCCAATTAAGCACAAATCGTAAGTGATTAGACCTATTTGTTCACTTTTTATTGACAGTTTTACACTGGGTCAGCATTTAAGAGTCTGTGAAAAGTCATGAAGAAAACATACATGATTTATATTTATATTTGTATATAAACTGGAGAGTCACTTGCAGATCGAGGACAGTTCTTCCCTCAGTACTTATTCTCCCCCTGCAAGGCTACAGTTTGCTGTTTCCCTCTTTGAAAGGTGCCTTGTGAAAGAAGCAGGAGCTTGTGGAGTGGGAAAAGATGCAAAAAATTGATAAAGGAGTTGGATGTTTCCCTGTATAAGAGGATTTTGTCCCAGACTCTGGGACAGGCCCGTTGTTTTCCTGATAATTTGCCTCACCAAAACCTCCAGGCCCTTGCCAGCTTCTTCCTCTTCTATCTGAACTTAGTTTTATGTGTTGAGGGGTTGCTTAACTTTAGTTTTAATTGCTCAGGGGTTCTGCCTTGGTCAGCAGAAGCTACTGGTTCAATATCTAAAATGCCATGGAATTCTTTCTGTCCTTAAAAAAGTAGTGGCTGGGAAGAGCTCACCACTTACTGCTGAGCACTGTAGGTGATGGCACGAGAACATTTATGTGATACCAGGTTTAATTATTCTGCAATGAAAAAGGTCTTGGCTACAGATGGAACAAGTGCAGAAAATAAACAGAAAATCAAACTTGGTTTTAATGTATTAATTGAAGGCCATTTTTGCAATTTAACTGGAGGAAAACCGTTGAATTCCTCTGAATCCAGTTATTACCTGTGCATGGAAAAAGAGATTCTCAGACCTGAGTGATGATCTATAAGTGATGCATTAATTAGATAAGATATATTTGATAATTATACAATAATGGAATGCTTTAAATTAACACCCTGGAAGTGTCCAAGGCCAGGTTGGACAGGACTTGGAGCAACCTGGGATAGTGGAAGAGTGAATGAGATGAGACTGAAGGTCCCTTCCAGCCCAAACCATCCTGTAATTCTGTGATATTTTAAATATATCAAACAAACTGGTTTATCCAAACCATAATTTTCCCATCAGTGTCAAAAATCTCCTTGGAAACCTTGCACTGCCATGGATTTAGTTGGATGATGGTGCCTTTTTGTTCAGGTACTTCAAACTGAAAAGCAAAGTGTGATTGCACTGATTTATGGAGAGCCCTGGTGTTTGTTTAGTGACAGATCAACCAGAATGCTCTTCCTGGGATTTAGTTTGGCTTTATTGGTTATTTTTGGGATGTTCTGCTTATTTCAAAGTTCTGGGCTCTCTAGAACTTCCTCGTAGCTTCCTCCTCCTTCTACTGAAATCATTAAAGGCTCTGCTTTTGGCTGCTCTGTGTTTCCATCCCATTCCAGAAGGCAGGAATAATTCCCCTCACCCGTGCTGGGATTGTTCCAGCTTTGCCAGTGTTTTGGAGTGAGCAGGTTCAGATGGGTTTTGGATCTTTAAAAAATGTGTTGTTCTTTTGCTTCTTGCTGGTTTCTTGTTTTGTCTGGTTTTAACAGAGGGGAGCATCATTCCAGTAATATTATACAATTTAACCAATAATTTAATGTACTACTTTAGTGTATAACATTTAATAATTTGGGGTGTATTATTTTATATATATATAAAATCACACACACATACATTTATATAAATTATATATTTTTTTAAATATCTTTAGGGAAGTTCCACTTGATTTCCAAGTTAGGAAGAGTGGAGAAAAGTGTGGAAGCACATTGTGGAGCTGTGCTTGCAGGAAGGTGGAATTATGAAGGAACAGCACTGGTTACAGGTGAGCATTTGTTCATTCATGAAGTGCTTTGAAACCTGAAATAGCAGAAGAGCTCTTTCAAAATCAAGCCTTCTGGTTTTTTTAATACAATATTTCCTGGTTTAAATTGTAGTTACATTGAATTTGGATGAATAAAACTGAGTTTCTTCAGTGTTCTGTGAGAAGGGGGAAAATGGAAACACGAAATCAACAAAATAAATGAAGTTGCTTTTTTTGGTCTTAATTTTCACTGAGGTTGTTCTCACCTTGTTTAATAGAAGTTAATTTTGCACTGATTAATTCTATTTTAGATTAACATTGTCTATTTTAACTAATAGATCTGGTAAAAATATTCCTCTTTTTCAGTGATCCTGTTTATTAAATGTCACCCTCTTTACTTGAAAGTAAATGTTTTTAGTATCAGAGTGCACAGATGGTTTTGTGGCTGTTCTGAACTTCATAAAGGAGAACATTTGATTTATTTTTCTTTATCTTTTTTAAATAAGAGGCTGCTAAGTTGCTACATTGCTATCCCTGCACATTTGGGAGTTTTTTTTAGCCAGCAGAGTTTCCTGAGGCCTCAAGAGCATCTTGAATCTTCCTTTTTCTTCCTTGATTATCAGGAGCGGTGGAATTATCATCTGCAATCCCACAGGGATAGAAATATTGTTCTTTTTCAAGACAGATTTGCCTCAGGAACTTCTCCAGAGGAAAAGTCAAAACTGCCTTTTTAAAACTGTCTTTTGAACCCTTTATTTTGTTGGGGGTTTTTTGAGACTGGGAATTCAACCCCATTTCCAGTTTGCTCTGAGATCATCCACTGATCTTATACCACAACTATTCTTTTCAGAAGAGCAAATCATTGGTACTGCACCCCCTAAAATATGGCTGCATTTCAACAGCATCAAAAGTGCAGAAATAAGATTTTAAAATTGCTATTTATTTGGCATTTTTTAAACACTTACAAGCTACATTGGCCTGATCCAAAAACCTGAACTGTGGGGAGTAAATCACGTTTGGATGGAAGAATTTCATCAAGTTTCTAGGAGCACCTTTTTTCCTCAGTAATTGGATCTGGGAGGCTTAAATTGCAGGGCCAGAGCTGTACATTTTAAATATGAGAGCACACCAGGAAATCTGGGCTCCTAATCACAGGAGAGACTTGTTCATAATAACAAAATCACCACCTTAAATATATTTTTCCTTAATATATTTTCTATTCACCTGTAAGATCTGGATTTCTTTTAACTCAGATGTGTCTTAGGGGGATACAAGCTCCATGTTTGTTAATCATTGCATTGAATTGGATGATTTCTCTGCTGATTTCCAGTTGGTGAAGATGGCCAAGTGAAAATCTGGTCGAAAAGTGGAATGCTGAGATCCACTTTAGCTCAGCAAGGTAAGATCATTTCCTCCCATTTCTATCAGAGCTTTTGAATTTGGGTTGGTCTGAAATACATTTCAAGAACAGCCCCTGAATCTGGCAGTGCTGGTTTGGGGAAGGGCCTTCAGGCCCAGAGAAAACTTCATTCAAATTAAATGTAAATTGCAGTTGAATGCAGGGAGAACTGCACTTAGTAAAGTCTTAGAAAATCTTATTTTCACAAAGAACCCTCCAAATGAAAAGCTTTATTGCAGTGTTTTTAGCCAGCAGTTCCACCCCAAGGATTTTCTGCTCTTTCAGTGAGGGCACTGAGCTAAATTTTGTTTTTCAGGCTTCGTACGTGGAGCCCATGTGACCTGCTGACATTTTTGAAGAAACCACATGCACCTGGGCTTGGGTTAAATGTCAGCCCCTTATCTCTTTCTGAAACAAATTATCTAAGTTCTTTCAACCTGGGGAAGGCCTTTTAACCACAGGAGTGAGGGTGAAGTGCATTGCAGTTCTTTTAAGGAAGCTCACCGGCAGATGTGATGTTTTTCACGCTCACAGTGTACAGAGATAAGCCAACTGAACTAGAATTTTGGAAAAAAAAAACCCAAACAAACAAAAACTGAAGCTCACAATCTTCACTGGTTTTCAGTTGATACGTTTTCAAGGGGGTTGTGCTTAATGGAGCTTATTTGATAAAGGAAGAGGGATATTGAGTTGAAGTAGGGATTTTCACTGGTGTCTGAGTTTGTGGTGCAGTACAGAAGTGCAGTTGGGTCCCCGTGGAATAACTGTCATCTTGTGTTTGTGTTTTTAAGATAAGCTCCCGTGAGGCTCCAAAAGCCTTTAAGCTGAATTCACCGAATGAGAATCCCCCAGACTCCTCTGTGGGAGCAGGGTGAGATTCTGCAGAAAGGAGATTTTTTTCAGGGAGGTATAACGTGTCTGAGCTCAGTTTTCACTTCCTTTATCATCTGGAGAACTGAAAGCATTCCCACTGCAAACATTCTTTGAGCTCTTTGTATTAGGAATATATTTTCAGGCTCTTCTCTTTGGATGATGCTCCACTTGCCTGTTCTGTCTTTGGATTTTACTCACTACAAAAACATGGACATACATTTTTCCCTCCTTTAGCTTTTCCAGTGCTTCCATGGAGCATTCCAGCTGTACATCCAAGCTGGTGGAACCCCCTGACCCCTCCTGCTGTAGTGTTGCTCTCAGGGCTGTTTGTTCCTTGAGCCACTTCTTCATCCTTAAATTCTCCTAATATTCCTTTTGTTCCTCCTTCTCCTCACACTGAACTGTTGTATTTGGGATTCCAGCTGAGAAAATGCACTGATGTGTTTGGATGAGGTGACTCTTTTTCATGGATCTCTTTGGTGTGTGTTGGTAACCCACAAGATTATCATGGAATCCCAGAATGGTTTGGGTTGGAAGGGACCTTAAAGATCATCTGATTCCATCAGGGACACCTCCCACTGCCCAGGTTGCTCCAAGCCCTGTCCAACCTGGCCCTTATTCCTTCCTGCAGCTGTTTATCCCCATCACAATTCCCTGCAGTGTGTCAGTTCCACTGAATTTTCCTTCCCAGAGTGTTGGCAGTGTTTTCCCAACCAAGTTCTTGTTAAGTGCAGAAGGAAATGAGTTAACTCAGCTCCTGCTGTTAAGCCCTGGAAATTGTGGTTAAGTAGTCAGCCATCATAAAAAAGGGAAACATTTGGTTTAAATAGAAAAGTTCTTCTGATTGTTCAATCAGCATTAAAGCAGGACCAAAAAAATGAGTTTATTTAGAATTCCTGTTTCAGCTGGTGACAGAATTTATGTCATTTGCAACAGGAGGAAAAGAGCCAGGGCCAGATTTACTTAATGTATGTTGTGTGTGATGGTTGACAGTTAAACAAATCTTACAGGATTCTGTATTTCTGAGTAATTTAAATGCCTTTCTAAAAGAAAATCCGTGAAATGCAAAAATATTCAGGAGCAACAGCAGCAGGTCCAGTTTAGAGTTTGAATATTGGGAAGTCACTGTATCTTTATATATATAAATATATGTATAAATAATTATAAATACATATCTAATACAGCATGAAAAGGACAGGAAAAGTCACCTGGAATGTTTTCCATGCCGGCAGGAAGCCCCGTGTACTCCGTGGCCTGGGGACCCGACTCAGAAAAAGTCCTTTACACATCAGGGAAGCAGCTGATTATTAAACCTCTTCAGCCAAATGCTAAAGTTCTGCAGGTACTATCAATGATGTGATTAATTAATGTGGTTTTTTTCCACAAATGAAGGGTACAGAAAAGCAGCTGTTTTAATCTGCACTCAAACCATGCTTTGATTCTGCCTCGGTCAGGCTTTATGTGATTTATTTTTCTACGGAATCATTGAGGTTGGATAAAAACTCCATCAGTGAATAATGAATATTAAAAATATCAGTCAGGCAGTGTTTAATTTGTGTTGTTTCCATTTCAGTGGAAAGCCCACGATGGGCTGATTTTAAAGACTGACTGGAATTCAGTTAATGATCTGATCCTTTCTGCAGGTGAAGATTGTAAATATAAGGTGAGTTCTGGTTCACTTTGTAACTAAATGGCCAGAGAAGTTATTAGACTGAATTTTTAAAATGTTAATAGTAATTTTTTGGGTTGGCATCTTCTGTATCCAAAATAAAAAGCACAAATTGTGTCTCTTCCCTTAAGTAGGAACTTAATTTTAAGTGTGTCATGTGTTGGTTCTATCACCAAAGTGTGTAATGGCTGTGATAAAACACACACAATTAAAGACAAAAAACCCCCCATATTAAAAAAAATAGGAATTAAAAAAATAAACCCCCATATCTGTTAAAGTGTTAAAATCAAATGATTTTGTGGAGTGATCCCTGATATTCTGCTGATAAAAAAAATAAATCTGGCTTGGAAATTTTCAGAGGGACCTCATATTCTTGGGAAATGTGTGCAAATGGGATCAACTTTGTGGTTATTTTACAGACTTGGGGTTACTATTTTACAGGGAATATTTCATACACAACAATATAACATTTACCATGACAGCAAAGCAAAGCTTCTTGCATTAAACAAACCAATCTTGATTAGGAACAACCTTTAATGAAAAGTGAATTATAATCCATGAGGTTTTTCTCACAACGTGCAGAATTATTTCTGCCCCTCCTGTGAGTGAGTGAGGGAAACTGGAATCAATAAAACCACAGTGTACTCATTGAGGTGGCTGTTTCCACTTTTCCCTGCAGGTTTGGGACAGTTATGGGCGCCTCCTGTACAGCTCCCAGCTCCAGGAGTATCCCATCACCGCCGTTGCCTGGGCCGTGGACGGGGAGTTGTTTGCCGTGGGCTCTTTCAACACTCTGCGCCTCTGTGACAAAACTGGGGTGAGTGACAGCTCCAGACTTCAGGATAACACAGGGAATGTTCCTCAGGATATCAGTGGGGTTTTTTTCCCCTTAAAAGCACAAAGATCACAAGCATCTCTGGTAAGGCTCACACCTGGAGCAGAAGAGAAATCTGACCTTTTTCTGGTTTTATAGAAGATTTTTCCTAATATTTTTCTGCCCTTTCCACGGCCCCACTTTTGGACACAATAAAGTCTAAATATATACACTGGGTGCAAAATGCAGTTTAAATTGTTGGCCTTATTTATTTCAGTTTATAGCTCAGTGATGCCATTTCTTCCAAAGGAGACATCAGATGATTGCAACTGCAATCTGCTCTCCAGCCTTGGCCCAAAGAGAAATAAATATATATTGATTACTAATTTATTACTATATAAATATACATTAGAAATATTGTTACATTTATATTTATTACTTTGGAAATTTTATATATATATAATATACATTTTATACTATATGTTCTTTATATGTATATTACATATGTATAAAAATTTCAAGGGACTAAATTGCAATTATTGACCATAAAAAGCAAGGAGTGTATAAAAATTTCTTTAAAAGGGGGGTAAAACAACAACATCCTGCACTTTTATTACTGTATTATATTTGATTCTTTTTAGTTCTGGTTTGTTAGTGACATTTTTCAACTTGGTGTGCAATTAAAATGAATGTGAGGCAGTTCCACCTCCCTCCACTGGTGTCTGAGTCAGCCCCGAGCACAGATTGACCTCATTGTCTCTGTGGGTTTCCTGTGGTTCTGCAGCTTTTTGTTGCAGCAAATTTTCCTTATTTGGGACTTTTATGGGCCCATTTTCTACCTCTTTTCTCGTGTTTGTTGCTTTTTTTGAGGGGAAAAAAAATTGCTGTGGTGTTTTGGGCACCGTCAGTAGCTCCTGGTTCACTTTCCCATCAACTTGGCCAGGGTGTTTCAGGAATTTTAAATTCCTGAAGAAGAGCCTTTGGAGAGGATAAAGTCTGGTTTATTACTCCACTCTTAAAGAAACAAAGCCAGCATTAATTTTAATGTTAATTAAAATACAAGTTACCAGTAGCTGGTGCTTTATCAGCTCCCAGTGATAATGTATTATCTTCAAATCCTTCCTTTTGCCCTGCAAGTTTCTTTGCTGACACTGGATGTAAATAGTTACTTCACTGGAATGGAGGGAAAAGCAGGAATGATTCCCATCCCACCAGTGATGGAGTTTGAAGAGAACCAGACCTGGCTTTTACTGGTCAACCCAGACATTTTTATTGTGTCTGATGTAATGGGGCTGTAGTGGCAAATTGCTCCCCGGGGAGCCCTCAGGACAATAAATATCCATATCATTAACTCTTCTCTAGCACGTGTGTTCAGTTTGGGCCACAATTACAGCAGATTCTGGGGGGCAGGGTTCTTTTCTCATGTTCTTTCTACCTGCTGGCTTAGTTCTCACGTTAAAAATGAGAATTACAGGTCTAACAGCAACTTTGGAAGCTTTATTCTTTCATTTAAAAACCACTTTTGCTCCTGTAGCATTAGAAATTATAGATATATATATAATGCCCTGATCATTAAAGCTGCAGAGAAGCACCAGTAAAATCCATATATTGGGATGTAAAGCTGGCTGGGTTGGTGGATATTCAGCCTTCCTGGTGCTCCCAGCTTTCCAGGATAGGATCACTTGGATGGAGGGCAGTGCTTCCAGAGTTCATTTATGTCAGCTATTTCCTGTGGCTCTGCTGCTTCCCTTGACATTGCTGAGCAGGTCAAAATATTTACACAGCCAGAGATGGGAAGAATGACTGAAATTCCCTGATTTCCTCCTTCCTCGCTCTACTCCCACAGAAGGATCTTGGAAAAAGGACCAGATCCATCTGCTCCAAAGGCAGGAAAAGTATGAGCCAAAGTAGAATATTACAGGTAATGTTGGAACAACTTCATGGAGTCATTCCTGGAGTCACAGTCATACCTATTTAAGAAAAAAAAAATAAAGCAGTGTATTTAGCAACTGCTATTTCAGATTTTCAAGTTGTTCCTATCTTTGGAGAGCTAAATGATTTTTATTAGAACATTTTATATACATGAGAAATGCCCCAGACATCTGCAGGGACTGTGAATCATTGGAGTGGTGGGATTTACACTTGGAGCTTCAGTAATAATAATTCAATAATGGAAAAATAAAGCCTTGAGTGGCTCTTTTAGATTCTTTTTCTCCCCCTTAAAAATGTAAGTTATAATCTGGAAATATTTTAGTATTTCAATTGCGAAATGGATCCTGTCAGAGCTTCAGTGGACCTGTTATAGGTGGACAAGGAGGTCAAAATGCACATTTCTGGAGCTCCTCAAATCAAATCAAAGCCATGGACAGGTTCTTTGCTGGTGGCTTGATGTCCCTTTATTGCTTCTGACTCGGGGGTGGATTCCTGATTGAGGGAAGCGACCTGGTGTGTTTGGGAGGGTCCCATTTCCAGTTTGGAAACCTCCACCACTTCTGCCCCAGTCCATCCCCCTGGGCAGGGGCTGTCTGTCAGCCAGGAGACAGGAACAGCCAGCCTTAAATGGGGGTTTGCAGCTGGGATTTCAGTCAGAGCTGGCATCACCTCTCCCTCACCCCCAGTGTGAAAGAGCCTCAACTCCTACACAATATTCCACAAACCATTAGCACGGCTCAGGCTTTGGATTCCAGCCCGCTTGGTTTCCTTCTTAGTCAACTTTGAAGTCCAGCTCTTTTATTTGCCTGTAATTTTTGTGATTTCTGTCCTTGTAAGTCATCCCAAGGCTTTGTGTGAGGGTTTTAATTCTTGGAGGTTGCTCATTTTAGGCAGCGGAAGAAATCAGGGTGTAAAATGTGTTACAAGCATCAGGTGAGGCTTTTCTTCCAACTGTGTCCCCTTTTGATATAATGTCATGTAGGCAAAAGTCAATCCAATGTCTATTTAAATTTGAACTTCAATCACATTGAAGGTTCACATGAAAGAGCTTCTCCTTACTGATTTGCTTCTTCAGATTTCAAATATTCAAGTAGTTCTCCAATTACTCCAGGTTTTTTTTAAAAATTCCACTACAGAGTTGTGGAGAGGCAACAGTTGGGATTTACTCCTTGGTTTAAAACCTGGTTTAAAGTCTTGCTAAAATTCCGTAGAAAGGTGGTTTTGATTTTTGCCATTCAGAGATTAGAGGTGATTTGTGTGATCTGTATTTCTGAGTTGCAGGAAATAGAAAACAAAGGTCTTGGTCTGAAAAAACAAGGATTTATTAATAATAAGGCTCTAAACTTCAGAGGAGTCTTGTGCATAAAATGGGGGAGAGTTAAGAATAAAGTTCTGTGCTGGAGGAAATTTTTGATACATCTTTCCCATCAGTAACAACAGAGAGCAAATAGAATTATTTCTAAGTAAGGTGAGTTAATTTTATGTAGTGATTGCTTAGATTTCTAAATGACAGCACACCTTAAATATATTGTGAGCAGAAAACTGGTGCCCCGTGTACTTCAGGCATCGTGACACCTTAATTTTGCTTTCCTTGATGCTTTTCCTTTTGTGCCTCCCGGGTTTTCAACAATCCGACTTCAGACATCAAATCTCTTTCTAATAAAAAATCCAAGCCTATTGATGACAAGAAAAAGAACCAGAGTATTTTTAATCCCTTTTTTTGTGTTGTTTTTGATTTTACAGTGGTCTTATGCCCTGGAGAAGCCCAACACTGGCAGCATCTTTAACATCTCCTGGTCCATCGACGGCACCCAGCTGGCTGGAGCCTGTGGGAACGGCCACGTCATCTTTGCCCACATCGTGGAACAGCGTTGGGAGTGGAAGAACTTTGAAATCACCTTGATTAAGAGGAGAACCATGAAGGTCAAATTACAGTTTTGAGCTCTGCAGGCTTTTTTTGGGGGAGTTTTGAACAGGATTTGTCCCCTGTGTTCCCAGACACTGACTCAGACAGCGCTCCCCGAGCACTGGGATCATCCAAGATTCCCATCCTTCCAGATTTTCCAAGTGACACACGTGGTGTTGGATGCCAGGCCTGTATTTTCAACATCAAAGTCGAGTTCCCAAATTCCTAATTAGGCCCTTTGAATGTCTTTTTGCCCTTGATTCTTTCCATGTTGGATGTGGAATTGGGAAAAGTGGGAGTTTGGTGCAGTGGGTGGGATGGGATGAGTCAGTGTCTGGGAACACAGAGGACAAATTAGCAGGTAAAAATTCCCATTTCATTCCCAGACATCGACTCGTAACAGATGGACTCTGGGAATGATCTCCAGGGGATTTGAATATGCAAACACTGAGGAAGTAAAGCCAGCCCTGAGTCAGGACTAATTTTCCATTGTAGCATTTTTGGGAGTTTTTCCTACCTTCATGTAGGAAAATTTTGCCTGCAAAAAAATCCCAAAAATTGTGGTTGCATTTTCTTTCTGAGTGCTACAAGAGCAAAGTTAATGATGGCCTAATTTAGCAATTAATATGTCTTTGGAATTGGTTTCCAGGGTTTTAGAAATAATTGAGTTCAGTCCTCGATTTGCAGTTGGTTGTGTAGGGGAGAGAATCAAAAGGAAGTTGCCACCCTCAGAATGGTGCCATCTAAAAAACCCCACCAATAAAACCCCCCAAAAAAACCCAGCAACAAACAGGACACTTTTTTGTCTAAGGTGCCACCTTGGATTTTTAATGTTTGAGCTCCAAAATCTCTGTTGATTAGAGGCACAGGCTGGAATTGGAGCGGGTTTTTAGTGAAATGGCGAAGGCACAACCTGCTGGTGGAGGCATCTCCTGAACTTCCTGGGCTCTGGAATGTGGAAGCATCAAAATCCAGGCTCCAATTCTTTCTCCAAATCCTGGATATTGCTGGATTGTTCTGCTGGGATCACTGAAATGTTCTATTTCAAACGTCCCAATAATCAGCAGCTGGGTCTTAACATGGGAATTGTCCCACACCTGGGTGATTTTCTCAGTGAGAAATTATACATTTCACTGATCAGTTCTGGTTGCATCTGTTGTTGTTTTATTCAGCTATTTTCCCCTGTAGGTGCACAATGTCATGAATGATGCCGAGGATTCCTTGGAATTCCGGGACAGGGTGATTAAAGCCTCCTTGGGCTATGGATATTTGGTTGTTTCCACTTCTCTTCAGTGTTACGTGTTTTCGTAAGTAAATACAGATCCATCTTACTCAGGTTTGCCCAGCAGATGTAAAACAGCAGCAGAAGCTTCCTTGGGAAGGACAGTAATTAATTGTAATTAATTTCTTTTCAATTAATGGAAATATTCAATTGTGTCTGCAGTGTGAGTTGTTGGGGGTTTTAATGCCGAGTGTTCTTCCTTTTCAGTACAAAGAACTGGAACACCCCACTCATCTTTGACCTGAAGGAAGGGACAGTCAGTTTGATTTTACAGGCAGAAAGGTACCTTTGGGGACTTCTGGTAATGCTCTTTATTAGATGGGAACATAATATTAATATATTAGTAATAATATTTTATATGTATTATTTATATATTATTATTTATATATAATTTAGCTATTAATACAACTATTAAATGTGAATATAGAACATAAGCACAAGCTGAAATATTACAAATGGAAACCACAGATTTCTAACATGTTTCAATATAATTAGACATGGAAAACATATGAAAAAAACACATAAATATTTCAGATAATAAACATTTGTCCTGGAAAGAGATAATATTCCCATTAAAAATGAACTCTTTCCTACAGAACTTCCAGAATACCAACAGGCTTAGAAATAATGATGTTGAACTAGAAACAGTTGCAGGATATTAAACAATTACCTTCACATTGTGAAAATGTCTTCATGTTTTTCTGTATTATTTAGTGATTCATTTGTTTGCTGTTTGGGGTTTTTTTTTTTTTGTAGGCATTTTCTTCTTGTAGATGGTGGAGGACTTTATTTATATTCATATGAAGGCAGATTAATTTCCTCTCCAAAATATCCAGGCATGAGAACAGACATTTTAAATGCCCAGACGGTGTCTCTGAGCAATGACACCCTGGCAGTGAAGGACAAAGCTGATGAGAAGGGTAAGTTCTCTGGGATTCCTGAAAGAAAATCATATATTTATTGTAGAAGTTCATATATTCACTATAAAAATGAATTAAGCTTCATATATTCACTATAAAAGTGAACTGCAATTACAGGTCATGCTTAAAATTGATTTAAAAACTTCAAGAGGATTATATATATATATATAAATATCACTGAAATTCCAGCTGAGTAGTGGATCAGAACCTTGGAATATTTGCAGAAAAGAATAGAAAAACAGGTTTTTACTCCCTCACACTGGGGTTTTTCTAAAACCTCAGCAACTTTTTGTGCTTCCCTGCTGCTCTAAAAAAACCTTCCAGTGCTTTAGCTGGGATTAATCTTAGTCCTCAAATGTTCTTTGCTTTAGTTTTAATAGATTTGTATCTTCATAGCTTGATCTTATATATTATTATAAATATTATCTATATTTTTATATACAGCTGCTGTGATGTTCTGTCTCAGTGCTGTGCCCTGGAAGGTTTTTATGCTCTGAAATGTTGTATTTTTGGCACTAAAAGCTCAGTGATATTCCCTCATAACAAACCACCCCTGTTAAAATACCCACAGTTCTCTTTCTCTGGGTGAGACAATGACCTTTATCAATATTTTTAGTTCCTGCCTGGAAAAAAAAAGATACATTTTTAGGGTTTAAATGATTGACGAACCACGTGGAGTTTTTCCAGATAGGAAAAAAAAAACCCAAACAAAAACTCAAACTTATTTCTGAAATGCCTCAATTGTAGATTAATGAGAATTGAAGCCATTTCTCTCGTGGGTTAGTGCAGTGGGTTTTTTACAGCTCCTTTCATCTCACTTCCTCCAGCTGCTCTGGGGGCTGTGAAATCGCCTCGCTTGGGTAAATCTACAGATTTCAAGGCTAAAAGTGAGAGGAAAAGAAAAAAGCACTTCTCAGGAACAACAAGTTTTCTTTTGTGTGTTCACCCCTTTTTTTTGCCTCCTCTGCACAACCAACTGATGGGTTTGAACACCTGCTCTGACAGTTTGGCCCTTTTTGTTTTTTGTGTGAATTCTGCCTGTAAAATGTGCTTTTAGTTCCAGCCCTTCCTTAAAACGCTGCTTTGAGGGCTCTCCCCACACCTAATTCGTGTGTGTGTTCACAGATTACTTATGTTTATACTTTCTTTCTTCATTACCTAGAAATATATGTGTTTATAAAGGGGTTTGGAACACGTGGGTTTGTGTTTGGAGAGAGATGGGGAGAAAGAGAGAGAAACTGTATTTTTAGGCAAGTTGCAAATTGGAGTTTTCACTGGATACCCCCCCAAAAAAAAAACCCATCTGATGTAGGTGGGGGCTTTTTGGAGGGTTTTTTTATGAAGGGGGAGGCAGAGGGAGTGGAACCAGTGGTAAAGGTGCAAGAATTATATATATCATATATTTTATATATATATATAAAATTCAAGCGTCAAGGAAAATTCAAGTATCAAGTAAAATCCAAAATACCTGGATAAACCAAGTGTTTTTTTTGATGTAATATTAATTAATCATAACTGTGGCATCATGAGGAGAAGCTTGAACTGTCCTGGAAGAAAATATGGATTAGGAACTCCAAATAAAGCAGATTATTAATAAAATAAACAGTGTTTCAGAGGAATGTTTTCCCCAACAGGTCTAAGGAGATCTTTTACCATATCTGATATGAAACCCTTTAATTTAATTTGATCAATCAGTCAGTGGTATCACTTCCTAAACATTCATATTGATTAAAACTGTGGGTTGAGATTCAGTAAATCTGATGTTGGGAACATGAGTTTATTCATTAACTTGATTAGAATTTGGTGTCATTTCTGCTGCTTTGAACTAATAAACTGTATTTGTTTTTTCCTTCAGTTATTTACATATTTGAAGCTTTGTCTGGAAAGCCACTGGGTGATGGAAAAGCTCTGACCCACAAGGTGAAGTGAAGGATATAATGTCTGCTTTTTATTATACTTAGAAATTAAGCATCAATTATGGATTTCCTCAATAATGGGACTGTTGAAGGTTTTAAAACCTTCACATGAAGGAGATTTTCAGCTCTGACAGACTCTTATCTTCACTCTTCTGGTGCATAACAAAGCAGGGTTGCAGCTTTGTTTTAATCTTTATGAAATTCAGTTTATAAAATCATTGAATCATGGGATGGTTTGGGTTGGAAGGGACCTTAAAAATCATTTCAATCCAACCCCCTGTCATCAAATGCTTCATTCAACAGAGAATTCACACACAAAGTGTCTTCCACAACACAGTTTATCTGGAGTTTTGTGCCTTGTTTTGAGGAAAACATCCATTTGGCTGAGTGTCATTTGCTTTCTGTGCCGGGAACGTCCGAAATAAACCTCGGAAATTCTCTTTTTCCTCTCCAGACCGAAATCGTGGAGATTGCTTTGGACCAGAAGGGCCTTACCAGTGAGAGAAAAATAGCTTTTATTGATAAGAACAGAGATCTTTACATCACCTCAGTGAAGAGGTTTGGGAAAGAGCAGAAGATTGTCAAAATAGGTGAGAAAAATTCCAAGGCACGTTTAGGAACGTGCCGGGAGGGAAACAGGTTTTTCTCTAGTACAAGAGACAACATTTGGCTTTTTAATTCGCAGTGAAATTCAACTTGAAGAAAACCACATTACAAATAGGTCTTTGGGCAGTTTGAATGCATTTTCTCTAAATTCTGATGATTTTGATAACGTGGAAAACACGTTGAGATGTTGCAAACCAGGGGTTTACAACCAGCCCTTGAAATGAACTAAAACTGATGAATAATGACCTTTTCACTTCAATTTGAGAAGGGCACCTTTATTTTGAAGTTCCTCATGGAAATGCCCATTTTTGTCTTGAAATTAAGGGACAATGGTTCAAACTTTGGCTTGGAATGACACTTCCAACATCCTTTGTGGGATCCAGGACACCCATTTCACAGTCTGGTACTACCCCAACACGGTCTATGTGGACAAAGATCTTCTCCCAAAAACCCTCTGTGAAAGAGATGGAAGGTAACACATCATATTTTGATGAAAAAGGATGTATTTTAACCAGTTTACTCATCCCTTCCCAAGCTGTGGTCAGGTGAAGTACAACCAGAGGTTGCAGCTTTTAAAAACTCTCTTCACGTTACCATTTCTTGATTAGGAAATGAGGAAAAAGTGGGGTTTCTAATTAAATCATAAAATCTGGAGTTGAAATGATGGTGTGCAGTTTGGGAAGCAGAGCAGCCTCTTGATGCAAAAGCAAGATTTTAATTGTGTCTCATGAAATCTTTCTCTAGTTGCTTGGAAAAAAACCACAAACAAAAAAGATTTGTTTAAATTGTCTGTTGGAAATCAAAACTAGAAAGATGGGAAGTCGACGATAATTTCTGTTTAGAAAGAAGTGAGGATTAACATCCCTTTCTTTTTCTGCACAGTGAATTCAGCAAAAACCCCCAGATTGTGAGCTTTGTGGGGAACCAGATCACGATCAGGAGAGCAGACGGTTCCCTCGTGCACCTGAACGTTTCCCCTTATCCCGGGATCCTCCACGACTACGTCAGGGCTTCCCGCTGGGAAGACGCCGTCAGGCTGTGCCGCTTCGTCAAGGTCAGTGCTGAGCCTTGGGAACGTCCAGGTGCCATTCCCTGCAGTATTTATGGGTTTAAGAGTTTTTCTTTAAGGATTCTTTGGTGTTTCTTTGACACCTGCGGATCAGCTGGTGCGTCTCATCCCGGCTCTTCTGCTTCGGGGCTGACTTTCTTTGGGCTGCTCCTGGAAAATTCCGTGGTTTTCATAATCAGAATTTCATTGCCTAATCTACCAAATGTCACCATTTTCATTACTAACAATAATCCTTCTTTTTAGTCATCCCAGCTGGATTTGAACACAGGTACTCACAGAGCTTAGTTCTCAGCTTAACTTTTCAGGACTGGGCATTTAATAAAACTAATTAAAAATGACCTTCATCTCCACAATTATCTCTTATTTTTCTTATTTTTCTTTCACTTGTTTTTGTGTTTTTCTTTTCCCTCGCTTGCTTTTGTATATATTTAGACCACAGCAACAGATGAGGTGAGTCTGGTAGTGTTGAAACCAAAACCAAATCCCTCCAAGCTCTAGTTCCTTTATCCCCTTTACTCCTAGGAAAGAGTTTTCATCGTGACCTTAAGTGTGTGTTTCAGATATTCCTGGAACTGCTTTATAAAATCAATACAAATCCACATAACTTGGGTTGTATAATTATAATAAAGTCTTCCTTTTCAGTGTGAAGAGTCTTCACATCATCTGATTGAAGCATCCAAATCAGGTTATTTTGATTTTGCCCACCCAGGCAGACAGTTCAACATATTTCCAATCAGGAATAAGATAATGGAGGGATATTTCTGAGGGGGGCTAAAAAAAGAGCAGCAAGACGCATCAGAGAACAACTCCTGTAAAGTTCCTCTGCATAATTTCACTCTGAACTTTCCATGTTATCACCTAATTTTATAAATAACAGGGAAGTGGGAAGAAAACATGACAAAGATGTTTGTGATGTCTAAATATATGTTATTCTGAGTTCGTGGGTCTCCTTAAGGTTGTGGTAAAAAAAAAAACAGACAGAAACAACCAGGCAAAAGAAGTAATGAAAAATAAAAAAAAATGGTGTAATGTTATTGTTACCCATAAATTTTTCCAATTCCTAGTTCAGAGAAGTAATTAAGTAGTGATTTTGCAATGAGGAACTCAGACACGGTGCCGTAAGTGGCATAATGAGAAAGGAGCTTCCTTTGGGAGGTAATTTTTAGCGTGGCAACAAATAGATGAAGTTGGAAAAGCTGGTTTTTGGGTTTAATTTCAGGACCAGACCCTGTGGGCGTGTTTGGCTGCCATGGCAGTGGCCAACAAGGACATGGCAACAGCTGAAATCGCCTATGCAGCCATTGGGGAGGTAAGAAAACAGGCTGAACCTCCCAATCAAACTGCTGCAAAGCTCATTTGATCCCTTAATATCCCTCATTAAACTTCTGTGCTTCCCCTTGACAGATTGACAAGGTCCAGTACATCAATTCCATCAAGGATCTGCCGTCCAGGGAGTCGAGGCTGGCTCACATGCTGCTGTTCAGTGGGAACACCCAGGAAGCTGAGACTCTGCTGCTGCAGTCAGGCCTGATTTACCAAGCTATTCAAGTCAACATCAACCTCTACAACTGGGACAGGTGGGATTTCTGCAAACAAAAGATGGCCCACAAGCAGTTTCACTGATTGTTTACTCCAGTTGTTTTATTGCTGACTAATACTTAGCTGACTAATTTTCTGCCTCGAGCCGCCCAGATCTGTGAAAAGATGAAGTAAATCGTATCCTGACAACAAGCAGGAAAAGGAACATTCCTGTGCCATATTTAGAACACACAGATACTCTGTGAGCAAAGTCCAAAACATGCTTGGAAGGGGTTTTAAATAACATTTTGCTGTTTCGTCACCATTAACACAGAAAAGTCCTCGGTGATGCCCCGAACTGGAGGTGACCCTCGAGGAATTAGGGCTGTTTGGAAATGTCTTGGTGCTAAAAATAGAGCTGTGGCTCTCCAGGCTCCCAGCACTGTGTAGGTGGATAAAAGATGAATTAGGCCTGAGAAAACAAAGCAGGAATTTCAGCTCTAAACAAAAACCCACGTTTTCTGACAGAATCTTCTGAGGCCATTTACTCCTGATTTCTCTGCATCACTGTGGGCTAAAGGTTGGTTTTTTCCCCACATATCTGTGTGGTTTTTGTTTTGTTGCCTGATTTGAAGCTGTGTCAGGGGAGGTGTAGGCTGGATATCAGGGAAAGGATGTTCTGTTATTTATGGATCATCTAAAAACTCTGGATATCAAACAGGAGTGTTCCTTTCTGAGAAGCAAACAGATGTAATGAATTATATTAATCCAGTAACTAATCTTTCCCACCTATACAATAGCTGTAAGTACTATGGAGCACGTGCCATAAATGTGTTTTATGTTCAGAAGCTATTCCTGACTGTAAGAAACTTACTAAACATCATTATTTTTACCCTTTTATACCGAGAGGGCTGAACTCTGAAATATTCCTGATTTCCTTGAAATAAAAAGCCTCCTGTTGTCCAGTGCATGACGTGGTGAGCTTGTCAACAGAACTAATGGTTGGGTATTTTGCATGAAGCAGCCACTTTGAACCTCCTGGGAGTGCCACTGAGGTGGAATTGCCTGGCACTGGGATCAGGGAGCTGTGCCTGCAGCCCCCAGGGTGTCCTTTCCCGAGCCCTGGCGACTGTAGCCGTGCCAGAGCATTTCTCCAGCCTGCCAACCAACCCCACTTGTGCTTTCTCCCAGGGCCCTGGAGCTGGCAGTGAAGCACAAGACACACGTCGACACAGTCCTGGCTTACAGACAGAAATACTTGGAGGATTTTGGTAAAAAGGAAACCAACAAGAGATTTTTGCAATATGCAGAAGGGGTAGGTGTTCCTCAGGATTAGTCCTGCAGCCTGGGCTTTGTGGGGTGGGTTTGGTCTTATATTTTCCTTCTGTGGTTCAAATGTAACATAAGTAGGGAGATTTGACATCTAAGTTCATGGTTTGGTGTGTGGCTGCTTGGCCAGGAAGAGTGGGCACGTGTTTTACTTGAAGGTACAGATACAGAATCTATAGGTATCTATAAAATAACTGGCAAGAGTCACAGAAATGAAGGCACAGTTGCTTTCTGTAAACAGGGAGCTGGACCTCACTGTGATTAAATGTGTCTCTCTGAAATGTCTTCCATATTTTTATGTCATTTTATGGACACCAACAACAAACTTTGAAGGTATCCAGATATTTATGAAGTGAACTATAAACCATTCTGCCAAATATGATAAACAGTTAAATATCCATTGTCATCCAACCCTGGGAACCCTCTCCATCATCAGTAGGTCACTTCCATTTATTACTGGTGTTCAGTTTATTGGTATTTAACAGATCTCAAAGACAGATGGGGGGCTCTGACTTTAGGGGCAGATCCTAAAGTTCATCAGGTTGGAAGTATCTTGGATTCCCACTTATTTCCCTTCTGAGAGGCACCCACAAGTGCACTTTTCATTGAACAGCCCTCGTGTCCTTCCTGCTTTTCCCCTCATTGTTCCTCAGCTTTCTGAGGGTGAAATGAGGAAAAGGGACCTTTTTATCAGATCCTTCTGCCCAGTGGAGCTGATGGACCAGAAACACATCAGAGCTGTTAGCTCCGATCCTTCAATTGGACAATAAAGCTGCATTTCTAATGGCATTAATTTTTAGCATCCCTGAGGATGTTTCCTTCCCTGGATGAATCTCTGGCCCCCAGTGAACCATTCTGTCCTTCAGATCCAGGGGAGAGCATGGATCATGGTGCTCCTGAGGGGCACATTGAAGATAAGTAGGAGCTGATTGTCTTCAAATCATCCCCAAAGCTGTTGGTTCTGGAAGGATTTCTAAGCAAGGTGTGAGCAGAGTGATTTTTCCACCTCACAGTCTCGAAATTTGGGTCTCAGACTGCAGATTTCTGGAGTAAAGGAATCCTTTTCCACATCCAGGTGCTGGAGGTCTTGTCTGCTGGATCTGAGAGTAGGAGGGAACCTGTTTAATGGAGTGGACTTCAAGCTGTAACTAAATTTTTATTGCAACATCAGAGGGAAATGACAAGAGCATGCGAGGGAAAAGCCAGATTTTGTGCTGCTCTTCCTTCTCAGGGATAAAAAAGGGTCTCAGCTTCCCTCTCACCACCTAAAACTCCTTCAGGCTTAAGGAGGTTTTTTGGGCGTGTTTTTATGGCCATCAGATGCACCGTGATCCATTTTTTTCCCCATCAAGCCCTTTTGGACAGGTGCTGAAGTTTCACTGACCCAAAATACAGGCAGAAAATGACAATTCTGTGCAGCTGGAGAAGCCCCAAACCATTTATTGATGCAGCAGAAGGCAAATTGGAAGCAGGAATCAGCTTTCTGTTGCAGCAGATAACTGGTGTAATATGCTCTCAGCTTACCCAGAGGAGACACCCCTCATTTATTATTGATGGACCCTCAGTAACAGGACACTGATGTCACGACACTGAAACTAAAAGCAAGTTATTTCTGTGTTTTACTGTTTTATTGCCAGGCACAAGGAGATGTGTCTTGTTAAAACAGACCCAGCCTGGTTCATTTTAAAGGTGGAAGCTCTGTTAGAACTCAGCTGTGCCTTCCTATCTTCCAGGAGTAGAAGTTAAATCCTCTCACCACTTTATGATTGTATCTTCCAGTTGTCCTGCTGGTGAATAATTATCTGACCTCTGTGTATTTGCTTTTCTGTTCTTACAGCTGGAAGTGGATTGGAATAAAATCCGAGCTAAAATCCAGATGGAAATCGTTAGAGAGAGGGAACGAGCAGCAGGCAGTCCTGCAGTGAGGAGCAGTGTGACTGTGCAGCAGTAACTGACATTTTGGGCACCTTCACCAGTGCTTCTGGAATGTTTTGGGCTGGCATATTTTGATCAACATTAAAAGAAAAAAAAAAAAGCCACAGGAACATCTAGTGGGTAACGGGAGTGAGAATTGGTGGAGATCTTTCTGGCTGGGTGGCACACAGAGTGATTTATCTGCTCTCATTTTGAGCTGGGTTCATGTTCTGCTGCCCTGGTTCCATTTTAGTCCATAATGTCTGAGGAAAAAGGGAAATTACCTGTCCCTCCATTAGTGGCTTTTAATTGTCATTGCCAGTCAAATGACTTCACCTTGGTTGCCTCTAATAAAGTACCAATTTCTCTGTTTAAACACCTAGTTAAGAAGTTGGGTTATTTCTGCAGCCTCAGGGACCTCTCCAAAGCCTTGTTGACAACAATATTTAAAATAAGAGCATTTCATGGGTTTTTTTTTTTCTGCCCAGAGCACTTGATCTGCAAATAGTGTTTTTACAGTTATTTCATCAAGATTTCTTTGTTTTACATATAAAATTGGTATATTTGAGCTGTTTTTGCAGCAGTTCTTTGTGTGATAAATGCAGGAGCAGGTTATTCATCACTGACATTGTTTAATATGTATTTTTCAGGTGTTACCACCAAAAATATCTGTACATATGGGAAATGTCTTCTGGTTTGTAAATCAATATGTGACCCTTCTGTGCATAGCTCATAAATTTCTTAATAAACCCAAATAATAAATAAATAAATAAAAAGAAATAGCAGAAGGATACAGATGTGTCAAGTATGGTTTGGTTACATTATTGCCCAGAGCAAAAATAGGGATTCCTCAGCCATTTAATATCTCTGAAAAATAAAGAACCCCTTAAACATTTAAATATTTAAGCTTGATTTAAACCAGTCTAAGAAGCAGGGATTAAATGATTGAAACTCCATTGTGTGGGTGCTGCTGAGATGGATCAGTTATCAAATATAACCCCAGTTTTGCCATTGCAGGGTGGAAGTTGAGTTCTTACACTTCATTTCACAGGTGGAAAAATGATCTCTTTAAAAGAGGTAAAAAGTAAAAAGCTCAGGTGAGTGGTTAAAAGCCCATTGCATATTTTTAATAGCTGAGGGGGAAAATTAAAAATACTTTCTGTTTTCTGGTATTTAAGACAATAAGACTTTGAGATCTCTGTTTGTCTGTGGGGTTTTATCCTTTGGGGCTGGAAGAGGATGAAGCTTTGAATCATCTGACCCGAAAATTTGATTTCACACTTTAGGCAGAACCATTTCCTGCAGCAAAACCCTGGTGATTGTTGCCTTCTTCACTTCAGAGTGGTCAAAATTACGAAAAGCAAATCATGGCAAAGCTTGAAGCTTTCTAAAATGTAATTTATATTTAGTTTAAATATATAGGTATTTATTTCAACAGATATATAAATGTATCACCTAGAGGTAAGGGGGAATTGGGGGTGGCCACTACTGGGGTTTATTATATTTTTAATGAGATATATCTGAATTGATCACATGGAAGACTCTCTATTTCCAAAGAACATTTTTATTGATCCAGTTTCAGTGCTATCACATTTCCAATACCGAAACACAACCTGTTCATTTGGGTGAAGGTGCCTTTGCCCCGCTGTGGATGGTTCTGATGAGAACTATCATGGGCAATCAGGATGGGCTGGTGTCTCCAGGGAAAGAGGCAATGTGAGGGTGCACAAAAGTGATGGTGGTTAATTATTTCAGTGTCCTTTGTGGCTCTGCAGGAATACTTTGCCTTATGTAAATGTGGTCATTGAGATCCTGCAGTCTGCAAATGCTCTGATTCTATTCTCAGTAAACATTCAGGGTTTCTCTGCAATTACAGATGTGCCTTGAAAAGAGGGAAAGGAAAAGGCTCGTGGCTGCAGCTCCTGACAGGATCCTCCAAGTGCTCAATTCAAGCTGGGGAAAAAAAGGATTTTATGGAGCTTTTGGGCACAAACTGATTCCTTTCTCGAGGGAGAGCTCAGGTAAGCTCCTAATCCTGTAGGAAGCTGTGTCACTGTCCTGGAGGCGATGGCCTTGGACCAGAGGGGATGTCCCCAAGTCAGCGTCCTCCTGGAAGTCTCTCCAGCACTGGGATGTGTCCCTTTGGGAAGCGCCGGTGTCCCGGATCCTGTCCCACCGCGAACCAGCAGCTGCTTCCCAGGCGCAGTGGCACAGCCCTCCATGAGCCCCAGCATCCCGCAGGAATCCCCGAGGAATCCCGCACGTCCCTGCCGCAGAACCGGCTGTCCAGCAAGCCCTCCTGCCGCGGATCCCGGTGGGAGCCTTCCCGGGGATTCCCAGTGTCCCTCCAGGGAACGCTGCTGTGTCCTGGCGTCGCATCCCTCCTGGAGACCGCGGGGACCAATGCCCGGCCCTTGGGGATGTCCGGCGTCTCAATCATCCTCTGTGTCCCTCCGTGCGGGTCCGGGGTGCGCAGGGGTTTGGTGGGGGGGACTCAGCCCGGCTCCCCCCGGGGTGCGCAGGGGTTTGGGGGGTCTCACCCGCGACCCCCCCCGTGGGGGCAGCGCTGCGCCTCCTCGTAGCTGGGCAGGTGCTTCACCTGCTCGTAGCGGGGCAGCGGCGGCAGCTCCAGCTCCTCTCCCGGGGGACCAGCGGGACCCCCGAGCGGGCCGGCGGGGCCAGGCGGGACCAGAGGGGGTGGGCGGGCCGGGGGTCTCCGTCGGGGCTCGGGGCAGGCTCGGCGGCGGAGGGCACAACCCGCGGCCACCAGCGCCAGCAACACGAGAAGCGCCGCCACCCTCCGGGCCACCCACCGCGCCCGAGGCACCCACGGGGGTCCCTGTCCCAACATCCCCCTCCCCACACATCACAGGCGGTGGGCGACGTGCCCGGGGAGCTGCGGGGGCTGCGCCTGCGGACCCTCAGCGTGGGGGGGCTGCCCGGGGAAGG
>JAWWES010000011.1:1581403-1592145 GCA_035583135.1 Lophotriccus pileatus | reverse complement strand
TTATTTCACATGAGAAAATGTAATTCCACTGGCTTTATTTCAATTTTAAGACCAATTTCAATTTTAAAATGTTTCCAACACCTGATCCAACGCCCAGAGACAAATAAGATCCATATTTGGTCTTGCTGTTGAACTGCATTTTGACTCTGCTGTGATCAAAATTCGGGGAAACCAGGAGCCAAGGGAAATCCTGGCTCCGCTGCCCTCAAGCAAATCAATACTTCCAAATCCTCCTTGAAAAAGAAAGGAAAAACAGAAACAAGAAAGAAAACCCTTTAGGAAAAAACCCGAACTCCAAGAGCGGAGCCTTTTGAGGCAAGAGATGAGAAATAGGATCTTCTCCAGCCACGCTCTTCTAAAAACCTGGCAGGTTCCTGGAAATGGGGGCTGGCCCTTTGTTTCAGTCTTGGCTTGGCTTCTCTCCCCTCTAATAAATACAAATCTAAGTTTTGCCTGCCTTCATCTCCCTCTTGAGGGATGTTTCCCACCTGGATTTCTCCTTGTGTGGTGTTATTTCTGCTGTAATGTGTAAAATTCAGTGAGTTTTCCCCACTCACAGCCCAGACACCAAACCCTCTGAGCAGGTCACGTTGTGACAAATCTTCAGTGGGGAGAGTTTGGTTATTTGTAGGGGAGGCCTGTATATAATTAGGCAATATTTTAGTGTGTATAATTATGGAATAATTACATACATGTAGGAATTAAAGCTGCAGGAAGATTAAATCCCAGCTCAGCTGACAGTTAGCTGCAGATAGTTGCTACATAAATAAAAAAAAAGGCAAAATATTGTGTGGAAGAGGATTTCTGGATTTATTATTCAACAACTGCAACTAATTTTTACACTGTTTGCCACTCTCAGAATGTGTGGAATATTGAATGCTTTGGTTTATTTTTGCTCCTTGCCAATTTTTTTCGGGAGATCCAGGGTGCGATTTATCACCAAAACAGCCTCCCTGACACAAGTGTTGCCTCTGGGCTGGGCTGGGAGCTGATGGCTCCATAAAACAGGAGGGTGAAGACTTGAAAGGAGCTTTCCTGGTGTTTTTTTGGCTGTTCACCCTGGAATCCCCTGAGACACGTAATCCCAAACAGCTGCCTGTGCTGAGATTTCATCCCGGTGGGGATGAAATGGTGTCTCTGAAGTTTTCCTGCCCTGGCAGGTGGATGCTGGAACCCTTAAAATCCTGGGTCAGTCACCTGCATGTCTTGGCTCTTCTCTCTTCCAGGTGCTGCTGGAATTCCTGCAGTTTTCCCCGTGGTCCTGCCGTGTCCTGCAGCATCTCTGCTCTCTGGTGGGTGCCACTGGATAGGGGTTGTGGCTCCCTAAAAATCACGCAGCCATTGGGATGGGTGTGTTGTGGGCAGGAAACTCCTCACACTGAGAGGGGAAAATGAGATATTGGGGAGGAATTCTTCCCTGGGAGGGCCTGGAGAAGGTTGCCCAGAGAAGCTGTGGCTGCCCCTGGATCCCTGGGAGTGTCCCAGGCCAGGTTGGAGCGACCTGGAGTGTGGAAGGTGTCCCTGCCCATGGCAGGGTTGGGAGTGGATGGGCTTTAAGCTCCTTCCAACCCAACCCATTCCATGGCTACATGACTCCATGGGGGCAAAACTCTCCATCTGTGGGGTTTGTTTTCAAGTTTCAGGGCATTAATGGAAACAAAAAGCTACTTGAGGACCATCATGGGCTGGATGGAGCTTCGGTGGGTGGCACGGGCTGGGGTCCCACGTGCACTCCCTGCTCGGGGTGGTGCTGCCTCTCCTGCCCATCACCCTGGGCATTTGGGAACCCCTGAGCTCACCCTCCAGCTGAGTCTGCTCTTGCTCATCACCCCAGGGCTTTGAGAACCCCTGAGCTCACCCTCCAGCTGAGTCAGCTCTGCCCCCAGCCCCGAAAGCCCCTGGTGAGTCCCGGGCCGTGCCAACCGTGCCCGTGTCCCGTGGGCTGCTGCCACTTTCGGGGGAGCTCCTTCTCTCTCACTTTCAGTTTTCACACCCTGCAGGGTTTCTCATCTCTGGGTTTGGTTTGTTTCTTGTTTTCTGCTCTCTCATCACCCCTTTGACTCTGCTGCCTATGGGTGGTGGGGCTGCAGTGTGGTGGCCAGGCAGGAGGAGAGCAGGGAGGGGACAAAGGGCTCGCTGGGGTTTTTGCTCTCTCCTTGCTGCTTTTGCATTTGCCCTTTCACCTGGCACTGATTTTACACCTGGAGGAAAAAAAAAAAGCAGCTGATATTGGGTGACCAGCAGCTTCATCAGTGGGGTTTGTTTGCATGTCTTTGATGATTTTTTGAGTCCCCTGGCAGTGGGTTCCTCCACCCCACGCTGGAGGAGCAGTGCCAGTGCTGAGTCAGCAGCTGGAGAGCCAGGCTGAGATGGAAAGGTCACAGCCTGCAGTGCCTGGGGATACCCCCAGAGCTGCTGCCCTGACTCATGGGCAGAGAATTCCCTGCTCAGAGAGGGAACCAGGCTCCAGGCCCAAGGACACGTGTTTGGTGGGAGTTATTCAAGCACCAGGAATGCTGTTCCCTGGATTTCAGCGGTGTTGGTTCCCCACAGCGCTCCTCCTCCAGGTCAGGCACTCTCCTGGCTGTTTAGATTCTCTGCAGGGACAGAATTTAATTGTTTTAATATACCTTGGTGAGGTATTTATTACCCCCAGGGCTTCGTGGGAAGGGTGGGGGAGGGACCAGCCCTTCCCAGCACAGTGTCAAAGCTATAAGAAAGCTGGAGAGGGACTTTGGGCTTTGTCACAGGGGGTGCAGGAACCAGCTCTGGTGGCATCTGGGGCTTCCTCTGCTGCAAGAGGAAGCTGCTGCCTGTCAGCTGGCTCAGCACAGCCCTGGGGGATCACCCTCCTGCCCCCGGAGTTTCAATTACTGGGTTTTATGCGGAGCACAGAAAGTTTAAAGGGGAGGGGGGTTCATTCAAAGCACCTGAGTTGGGCTCTGGGAGCTGCAACCAGCTGAGTCTTGTTTGGAGCGCCTGTTGGAGCTGGGGGTTCACTGCAGGGAGCAGGTTGAGCCTGGGGAAGGAGAAATGGTGGTTTTTTCTGTGTCCAGAAGTTTTGTGCCCGTGGTGATGTCCAGCTGCCGGGCTTTGCGGGACACCCAAGCCTTTCCCAGCTGGGCTGAGCTGAGCTGCAACCCAAAAAACGGCTGCACAGCCTCTTCCAACCCCAAATACCTGCTGCAGGGTCTTGACCCTTGCACAGGCTGGTGTCTCTTCCCAGACCTCGTGTTCCAAGCAGTGGGAAGCAGGATGGGTGGTCTGACATGGTGAGGCCAAAAAACAGATCTCCGTGTGCTTTTGGAGCTGCAGAGCCCCTTCCCAGCTCTTGTTCTGGCCTTGGGGGTCAGTCTCCTTAGCCAGGAGTGCCAGGTATTCCAGCAAAAATCCCTGATGGGCTTTTTCCCAACTAGTGCCTGGGAAAATTCCTCAAATCCTCAGAGCCAGGGACATGGAGAGGCTGTGGTGGCTCAGAACCTTTGACACCACTGAGAATTGGGATAAATTATTTGGCATCAATCCTTTCCCCTCTCACCACCTCCAAGGCTCAGAGACTTCAAAAAAATAGTATTTTACCACCAAGAAGGAGCTGATGGTTGATATAAAAGGGAAGAGGGAAGGTCTAATCCCAAATCTAATGAGGAAAAGCTGCTTTAGCACCAGATCTGGTCCCTGCTGGCAAAGCACTCAGAGCCCCTGCTGCCCATGGCCCTGCCCTGGGCAGGGTGTCCCTGCTCAGCCCTGGAGCAGCAGATGGAGGATGAAGGATCCCTCACACAGGGGTTTCACTTTGTTTTACGATAAGAGGGAAGAGAAACTCGGTGGGAAGAGGCGTGGGCTGGCGTGGGGAATCGAGTGCCGCCCGGAACCCCCCCCACGGCTTTTCTTTGGGGATGCCCTTGGCAAAGCTCAGCCTCCCTTGGGGCTGCCAAGGATGGCTTTGCTTTAAAGAGGTAAAAAACCCCATCTCTTTCAGGCTAATCACCTTCCCTGGCAAAGCAAGGGGAACATCCTCGAGCAGGGTGGGAACAGGAGGCACAGGCAGGGGGTTGGGTTCCCACATCCTAAAAATTCCCATCTGAACCTGCTCAGGACTTAATTCTCATAAATTCATTAGTGCTTCTCCTTTGAAGGATGAAATAAGAAAAGTGAAACGCTGGCTGTGTGGTTTTCATGGAATCATGGAATGGTTTGGGTTGGAAGAGAGATTAAAGATCACCTCATTCCACCCCCTGCCATGGGCAGGGACACCTTCCACCAGCCCAGGTTGCTCCAACGTGGCCTTGGACACTTCCAGGGATGGGGCAGCCACAGCTTCTCTGGTTTCCCAGGCTCCCAGTCCCCAGCAGTGCCCAGGGAGATGAGCTGCTGGGCTGGGGGAGGCACAAAAAAGGGAGAAAACCAAAAAAGGGGAACCCAAACCACAGGGCTGCCCTGAGAGGAAGCATCTGCCTCATAAAACTCATCCCTGTTCCCCAGGGCTGAGGTAATTAATGTCAGCAGGAGGTTCTTCTTATCTCATTTGAGAATTATTTATTTTTTTTATATTAATGCAGCATTTTGTGGTTTTTTTTCAGCACAGGTGAGTTCAGGACCGACAGACAGACTTCAAAACGTGAAGAAATGTTTGTGGGATGAGAGCAGCTGGAGGCAGGTAAGGAAGAGCAAGAAGAGGGTTAGATGGGATATTGGGAAGGAATTCCTGGCTGTGAGGGTGGGCAGGCCCTGGCACAGGTTGCCCAGAGAAGCTGTGGCTGCCCCTGGATCCCTGGAAGTGTCCAAGGCCAGGTTGGAGCCACCTGGGCTGGTGGAAGGTGTCCCTGCCCATGGCAGGGGGTGGGACTGGATGGGCTTTCAGGTCCAGAAAAAAAATGATGGGCAAGGGACACAGCCAGCATCAGTGGCTGGATGCCAAATGCTGCTGCTGGGGTGTCAGAACAGAAGCTGCTTATTACTGTCCCTGCTGAGCTCACCCCCAGTGACCTTTTTCCTGGGAGCCCTCAGAGCCTCCGTGGGGGAATTTCAGCTCCGGGGTTGCAGTGCTGAAACCAGGAGTCACGAGTGGAGCCCTGTAAATGCCCCACTCATGGCTGAAAAGCATCCCCAAAAAATTAAGACAAATTTAAAAGAAAAAATAATAATTAAAAAAAAAAAAAAATCAGGGCAGAACAAACCTCCCAAAATCCTCCTCAAGGATGGGGGCTCCCAAAAATCCCATGCTGCCAAGAGCAGCTGTTCCCTGTGGATGTGCAGAATTGGTGCAGCTGGGGCATGGATAATGTGGGGAGGTTGGGGCTGTTTTTCTTGCCTGCAGCAGGTATTTTTGGTGACTCCCTGGCCCAGCAGGTATTTTTCCTGCTGCCCACAGCGAGCCTGTAGAAGGAAAACAATTCCCATTTTGGCACCTGTGGGAGATGGTTTGTTTTGTGAGGACAAGGAGAGAAGGAACAAAAAAACCCACTCAGGACACAGGAGACACAAAGTGGGGGCCAATACCCTAAAAATAAGTGACAAAATCCATCTTGCCCGTGACGAGAGCTCAGAAACCACAGCAGACCCTTGAGTTTTAAACACAACCTTTAACCCATCAATCCCACAGCATTCCCAGCACGGACCCTCGGAGCCAAGGAGATGCAGTCATCCAGGAACATGATTTTTCCTAAGAAAAAAACAAACCAACCCCCCCCCAAAGGACAGAAGGGGGAAAACCAGTGGTAGGTGACTGGAATAACAAATTCTCTCCAGCAGGTTAAAGGCACTTAGCACGGGAATTCTACTCCAGCCTGCCTGGGATGCCTCACCCCAGGGCTGGATGATGCCAGGGGGGGCTGTGGGACTTTCTTGCTTTTTTATCTGAAAGCTGAGTGCCAATTTTTTGTATTTGGGGCTTTTCCTGCTTTATAACCAGCACAAGGAACCTTCTCCCCGACAGCCTTCCGAGGGAGGCCTCGTGGGGATGGTTTTGGGTTCAGACACTGCAAATTTGGCAGCTTAGAGTTAAAATATGTAAACCCAGCAGGTCTCCCCATGTGCAGGGAAAAGCACTGAGCCACTCAGAGCTGCAGGGAAACCTACCCCCCCAAAATATGTATTTTTTTTAATGCATAGATGTAAAAATAAGGAAAATAGGGCTGCAGGTGAGGGCTCCCAGCCTAACCACCCCAACATCTTTTCCTGCTCAGGGGACACTGCCCAGCAGGAAAATCGGGGGCTGTGGGACAAGGACTGGCACTGGAAAACCCCAGGAAAGGGCAAAACAACCCCAAATTAAACCAAACCCCTGACCCAGCCCCACCAAACCTTCCCAAAGCCACCTTTTCCCACAAGGGGAAAAAAAAAGGGGAGGAAAAAAAGTAATTTAATAAAATCCATTCTTGGCAGGGGATGAAATTTTAATGCAGCCCAGGCTTTGTGAAAACAGCCTGAATAAGTCATCAGGCAGAGCCTTGGCCGAGATGGATTTGCCCCCGAGGAAACGAGAATTGAAAGGTAAAAAGCCGGGGGGAGCAACACTCACACCTCCTGCTTCTTGGGGAGGGCATGGCTGGGCTTTCCATCAAAGAAAGGAGGGATGGAGACAGATTTATTGGTGTCCCAGTGTCCCCCATCCTGGACAACCAGCACTCGGCTCCCAGAGGGAACTCAGCCCGAAGGCAGAGGGAGGAATCCTGGGTTTTATATGTTTAATGTGCTGCACACAGATTATTTTGTTTCTTTCTGACATTGGCAGGCCCTTTAAATATTATTTAGCCCAGATAATAAAATATAAAAGAAAAAGCCATCTCAGGTGTGTTCCTGCTGATGCCAACCATTGTCACGCAGAGGAGTCTCTCAAATCCACGTCACACTGTGAACTTCCACATAAATATCTGCACTAAAATCCTCTCTTCTCATGTGATCAGCCAAAAAAAAAAGGCTCTTTCTGGTGATGACAGACCAGGAACTGCACGTTCAGCTGGAGGGAAACCCCCCCCATCCCCCAAATCGACCGCTGGGCACCGAAAAGACGCGTCGTACGAAACAAAGTTTTTCCCGTTTTATTTTACAGCTTTATACATAAAACTCTGGACTCGCCGAACCCCACCAAGTGTTAATAGCACACCTAGAAACGAATGTCAGGTAGTCAACATTCACAAAATGTTGAGAACTGATTAAAATGTACAGGTTACTGAAAGCTACGACTTCACTACGAGGCAGGCATGGATTTTTTTTCTTCTTTTTTTTGTTTTGACTCGTTTAGCACCGTCAAGTACAAGTTTTCTTTATTTTAAAACTACGGTGAAAGAATAAAAAAGTAGTCGATGGGAAAATATCGTCCAACCCCCTCCCCCCCAAAAAAAAAAAAATCTTTAAACAAACAAAAATAAAGGGAAGCTTCCCCCCCCTCCCCTCTTTCTCACCCGTGGTTTTATAATGTTATAAGTACTGTACAGGTTTGTGTTTTTTTTGTGGGGCTTTTTTCTTTCGTAATAATATTATTAAAATGCCTGATATTTAGTGGCACGAGTAAAAAAATTAAAATAAATTAAGAAGCGGAGGCCAATCACCGACATAAAGCTTCAGACACGGTCAGGGACTAACACTGGATTCCTGGGCATGGCCAGCAGCAGGAGGAGGGCTCTCTGCAGCTCTGCCCCGGCTTCACTTGGCTGGCATCTTCTCTGCCAGGTGCTTCTGCTGGCTCTCAGCGTGCCTGGGGAGGAAAAGGGCCGTTATTCCCTGCTCCAAGGGAAGGTGGGAACACAAGTCCCACCCGGGGCTGGACACGTGGCCAGTAAAGCCCTTTCTGGGCTTTCTCCAAAACCTGCAGTGCTTGTGGCTCAGCTGGGAGTTTTAACTCCTCTCCCACGAGGAAACCCAACACTTGTGTCCCTAAATGACACAGAGATGGGGACAGGCAGTGACCCCAAAAACCCCGAGGAGCCTTTTTTACCTGGTGAGATCCTCAATGTCCACCAGCATGGCATCCTGCTCCGTGTGCAGCTCGTCCCGGATCAGCAGCAGCTGCACCAGCTCCTCGTTCAAGCCTGGAGCCAGGAGAGAGAAGGGCTGAGTTTGTGATGTCCTGGGAAATCTCCCAGTTTGGGACCTGTGCATCAACCTTCCCCACACTTACACAGCTTTTAAATCCCTCCAGGGATGGGGTCCCCACCCAGCTGTGCCAGGGCTGGACAGCCCTTTCCAGGAAGAATAAATAAATAAAAATAAAGAAATATATTAAATATATATAATAATAATATATAAATATATACAAGAATATATAAGAATAAATATATGTATATATATGTATATATTTATTATTATATTTATTAATATATATTTATTCTTATATATTCATATATATTATTATTCACATATATACAATAATATATATAAGAATAAATAGATATAAATATATTTATCCTCCTATAAACATATATACTGATATACACACATACATTGTATAGTTACCAACATTTCTCTGCATATCCTGCAGAACTGTTCTTGATTAAACAGGACATGGCAAAGAATGATTAAAGAATTCTGACTTACTTTCTATCTGTGAGTGCAGATCATTGACTATCACTTGTAGCTGCCCGATAGTCATGTCTCTTAGATCAGTGGGTTTCAAACTTCTCTTCATCAGGCATTCACTTATATGAGGCATATGTGGCAGCTGCAAAGGAATTGTCAGAATTTTACTCTTTTCTTCCAACTGTTTGTGTTTCTGAGCCATTTAGACTTTCCACCCCCTCTCACAACAGGCCTCAGTGACTGCAGCACAAAGTGAGCTCGACCTTCTACCCAACACCACCCTCTCCATGCCCACAAGCCCCACCAGTGGTGTGGATGTCCCCCATCCCATCCCATCCCATCCCATCCCATCCCACCCCACAGCCCCCACTTACAAGATCCGCTACCGGCGATTTCTTCCTGTTCTGCTTTTCCACCTCCACCTGCATCTTGGCCATGGGCTTTGCCATAGCCAAGGCCATCTTGGCTTCAGCTTGCAGTTTCTTCTGCCTGGTGAGGAAGTCCATGTCGTCCAGGGACTCTGACTCCTCCTCTGTCGTGTCTCTGTCGGAGTAGGACGAGCTCTGCTTGCTCTAGGGAAGCACATGGAGCTGTGACAGCCCTGTCACCCCAAAGGCATTTGCTCTTGGCTTCTTAACCTGTTTTGTGCTCTTAAAAAGTGGCATCATTTCTACAGTAACTGCAAAAAGCACAGATTTTTTTTTTCTCTTTTCTCTTAATCCCCAAGATTATCTCTAAAAATCAGAGTGATTCCCAGACAGGGTTCCTTGCCTATTAACACAACTTTAAACAGGAGGAGAAGCCACCAGATCAATGGGTGATGAAAGGACACGGGGGTAAAGCTAGAGGAAAACATCTGGGGCTGCAGTGTCACCTCTACTAAGGAAAAGAGAGGGGAGGAAAGCTGCAGGGAGCTGATAACACCTCCCATCCATTACTGCCCTGATGGTTATCAGAGCCAGAAAGAAATAGAGGAAGGAAGGAAGGAAGGAAGGAGGAGCTTTCAAGTGAAGGCATCGCAGCAGCTCTGGGCGTGCTTTATCTGCCCCTCAGCACCTCACACTTTACTGATGGCTGGAAAGGCTGCTCTGGGGGTTGGTGCTGCTGCTTTAACAGGATCAGCTCTTCACCAGCTCCCTTAGGGATGCTCCAGGACGGGACCCCAGACCCACCATGGGCGACAGCGGCGTGTCCAGGCTGGTTTCTGTCTTGCTGTCGTCGGCATCGCTGTCCTTGTCGCTGCCGCTGTCGTTCACAAAGCAGATCTGCAGGTTCATCCCGCTCTGTAACCTGGGGGAGGGAAGGCACAGGTGACACCAGGGTGCCCTGGAGCCAGGACAGCTCCTGCAAACTCAGCAACAGGGCTTCTACCACCACCTGCTGATGGAGCGCAGAACTACTCGGGCACCGCACGGCTTCTGCCGGCAAAAACTCTCTCAGTACACACTGACTCCCTCATCATGGCAAATAAAATATAGGAAGTATATGTAAAATACGCTGAATATAATAATAGATAACATTTATAAAGAATTACAAAATTAAAAATACATAAATAACATGTATAATAATACGTATTATAAAATATTCTGTTAATGATTGAAATGGTTTATTCAGAAGGGTAACGAGCCTGTTTGTGGCCAAGACCTGCTCCTGTAACTCAAGAATCTATTACAGTGTTTTCTGGACTCTCCTCTCCATTGCTTGATTTGGGTGGATTAAACCCACCCAAATTCACCTCCCCAGGAATGATTTTTTTTTTCTGGGTTCAGTGGATCAGGGCAGGGGTACCCCAGTGTGGCTGAGAGGAGGGAAAAGCGCTTCCATAGGTGAGAGATCACATTCCATCACCACCTGCTGAGGATGGGGCAACAAACTCTTATTTTCCATTTATTTCAGTGGAATTTCTTAGTCACTATTACCATAAAATACATAGGATTAATAATTGAAATTGTTTATGGTGAGGGTGGTGTTATCTATCTATTAAGCATACGTGTAAATATGTTTATATTATGTATATATATGTATGTATATGTTAAAATACCAATTTAAAACTGGGTAGAAAGACCTTTGGATGCTCAGGGCACAAGGCAAACAAGATGAAGTTTTCTGAATTAGGTTTCCTTCAGGTTTTCATTCTGGATTTGGAAAAGGTTGCCCAGAGAAGCTGTGGCTGCCCCAGCCCTGGAAGTGTCCCAGGCCAGGTTGGACGGGGCTTGGAGCAACCT
>JAWWES010000011.1:1554241-1571452 GCA_035583135.1 Lophotriccus pileatus | reverse complement strand
CCCGAGTCCTTGTGAAAATATGATGTGTTCTACATCAGCTACACCAATACCGTGTGGAGTCTCTCCTAGGGTGGAGACCTGGATGATCCCACACTGGTTCTACGAGGGGGCTTTCCTTGGGATTTTTGGCTAATTGGAAGGCTCCTGCTGGCAAAGCCAAGGCAGCATTTGGTCATTCCAATTAGCTGTGAAATGTGATGTCTGGAGGAGCTGGACACTAAAGATCACCCCCATCAGCAACCACATGTTCTGCTGCTGATGTCCCCAAGGTGAAAATATTGTCTCCAGCAGCTCTTCTCCTTCAGTTCTGTCCTGTTCTGGGTCTGGCTCCTTCTGTGACCTTGGGCAAGCACAGAAAGGTGTGTTTGGGCCCCAAAGGTCTATCTAACAATGGCAAAATTAGTGTGGTGAATGTCCATGTGTACAGCACAGACCAGATTTCACTCCTCACTCACCTTGGCTCCACCAAGAGCTGGACTCAATGATCCTTGTGGGTCCCTTCCAGCTCAGGGTGTTCCATGATTTTATGATTTAAGAACACAAGTATAGCCCAGTTGCTGTCTTCACTGTGAAAAATGAGTCCACTTGGACATAAAGACCTTGGGAATTGGTCCAACCTTCTCAACTTTGAACACCCAGACGAGGTGGCAACTTCCCTGATGTGCCTTCAGCTCCTTGTTTGACACAAACTGAACCTTTCCTCAAGATTTTCCTGTTTGCCTTTGTGGCCAGCAAAGTGCAAGTGACTCTCTCAGGCTGCCAAACCAACATTTTGGGCACCTAAAGGCAGGTGAGGTGAACATCAACCTTCCTGAATCTGCTGGACTTCAAGGGGGCTGAGATTTCTCTGTGTTATTTTCTGAGTTGGTTCCACTGGTGGCTTCGGGTTTCCCACAAGAGCTGTGGCATCCAGGGTGCCATTTAGCAGGGAAATGACCACAGAAAGATGGAAATGTGAAAAAACCCTGGATGTGGCACCACCTGAGGGTTTGAGGAAGCCTGAGAAGCAGTGGGATGTCGGGCAAACTCAGACCTCCAGGCAAGTCTCCATCTCTGAGGCGAGGGACACTTTATCTTGGGCTAAAAGGAATAGCAATTTTTGGGAGAAAAAGAAACCCGGAGCTGGGTTTTTGAGTGTTTCCATAAACCAGATTTGGGGGGCTGGCAGGCTACATGGCACATTAAAGTTGTATGGGAAGCTCAGATAGGGTTTGGGGTGTCAGTGATCTTCCAGCTGCCTCCCCCATCTCAAAGGTTTGAACTTAATCGTGTCAACAATCCCAGGTTATTCCCCTCAAAATTAAAGAATAATTAAAGAGGAATTCCAAGGCAGAGATTGGCAGTGGGTCTCCCTCAGAAGAGCATGGATTTCACGCAGCAGACACGGGAGTGACAAACCATAATTAACATCTGGGAGCACCAGGGGAGGCCCTGCAGAGGCAGCTACTCCTATGGTAAATTAAATATCACTTTGGTCAGAGGATCATTAAAAATAGGCTTTCACCTGCTCCTAATTACTCTGCCCGCTACAATAGCTGTTTGTTCCCACTCAGGGAAGGCTGGGGGACAGTCTCAGAGGGTGGAATTTGCCTCTCTGAAGCAGCTCTGACCCGCTGGCGCTCGGGGGGCTTCGGGAGGGCAAAAGCCCTGTTGCAATAAAGGTGCTTTTTTACTCCCTGGCGAAGCTCAGAGCGCCCGAAAAATTGCACAGGTGAACGTGCTGGGCCCGTGGGTGCTGCTGGCTGGCTCTGGCAGCTGTGGGGGTGGCTGCAGTCCAGCTATAAATCCAGCTTTTCCCACGTGTCCGTGCACGGGCGACCTGTGCCGGGGCATCCGTGCGAATCCACCCGCAGCTCGGGCTTGATGGCTTGAAATATCAGCCCCAAAATAAAGATTTAAAACCCAGAAAAAGAAACAAAATTGAGAAAGAAAAAAAAATATAAAAGAAAGAACCCCCCCAACATTTTTTCAACCTGCCAAACAAACCCTCTTTTCAACCCACTGGCAATTACTGGAGAGGTCCTGATCCTTTCTGCGCGTTGCTGTCAAACGAGTTTTCAGTAGGATTCAATAAAGTGATCTGACGTCTCTTTGGAGATCTTTACACACAGTAGCTCAAGCCAGGAAAGAACTTTACTCCTGGCAGCTATGTGAATATTTTATTTTGCCCAAAGCTAGACAGGTGTGATCAAGAAGAGCCGGGAAAGGGTTGAGGGGGGGGAAATATATTAGCAAAAGGCCTTTCAGTGGCAATACAGGTGTTTGCAGGAGTGCAGTGGGTTTGGGTTGTGTGTCTTTTTAAAGAAGAAAAGCTTAGCAGGGCAAGATTAAAGGCACAGGACCTTTATTTCTCATAGGCTGAAAGTTAGGAAAGCATTTAAAGAAAAAAACAAAAAAAAAGGAAGGTTACAGTGCTGGGTGATGGAATTGCTAATTCTGAGTTTTTAACCAGCAGTTGTCAAGGTTTGGCCACTGAAAAGGGGTATTTTGAACCAGATCTGAAATAAGGATCAAGCTCCTCATTCCTACAAGCTTGAAGAATTTGGCAACATTAGATATTCCCTGGATCTGAGCCCTTCTCACCAAGCACTGGGGAGTCACTAAAGAGTTAATGCAGTTTATAATTCACAGAACAAGTCAATACACTCACTCGAACAGTTACAGAAAGGTCACGGGCTGAGACGCCTGAAACCTGCTTGAGCAACAATTTTTTGCTCCCAGGGAAAGGCAAAACACGGGACACGTTTCCTGGAAGAGGCTGGAGATGCTGCTGAAGCACCAGGACTGGGGGAAGGAGCTGCTTTGGGTTGCCTGAGCTCTCAGCATTTAGTGGGAAAATCCACCTTTCTGGATCCTAAATTCCATGGGCTGTTTTATCCTTGCAGTGGTGGACACGGGTTTTCAGTCTCTCGCACACAGAGGGGCAAGATATCGACCTGCAGATGTTTCAAGAGTGTGAAAGGGAACAGCCCTGGTGAGAAAAAGGAAGAAGGAAGAAAAATAAAGGTTAAAACAGAAGAAGAAAAAGGAAAAAAAAAATAAAGGTAAAAGAAAAAAGGAAAAGGAAAAAAAAAAGAAAAAAGAAAAAAAGAAAAAGAAGGAAAAAGAAAGAAGGGAAAGGAAAGAAAAGGGAAAGAAAAGGAAAAGGAAATAAGATGACAAGAAGGTAAAAAAGCCATTTCAAAAGTTGAAACACTAAGATATGTCTGGAAGGGACCTTGAGTGGTCCCCCAGTCTGGGTAGTCATTGTTAGAGGGTTGTTCTCCATTACTTGGTGTCCTGAACTGCCCCAATCAGTGGAGACAGAAGTTCTGTGCTCAGTAAAATAGAAATAAGTTGAATAATTTCCAGGCAACCTCCAGTTTGAGCCTCTTCTTTGACTGAGCAAATGCAGAACCAAATACGTGCCAGGGCCAGAAAAGGCCACAACTCCCCCTAACCTGAAAAGGCTCAAACATCGAGCCAGGATTGAAATGATAAAAGTGAAAACTGCTTTCTCCAACGTGTCACAGCAACACCTGGTGGACAGGACAGCCCTGGGTGTCCACCCTCCCTCAGGGAGTGGAAAAGAGGAGGAAGAGGGTTGGGATGGGCCCTTTTGGCTTGGATAGGTCACCTGGGCTAAACGGCTAAAACTCATCTGCACCCAAATATTTCTGATTTAACAAAGATGATGTGGGCCAAAATGGAGCACGTTCTGTATTTTCTACCTGCATTTTCTACCTGCTCTCCTTCCTATAAAGATCTTTCCTGAAGAACTCCAGGCTCCTTCTGTAATCACTGCTGGTAAATGGCACCTTTTCCTCGAGGTTGAGGCAAGTCTCACTGTGGCTGTGCTGATCACACACACAAGGGGAGGCTCAAGAGATCCCAGCTGCCACAATCAGCTAAGAAATATCTCTTAGAGCCTTCAGAAGAATGAGGAAAAATAATCATGTGCCTCTGGGAGGTGTTTCAGGGAAAAACTCCAGCTTAGGAGCTCTGAGCATCACCCTGGAGGAGGTTCTGCCCCTGAAGACGGAGCAGGTGAGCTGGTAGTTCAACCCCCTCTCTGAGGTGCCTTCACTTGGCCAGTGTCTCCTCTGTGCCACCTGCTAAAGAGGGTTGGGGCCCAAACATGTTTTTGAAGAAGAGAGGGAAGATCTGAAGCTGATGAGCAGAGATGAGGTGGTGCAGGGTAAAGAGAGCCAAGGTCATTGGTCAAACACAGCGAGCGCTGGAGGTGAGTGCTGCTGGCTCTGTCACATTTTGGGGCTATAAAGCACGTCAGGGACCAGCAGCAGCGCTGTTGTGACTTGCCATCAGCTCGTGGGAGGCTGCACAAGCTGCCCAGGCTGTGCTCCAGCTTTCCTGCCGGGGCAATTTTGGCCTGCCTGGGTGTCTCCTCCGGGAGGTCAAACCCGGGTGAGCTCAGCAAGAGAGGGGGACTGAGCCACCTCCAGCCTCACAACTGACCCCTGTTGTTCACCTGCAAACCCACCCTCTGCATCTCCAGAGAGGATTTACAACCCTGAGAATGATTTTTTTTCCCCACTGATGGTGCCTTGTGCCCATAGTTGAGAAGGTGCCCAGCGCTTCCCTGAATTACTAAAAGTCTCTGGTCCTATTTTGGGGAGGATAAAGCTGCTTTTCTTGCTGTTTAAGCAACACAGGCCCTGACTGAAGGAGGGCTCTGGGCTTGGAAAGCTGCAGGATCTGAGGAGCCTCCCCAAACCCTTTTAATTACGTTTGAAACAGGACAGCCCTCGCTCTTTGGGGAACATCACGAGACCCGAGAGCTGAAAAAAGCTGAGAGAGCTGGTCCCACCGACTCCCCAGCTCCAAGCCAAACAGGTTTGGCCAGCTCTAATTAAGGTAATTAATATCCCCAAGCCTGTTATTAAGCAAGGAGCAGTAAAAGGGAGTCTCCCCTTTACCTCGGGGTCCTGCCGAGCGCCTCAGCCCAACAGGCAGCCCATTGTCAGCCACGGATCCTGCTGCTCAGGGGACTTTGGGAAGTCACCAGGGGAGCCTCCATCCCTCTTTTGCTGCTGGGAAGCCACTTTCAGGATGTGTCCCAACATCTGTTTCAGACCTGATGGTGGCTGGTGGGATATTTAGGCAGTGGAAGGTGTTAGAGCTGTCTCAGAGTGGCCCAGCTCGTTCCCTGCTCTCCAGCAAACAGGGTAGGTCAGGTGGGACCATCCACAGGGCAGGGGCAGGTCTGCTCATCACCCTCAGAGAGCTGGAGCCTGAATTTGGACTTGAATTTGGACCTTGAGCCAGCAGACACAGGAACACAAAGGAGCACCGGGAAGGGAGCTCATTATTTGCTTCCTTCAAAACAAAACCATTAATAGGACAGGAATTCAAATGTTAGATCCCACTTATATGTAAGGAGAAGCTTTTTCAGTGTGAGGGTGGTCAAACAGTGGATGGGAGTTGCCCAGAGGGGCTGTGGAACCTCCATCCTTGGAGTCAGACAAAACCCAACGGGACACAACCCTGGGCAACCTGTCCCAGGTGATGCTGCTCGAGTAGAAGGTTGGATTAAATCATCTCCAGAGATCCCTGCCAGCATCAGCTCTTCCATGGCTCTGTGAAATCAGATATATGTTAAGCAAATTCATAGGGTCATGGAATGGTTTGGGTTGGAAGAGACCTTAAAGATCATTCCATTCCAACCCCCTGCCATGGGCAGGGACACCTTCCACTGTCCCAGGTTGCTCCAACCTGACCTTGGACACTCCCAGGGATGGGGCAGCCACAGCTTCTCTGGGCAACCTGTGCCAGCACCTCCCCACCCTCACAGGCAAGGATTTCTTCCCAATATCCCGTCTATCCCTGCCCTCTGGCAGTTTGAAGCCATTTCCCCTTGTCCTGACCCTCCATCCCTTGTCCCAAATCCCTCTCCAGCTCTCCTGGAGCCCCTTTAGGCCCTGGAAGGGGCTCTCAGGTCTCTTTGGAGCCTTCTCTTCTCCAGGTGAACCCCCCCAGCTCTCCCAGCCTGGCTCCAGAGCAGAGGGGTTCCAGCCCTTGGAGCATCTCCTTGGCCTCCTCTGGACTTGCTCCAGCAGCTCCACATCCTTCTTGTGCTGGAGACCCCAGAGCTGGAGGCTCTCATGGAGGTGAAGCAGAGGGGGAGAATCCCTTCCCACCCACCCACCCACCAGCAGCAAACAGGGTGCACAGCCCGTGCCTGGCCCCGTGCAGGAGCCCTGGGACACCCAGCCAGGCCACCAGGGCTATTTTTGCCGGGCTGTGTCATTACCAGCCTTGGACAATGACTATATTTAAAGTTCCAGAGCCATAGGCAGCGCCTTATTTTATCTCTGCAAAGCACAAGGGCTATTACTGGATTTCCAAACAGAAATTACAACCCCTCAACATGTGTTTTTATCTCCTTTCCCTTCACAGGGGAAATGCAAACCCAAGTCAAACTTAGACATCTCAAGCCACGTGGCAAAGCGCCTCAAAATCCCGAGGGTCTCAAGATATGAGATGGAAACATCTCCTTAGATTTTCATCATCATAGAGACACAGAAAGGGAGGAAGGAGATACTAGAGGGAGGAAGGTTTGCTGCCCTGTGCAGGTGCATTAAACACCTTGGAGCACTCCCCTGCTCCAGCCCCTGGATCCCCTGGCCCTGGGAGGGTGGAGGGCAGCATTCCGTGGGTGCCCTCCTGCCAAGAGGGCTCCTGTGGGCCGACAAAGGCTCCTTTTTGTCCCTTACCTTTTTATAACTCCCTTCCCCGGCCGGTGCAGCTGCTTTCCTGATGACGTCACCCATTCCATCACCACCCTCCCGGCTCATCTCCTTCGCTCCCGGCTCCTCACGTGGCAAGGACGGGGCATCTCAGTCCTTCCTTGGCTCTTCCCCGGGCACCACGGGATGAGGCGCTCGCTCCAGAGCCAGGACCCCCTGCCCCCTGCCCGGGATGCCTCTCCAGCACCTCTCCCTTCCCGGCTGCTCCAGAGCACCTTGCTTTTCCCAAATAAAGTCACGGAGCCCCAGGCAGCTGAGGAGAGGGAAGGCTGTCCGGGCCAGGGAAGCACCGCGTCCTCCTCCAGCCACTGCCAGCGCCGGATAAAAATAGCCCCGAGCCTTCCCCCCCGGCTACACAAGGGCAGGAAAAAAACCCGGTGTCTGATGTCAAAATCCAAGCCTGGCAGCGCAGCCCTGGCCAGGAGGAAGGGGCTTTCTCCCGGGGTTTTCACCGTGGAGGTTATCCCGGTAAATTCCTGGGATACAAGGCTGGCGGTCCCGAGCCCTCGCAGGGCTGCTCAGGCAGGGTGGAATGTTCACTCCCCACGGAACCCACGGGCAAGGAGCTGTTTCTTGGCTACATTAGCTTTTCCAGGTGCAAAACACCCCAAATTTCTTGGAATTAAGCAACAGAGCTCAAGGAGAGACCCAGCCCTACCCCAACCGCTGCAGCCCTGGGGGGCTCTGGGCTCACAGCCCTGCACAGCTTCCAGCTCCTGCCTCCAGATCCAGGCTTCCCAACACAACCCCTGACCCCCCAGCTGCAGAAATCCCACTCTCCTGGCCGAGATCCCACCAGGTGGGCAGAGCGTGGGGCAGACATTCCCACAGGGAATCCTTAAAAGGGGGAATTTATGCCACAGTTCCCCCGTGACCCTCAACACAGCAACGAGAGCCCTGGTTTCTGGTGCGACACAACGGCACAACAACCTAATAATTTCAATTTCCCTGCAGTGTTTACGTGTTTAAGGAAATATCCATGTCATGCTGACGTCACGCCACCCAAAATGCACAACTCCAGTCAAATTACCAGCTCTGACAACACACAAATTGTGCATCCCAGCATTAGTCTACTCGGAATTTCCCGGAAAATACAGCAGTAATGAATGTTTAATTCCGCTCCCGTCCCCGGATGGTGCTTTGTAACTGTAATTCCCAAAAGAAACAAAGTGGCTCTCTGGATATTTCATTATTTTTAGTTCCCCCTCCACCACTGAGTCATTGTGTCCTTTCCTGCTGCTGCTAAATTAACTTCCTCTGCGGGCCCGTGGGGATGAATCCTGACACAATAAATGGCAGACAATAAAGAATGTCATAGCCCAGGGGGAAGGATGTGGTGGCCAGGAGCACCAGGCTGGGGGCTGAGCCTGCATTTGTGACCAGCCCCTGCATCATCCTGCCCTCACCCTTGGGAGGGGGATGTTCCAGGGCCTCCTTCCCAGCTGGCTGAGACGCTGAGCCTGCTCCTGCTGTGCCCCTGGTACCCAACAAGCCACCCCTAAGGGCAGACGTGGCACAACCAAAATTGTACTCAGCCCTTTTCACCTGCAGTTTTTAGGATATCTTATCCCCCAGTCCAGGTTTCAGGCCAGGCCCGCTCTGCCCTGCCCTGGGATGCTCCAAGGCCAGCCTTGCTGACCTGAGCTGATCCCACAGAGCTGGTCTCAATCTCCAGTGAAAATCCTGCTCCCAGCAGCTGCCTCATTGCAGGCAACAGGAGAAAACCCAAGCTGGTTAAGAAGCACAGTTTGGAGTCCCTGTAACCACTGCTGAGGCACATTTGGTGCCCTCCTTAGTGCCAGGACCAGACCCAACCCTGCCCCACTAGCATAGACACAGTCAATTTAAATTCTGGATATCAAAACCACGGGAGAAATGAATTCTGAGGTTGTTTCAGCTCAGGGATCAGACCTTTTGCTGTCCATCCCCTTCCCCACCTGCTGCACTGTGGCCACTGTCCCTGTGGCCACTGTGTCTGCTTGAAAACAACCCCAAAAAAAGAAGGATGGGAGCCACACTCCAGCAGCTCCACGCTGGCATCAGTGGCCACCAGAAAGTAACCAACTCCTCCACGGGCACAGCCACCAGGGCAGCTCCTCCAGCAGCAGAGCTGGAGGGGGACAGAGCCTGCCTTTCTTTTTATAGCACGAAGGGAAAGCTCAGAACAGGCAGATCTGGAGCAGGTCAGCTGAGGTGTCCCTGGGAGGGAAGCACACGGAGCCAGAGCCACGGGGAACGCTCAGGATGGGGATGGCAGCGCTCGAGTCGTCCTTAAGTGAGGCCGGGAAATAGGACACATCAAGTTTTATGTGCTTTAAACACGCCTTGGTTGCTTGTGGACAAGGAAGCAGCTAAATTTAACTCTGCTGTGCATCTGTGATGTTGCTTGAGCCAATAAAACCCCCTCCATGCTGGGGTGGCCTCCACTGGGGGACAAATCATCCCCATTCCTGTTTGGGATTAGCTCCCAAGCACTGCTGGATACCGAGTCAGGAGAGAAAATCCCAAAATCCCCAGCAAATTTCAGGTAAAGCCCTCCAAGCCCATTCCCTGGAAAACTGGAGTTCATGGCCTTGAACCTGATTCCAGGTTCATGGAATCTCAAGTTGCCAAAACTGTTGGAGAGAGACTGTTTACAAGAGCATGGAGGAATAGGAGAAGGTGGGAATGGTTTCAAACTGAGAGCAGGGTTAGGTGGGATATTGGGAAAAAATACTTCCCTGGGAGGGTGTGGAGGCCCTGGCACAGCTTGCCCAGAGAAGCTGTGGCTGCCCCAGCCCTGGAAGTGTCCAAGACCAGGTTGGAGCACCCTGGAATAGTGGAAGTGTCCCTGCCCATGGCAGGGGGTGGCACTGGATGGGCTTTACGGTCCCTCCCAACCCAACCCAGTCTGTGATCCCATGATTCTATCTCACAAAACATTTCTTTTAATGCAAAAGTTGGAATAAAGCTCCTCTGAACAGTCCCATTCCCAGCACAGCATCCTTCCAGCAGAGTGCAAAGCCCAAGTCCCTGCACACTTAGGGATGAGCTGGACCAAGCCCTCCCTCTGCTGCTGCTTCCCTGAGCTTTCACACACTCCAAGTGCTTTCCACCCACGTTGCAGAGCTTTTTTGTGGATCTCTGTCTCACCAAGGCCCTCCAGCCTCACATCTCTGTAACAAAGGCTTTGTTTCACCGTCACTGCTTTGGGGTGCAGGGCAGTGGCACGGGGGTTCCTCAGCTGTACCAGGCTGTGCATCCCTCCGTGGGCAGCCACGGGCAGGGGGCCAGGCCAGCAGCTTTCCCAGCGCTCCACACTGGGTTTTCACATCATCTGAGGTTTTTCTCCAAGGCCTGTCTCTTGGGGTTACATCCTGCCCTCAGAATTTGCACTCACTTTAATGAAAAACATGATGACAGCCTGGTGCTTCTACAGCCTACAAAACCCTACAGAGATCAAACAAAGCAACCAAAAAAAATACCTCATTCTTTTCTTTTCTCTTCTTTTTTTCTCTTTATTTTTTTTCTCCTTTCCCTTTCCTCTTCCCCTTTCTTTTTCCCTTTCCCTTTTCATGAGTCCTTCATATCTGAAGACTGGGAATTCTATGGATTCATTTCCATGGATGGGTGCTTTGTGGGCCCCTGGGAGCTGTGGGTGTCACCCAGCCCTGCCTGGTCCATCCCTGGGCCACCCAGCCCAACCTGCAACACCACCAGCACCTCCTAATCCGTGGGATCACCAGCACCCCCCCTGACACAGACCCCAGAAGCGATTTCTAAACCCATCAAATCTCATTTTCCTCCTCAGATCTTGCTCTCTTTTTAATTTTCTTCGCACGTGTGAAGCCTGGAAACATCTCCCGAGCGACTGAGGCGCCAGCAGATACCTCAGCCCCCGACTGGTGCCAGAGCACGGAGCCAAACCCTGTTCCCACAGGCAACTGCCTGTCTCAGGCAGAGGCACTGGATGCTGGGGGGGAGGTTTTCTCTGCTTTTCAAGGAGAAATTGAGAAACCAACCCGAGGAGATGCTTTAGACACATCATCACCCACTCGTAAAACAGCGGCCAAGAAACGGGGATAAAGAGCCTGGAGAGCCCAGTCCTGCTCCGTGCAGGGATGGATCCGTCAGGCAGAGCTGAAAATACCCAGTTACAAAGCACACTGAAGCCCTGGACGAGGCTGTGGGCCAGCAAAGCCCAGCTGATACACACAGCCAAAGAAAACCTTTAGTTCCGTGTTAAAGCCCGGATTTGCAAGCTGGACTTTTATTCTGGACCTCACAAAACGCCCCTCAACGCCCACGAGCTGATGGTTTTCTGGTCAAGCTGTGGGAGAAATTGCAGAGCCCTAAACCAAGTGTTTGACATAGGGAAATAAATGGGAATAAACAGGAAAAGAGACGCAGCTCCGAGAGAAATCCATGGCACAGAGAGAGCAGCAGCCTGTGTGACTCCGGGATGGGGCCACAGGAAAGATGCTGGGACAGACACAGCCTGGAAGATCTGGCCTAAATTTAAGCAATCCACCTGCCTCAGCCACATCCAAATCCCCAGGAGGGCCCACCTGCACTTCCCAGAGCAGCTCATTTAGGGTGGGATTGAGGGATTTTTGGGCCACACAACACAAACAGCCTCCTCTTCCTCAGTGCCTGCCCCATCCCCAGCACCCTCCCTGCCCCAGATCCTGCGTCCCAGCTGTGATCTGGTGTCACCAGAGTTTTCCTGCTGGATTTCTTCAAAACAAACACGTTTCCAAGTTTTCCCATGCGCTGCCTCGCCCGCTCTCTTTGATTTGTTTTTCGTTTATTTAGCAGCTTCAAAGCAAGGAGGGGGAGCAGATCACACACTGCCACCGCCTCTCCCCCCGGGGGCAGGCAGCCACCAAAATCCCATCACTGCTGGCTTCCAGTCTGATCCCAAACCCAGGATTGCCGGCCACAAAAGGATTAGAACCCTGCCTTTGGGATAATGGCTCTGGGAGGGGGCTGGGGTTGCTCCTAATCTCCGCAGCGCTGGAGGAAGGGTTTGAAACAGATTGCGTTTGAAGACATGGATTTTTTTTTTCCCCCTCGGATTTGTGTGTTTTCTGCTGGTTTCACTAACATTTACAGGTTTGGAGGAGAGGAACCAACCCATAAGCAAGCAGGGGAGGACAGCAGAGCGAAGCAGCAGCACTGCAGAGAGAGCCAGTGCGTGAGCACACAGGGATCCTGGCCAGGCCTGTGCCGCAGCTCAGCAGCATCACCACCATCATCACCATCACCATCATCATCCCTCGCCCACCACCAGGGCCCAGCTTCCACCCGGGAAACAATGCCCAACCTTTCACCCGAGTATGCTGGGAAAACATCCGCTGCTCCCAAACAATGGCACCATTTATCCGGAGCAACAGGCTCGGAGCTGCAGGGAAATCAGCTCCCCTACAAGGGAGGCTGAAAAAAACCCCCCACAACCCAGGATTTTTTTTTTCCTTTTTCCAAAGCAGCTAAAAATGGAAATTCACTTCCAGAAGCATTTGCTAGGCTGAAAATAATCAGTGAAAAATCCTTACAGCTCTTCTGTCTGCACACACAAACGTTTTGTGCATTTTCCCTTTCTGATGTATGTGAGATGTTTCGTTGTGAAACACAGACTGAAGTTTGACTAAAATGAGGTGGGGGTGGGAAAACGAGGAAAAGCTGCTGTGCTGGGCAAGGCCCTGTTTGCTGAGGGTCCAGCTCTAGGAATTCCTGGGAATGGCTGTTCTGCAAAACAACACTCGGTGCACGCAGGAAAACGCATTTCTCAGCATCGCCGTGGCAGAGGGACAGATGTTTGTGCCTTTAATAATCCGCCTGTGCCATCGAGCCCTAAATGAGCCATCGAGCCCTAAACGAGCCATCCAGCCCCTAAACGAGCCACCCAGCCCCTAAACGAGCCACCCCAGCCCCTAAACAGGTGCACCCACCAACAGCCACCCTCTCTTCACAGGGAAACGAAGCCACAACAACAGCCCCAACTCTCATTATTTTAGCCCCGCTAAAATAATCCTGATGTTCCCCAAACCAGGGATGGGGGCGGCCGCGGTGGATGCTCAGACACAGCAATTCTCATCCCCCCCAAACCAACACCAGTTCTTACAGAGATTATTTAGCAGAAACCACGAACCGCGACCGGGCTGCAGCCCAGGAATACTCATCCTGCGGGGCAGCTCTCCCGCCTGGATCAATCTGGGAAGCGCAGGAAAATGATATTCTGCTCTAAAATTGACATCACTCTCCTGCGGCAGCTCCGGGAGCGCGAACCCGCAGCTCGCTCGCTTGCAGGGAGCGGCTCCATCCAGGCAGGGAGGGATACAGGCAGGGAGAGGGATACAGGCAGGGAGAGGGATACAGGCGGCGGGATGCAGGCAAGGAGTGGGATGCGGGCAAGGAGTGGGGTGCGGGCAAGGAGTGGGGTGCAGGCAGCGGGATGCAGGCAGGCAGCGGGATGTCGGCAGCGCATCCCCGGCCCCGCCGCGCCCCCGAGCATCACACGGCGAGCACAAAAGCCCCGCGGCCGCTCCGGTGAGCCCCGGGGAGCGGCGGGGCCGGAGCTCACGGTGCCAACCCGGCCCGGCCGCCCCGCGCTGCCGCAGCCCCCGAGCCTCCCCGGCTGGAACGGGGCTGGCCCCGGGTTGCGGGGGCTGCTCGGGGTTGGGGAGGGGTCCAGGCCGCGCTCGCCCCTTACCTGGTAGGAGCAATTTTCCTGGTGAACCATCTCGGTGCATCATCCGCCGCTGCCGCCCCGCCGGCAGCGCCCGCAGCCCCGGCGGGGGAGGAGGAGGAGGAGGAGGAGGAGGAGGAGGCTGGGGAGGAGGAGGAGGCTGGAGCCCGGGCCAGCCGGTAAGATGGATGCGGCCGCGCTGCTCCGCCTGCGCAGCGGCCCCGGGGAGCGCGGGGGGGCCGCGGCCGGTCCCGCCTCCGCCCCGCACACGCAGCGCGGGGGGAGCCGGGCAGGGCCGGGGTAGCCGCGATCCTCCGCGGGGAAAGGGGGGAAAAACCCCCCAAACACCCGCCCTGGACACTGCGGTATGGATTAGGCTCCCTAAACACCTCCCCAGACCCCCTCGGGCGATGCTGCGGCAGCCGCGGCTCCGGCTCCCCCCGCACCGCCCGGGCTGCGGGAGCGGCCCCGCGGGTGATGGATCGCGGCTGCGAGGCACCGGCTGCCCAAAGACACCTCAGCTAAGAGCGAACAGACACCTTCCTGCTGCCTTCTGCCACGGAAATCCAGCGCGGGATTTGCCGGGAGAGGCTCTGCCCTACATTCCCGGCTATTTATACCTTCCCCAGCCCGCAGCGAGGGAACGGCAGCTCTGCCACAGCACCCACCTGGGCCAGGCTCTCACCGCACACCCGGCCCGGTTTGGGGTCCAGGGAAATCCGTGGACAAGGGGAAACGGCCTCAAGTTGAGCCTGGGGAGGCTCAGGTTGGATATCAGGAAAAATTTCTTCACTGAAGGAGAGGTGAAGAAGCACCGGAATGTGTTCCCAGGGAGGTGATGGAGTCCCCATCCCTGGAAGTGCTCAAAAAACAAGTGGGTGCTTCCCAGTGTAGTTTAGTGGGCTTGGAGGTGTTCAAAGGTTGGAACTGATGATCTTTGAGGTCTTTTCCAGCCTCAACACGAACCCCCACAGCCCCATTAACAAGAGTTTGGGGCTGTTCTGGCCCTGGCTGGGGGTGAGGACACAGCAAGTCTCATGTCCAAGCCCTGATTTTGGCTGGACACAGCCCATCCAAGGGGCACAAAAACACCCAGAGAGCGACAGGTTGGGCTCACCCCATGCACTGGGCACTCTCACCCAGGCAGGCACCAGCCCTTTGCTTGCCACCAGCAGGAATTCCAGACCTTGCCCTCCCTTCCTTAGGCAAATAGGGCTTTATCCTACTCCCAGTCACAGCTGCAGGGACCCACATGACTGTGAAATCCAGACACACTTGCTCACAGACCAGCTCAGATTTGATTCCCCCACACCAGATGTGCCTCTAGAAAAAAAAAAAAAAGGCCTTTGTAGGATCATTGCTCTGCCCCAGCTTTTCCAGCTCTCCCAGCTTCCCACCAGCACAAACAGGCTGGAGCAGCCGTGGGCGGGTGGATGAAGAGTCCCTGGAGTCCGGGACACGGATGGAGAGAAGCCCCAGACACTCCCCCCCAGTGCCCTGTGCCCTTCAGCAGGAGAGCTTTCCAAAAAAAAAAAAAAGAATAGATATTTCCTTTAGAGAGAAAAAGAATAACATATTCTGCATGAGTTTCTAAGAGAGGATGAGGTCATGCCTGGTTTTTTACTGCAGAGAATCCCATTCGACCACCTGGGTGATAGAACACGTGTCGCTGCTTCCAAACATTAAAATTAAATTAAAAAACCCCAACCCATCAAAATAAACCATCCCCGGTTTTAAATATCCTATAAATAATAAAATAAATAGAAATTAAATATGCTGTATAACCTTGGGCTCGCTTTGGAGAAGTATCTGTGGCAAGCTAAAAGCAGCTCCCTGCCTTACATAAACTCCAGTGCTGTTGATTTTGTGCATCACAAGGAAAACTCCTCAAAATACCCCCCCAACTTCCCACATGCAGGTCTATCCATAACAGTGGTGACTCAGAGCTGGTCCCAGAGGGGACTGCACCAAACAGGGCTGGTGTGGCATGGGGTGAACCCCCCATGGATAAATAACCCCCAGGATATTTAACAGCTGATTCCTTTGGCCCCAAAGAGAGCCCCCTTCACCCGCTGCAGCACAGCCACCTGTCTGCAGCTCTTCCCTCCAGGATGAGCTGGGGATGGAGCTGCAAAGGGCCAGGGATTATCCTCAGCCTCTGGCTTTGCTCCTCTGCCCCCTCTCCATTTGCATGGAAATGAGGTGGGAAGGCAGGTAATAATTAAAGCAGGGAGTGATTACACCGAGGGAAAGGCTCCCTCCTGGCAGCTCTCCAGGCAGGTCACTGGGAAACTGCTCCTGGAGGAAGGCAGGGAACAGGGGCTGCTGATATCCCTGGAGACACAACCCAGTGGGAACCCCCAGGAGACCCCCAGGGCCCCTTCTCAGCTGGGGAGAGAAAGCCAGGGGGAACCTGCCCTGCCTGGTTTGCATTTCTTACCCAAGCACCCTCTAATTTAGGGTGTCTTTTGCCACTCAGGACACAACCCTGACAAGTTGTCCTGAAGCTTTGCCCAAAGCAGCTCTGAACTAGAAACACGTGGCTCAGAAAGGCCTGGAGAGCACCTCCAGGGGGTTTTACACAACTCTGGCACGAGACCCTTCCCTCCAAAACCCCTCCAGGGCTCCTCCAGAGGGTCTGGGAAGATGCTGCTCAGGAACATGGGATGTCCTGGATTGCCTGGAGGGATGAGGACACAAGGAATTCAATCCCACAGCACAGGCAGCAGCAGCAGCCCTGCTCCTATTCCCCAGGGACACACAGAGCAAAACCACCCAGCTTTACCAGCCACTCAAATTCTTGCAGTGAACAACAGGATTTCATTAATTATCCATTAATTATCCACCTACAGAAGGCATACATACAATTTCTGATTCTGGGCACATATTTTTAGGATTTTTTTTTTCCTTTTTAAGCTTCATGGCACATCCCAAGTGCTGTTCCTGTTTTCAGGGAGGCAAAGGCAGGCAATAGAATTCCCCACCCCCCTGGCAGGCTGTCCCTGCCTGCCCCCATCCCAACCTCCTGCTTTCCCTCTGCCCCAGGTCCAAGGAAATAATTAACAGGGCAGAGGGTGATAACACTCCAGGGTTATCAGCTCTCCCATCATCATTCCCGCTGGGGAAAACACTCCTTCCACAGAATAAAGCCCAGCAGTGAAGCCAAACCCTCCGTTCCCAGCGCCGGGGAGAGAGGGCAGCCGTGGGAGGGGAGGGGAGGGGAGGGAAGGGAAACAGCCCGGCTGGATTACTCACAGGGAAGCCACAGCCAGCCCTTTTCCTGACGTGTTTCTCATTTCTCACTGTCCCACACGTTTATTTTTACACACTCTGTGCCTGAACCCCACCAGCTGCAGGGACTGAGCCAGCCCTGGGCTCTGGGATGGGAAGGAAAAGGGCAGGAGCGGCGTTTGCCTCGTCATCCCTGCCCTCTGAGGGAAACACCACAAAGGTTTTCCTGCCCCACAGTCATTCCTCGAGGGGCCTTATCAGGTGGGAAGGTTTATTTTTCAGGCTGGTGTTGGCCAACCCATCTGGCTCATACAAAAGCCAGGCTGAATTAACAGGCACTTCCCCCCCGCCCCCCTCAAGTCTCAAAATAAACGTGTAAGCAGAGAGAGGTTGAACACCTGGAAAAATACTGGTTTGATTTTCATAGAATCACAAAATGGTTTGGGTTGGAAAGGACTTTAGAGATTATCCAGTTCCAAACCCCTGCCAAGGGCAGGGACACCTTCCACCAGCCCAGGCTGCTCCAACCTGGCCTTGGACACTTCCAGGGATGGGGCAGCCACAGCT
>JAWWES010000011.1:1504850-1539239 GCA_035583135.1 Lophotriccus pileatus | reverse complement strand
CAGCTCCCACCACGGCCAAAGATGTTCCAGGAAAGTTAGAAAATCACAGAATGGATTGCGTTGGAATGGGCCTTAAAACTCATCCCATTCCAACCCCTGGGCAGGGACACCTTCCCCCAGCCCAGGTTGCTCCAAGCCCTGTCCAACGCAGCCTTGGACACTTCCAGGGCTGGGGCAGCCACAGCTTCTCCGGGCAACCTGTGCCAGGGCCTGCCCACCCTCACAGAGAAGAATTCCTTCCCAATATCCCATCTAAATCTACCCTTCTTCAACCTAAAGCCATTCCCTGCGTCCTGTCCCTCCATCCCTTGTCCCCAGTCCCTCTCCAGCTCTCCTGGAGCCACTTTAAGCCCTGGAAATGGCTCTCAGGTCTCCCTGGATCCTTCTCTTCTCCCGGTGAACCGCCCCAGCTCTCCCAGCCTGGCTCCAGAGCAGAGGGGCTCCAGCCCTGGAGCATCTCCGTGGCCTCCTCTGGACTTGCTCCAGCAGCTCCACATCCTTACGCTGGACGCAGCACTCCAGGTGACATCACACCAGAACAAAACCAGTTCCCCCCTCCAACCTCCACCACCGACCCCCAAACACACCCCCCCCCCCCCACCGCCCCACCCCCGCGACCCTTCCCCACTCACCGACGCGGGGTTGGCGCGGTGGTTTCGCTCCTGCTCTCGGCACTGCAGCCCAGCCAGGTGCCTCTCCAGGGCTGCCCAGTCCATGGCGGGGGGCTGCGGTTCCCGGGGGGGCCTCGCCCCGCCGCCCCTTCGCCCTCCCGCACCCGCGGCCCCCCCTGTGCCGGTGCGGGGCGGGGGGCGCGGGCGGGGGCAGCGCCGGGGGGCGGCGGGCACGGACCCGCGCCCATGGGCTGCGGGGCAGCGCGGCGGGGACGGCGGGGACCCCCCGTCCTCCTCCGAGTCGTCCTCCTCCGAGTCCTCCAGCGCCGCCAGGTCCAGGCTGCTGGGGCACGGCGAGGACTTGCCCTCCGAGCACGGCGTGGCTTTGCTGGAGTTGGATTCCGAGCTGGAGCGGCTGCTGCCGGCGTCGCTGCCTAAATCCATGCCATCCTCCCGGGAATCCTGCCGGAGAGAAGCGGAGGGGAGCCGTGGTGGCGGTGCCGGTGCCGGGAGCGCTCCTTGCCCGCCGGGCACCGGGAAGAGCCGGCCCCGGGGCCGCCCCCGCGCTCCGGAGCTGCCGCCGGCGGGGCGGCCCCGGGCGGGGCTGGGGGCTCGGGGGGTGCGGGGGGCGGCGCTGGAGCGGCCCCGGCCGGGCAGGGGGGGGGTGCGGGAAGGGGGGTGGTGCGGGCTCGGAGGGGGCGGCGCTGCCGCGGGGGGGGGAGCCGGGGCCGGGCAGGGCGGAGGCTCCGCCGCTCGGGGGCTGCGGGAAACGCCGTTCGTGCCGTGCGAAAATACGGGGGGGGGTGTGTGTGTGGGGGGGGTTGTTATTATTTTTTAAATTTTTTTAATTTTTTTTAAATTAAAAAATTTTTTTAAATTTTTTAAATTTTTAAAAATTTTTAAATTTTTTTATTTTTTAAAATTTTTTTAATTTTTAAAATTTTTTAATTTTTAAAAATTTTTTATTGTTTTTTAAATTTTTTAATTTTTTTTTTAATTTTTAAGTTATAACTGTGATGTGAAGTCGTGTTGTTATCGTATCTGTTATAACTATTTCTTTCTTCCACAACAAATTCGTGTTATGCGGGATTTCCGCGGTTGGGTCGGGACGATCCCGAGCACAAAGTACAGGCTGGGCAGGGAACGGATGGAGGGCAGCCCTGAGGAGAAGGATTTGGGGGCGTTTGTTGACCCAGCCGTGTGTTCTGTCAGTCCCAAAACCCCCATGCCCTGGGCTGATCCTACAGCAGAGGAGGGGGGGATTCTGCCCCTTTGATCCATTCAGTTAAGACCCCACTCTCCAGCTGTCAAGCCCCCAACATCTGAAGGATGTGGAGCTGTTGGAACAAGTCCAGAGGAGGCCATAGAGATGCTCCAAGGGCTGGAGCCAGGTTGGGAGAGCTGGGGGGGTTCACCTGGAGAAGAGAAGGATCCAGGGAGACCTGAGAGCCCCTTCCAGGGCCTAAAGAGGCTCCAGGAGAGCTGGAGAGGGACTGGGGACAAGGGATGGAGGGACAGGACAAGAGGGAATGGCTTTAAACTGCCAGAGAGTAGATTTAGATGGGATATTAGGAAGGAATTGTTGGCTGTGAGGGTGGGGGGAGGTCCTGGCACAGGTTGCCTGGTCCAGTGGAAGGTGTCTCTGCCCAGGAACAAGATGATGTTTAAGTTCTCTCCCAAGCCAAGCCATTCCATGATTTTAGGGGTGTCTCTGCATGGGCAGTGGGTCTGCAGGGAGGCTCAGTGACAACCCAGTGACCTCGTCCCTCCCACGCCCCGAGGGACTGCAGAGCACCCGCCACAACCCCCCACTTCCACACTCCCCACTTCCCTCCTTCTTTCAAAGTAATTTAAAGTAACTAGTTAAGAGTCTCCTATAAATAACTCTGCTAAAAAAAACCAATCTAGTTTCTGCATTCTGGGTCAGCACAGCCAAGTTTAACACGCAAATGTTCCCGTTCCCAAATCCACGGTGAGAGGACCTTTTAAGGTTGCGGGGCTGAAATGGAGAACATTAATCACACGGAGGAGCAGCTTCCATATGTGGTTTGGGAGATGTGGCAGCTCTGGGTGGCACATCCCTACAGTCCAAACCCAGTGGATACAGTGGCAGAGAGTTTAGGGGATGGTAAAGTTCTGGCAGAGGGAGAGACAGCGACTAGTCTTAATTATAATAGAATTCAAACATTAAATTCCGTGTTTCGTGGCAGAAAGAGGGAAATCCACGTAAGAAACACAGCCTTGAGGTTGCTCAGCAGGAAGAAGAACATCTCTATGTTATCAACACTGTTTTCAGCACAAATCTCAACCAGCCCTGTCCCAGACACTGTGAAGAAAATCAACTCCAGCCCAGCCCAGAGCAGCACAGGGGGGTTTAAAAGGGTCCTGCTGTTTAGGGTGGGGGGAGAGCGAGGCCAGACGTGGCACAAACACCCAGGGAGTGGGCACAGGGCCGGGGTGGCAGTGCTGGGGGGTTCTCTCCTTTGTGATTCCCTGCAGTCCAGCCTGTTATTCCAAAGGGAAGAGAGGGAGAAGGGAAACATCTGCAGCCAGTTAACTCCTGGGACTTTTGAACTGGTTGCTACGCAGCTGTTGATCCTGAGGAGACACAGACCTGCCCGGGGGAGGGGGGGATGTGCCTGCCCTGCCACTGCTGGGCAGCCACAGCTTCTCTGGGCAACCTGTGCCAGGGCCTCCCCACCCTCCCAGGGAAGGATTTATTCCCAGTATCCCACCTCAACCTGCCCTCTGGCAGTGGGAAGCCATTCCCTCTTATCCTGTCACCACATGTCCTTGCAAATAGTCCCTCTCCAGCTTTCCTGCAGGAGATCCTGGCTCCCAGCCACAGCTCCAGAGGGATGACAGGGCCCTGTGATACACATGGAATAATAATAGGGATTATTTGGCCAAGGTGGGATTAACCTCTGGGGCTTCAGTGTCTCCACCAGGTGCTTTGCAGGTGACCAGCACAGATTAACCCAACTTACTCTCCTGAGAACCAAAAGCTGCCGTGCCCAAGGTTTCATCCCTCCTCCCAGCTCCACCCCCCCTTGCCTTCCCACTTTTGGGTTGAAACTCCTAAAAAAAAATAAAAAAAATCAGGAACTGTGCAAAGTGCAGCTTTAAAAATAATTCCAGCAAATGGCAGGAGGGAGCAAGAGCCTGGGAATTAATCACACTGGCAGAAGTTTTTACCGCTTGCACCCCTGTAAGGTTGGGAGGGGGTGGCACTTGACACTCTCTGAGGGGTGGTAATTCTTTATTTGGGTCTGTTTGAATGTCACCACCACCCTAAAAGCGAATATCTGCTGAGCAAAGGGGAGGAGCTGTTCCCTGGTTCCAGTCTGGCAGTCACAGGCTGTGGAAAGCTTTATTTATAGGCTCTCAGTGCGCCTGATCAATTAGGGAGGTTTCTTTTCTTCCAGGCCACATCTCCTACTCCCAGCCCTTGAAAATGCCTCCCTGTCTCCAAAAGAAGGTGTTCTCTCAGGAGTTTAACACATCACACACATACCTGATGATTTTTCCAGGTTTCCTCTATTTTTTTCCCCCCTTTTCTTTTCACTGCAGACAGATAAAATCATTTTGTATCTTGTAGTAAACCCTCAACGTTTCTAATTATATAGGGAGAACATATTTTCACTTGACCCTCCACAAGAAGGAAGCAGATATTGCTATTCAAAACACATATGTAATTTATCTCCTTTCACAAACCTACAGCAAATAAGTTCCTTCTCCAGTGCCATGAAAAACTTGAAATTCATCTGAATTTTAAAGGGTGAAGAGTGTGAACACAAGCCCTTGGAGATGAAAGAAGGTGGTGCTTTAACAGTTATTTTATCCAGTGCAAAGGAGGTTTTTTAATACAAACAAGGCACGTGGAGTTTACTCTGAAGCAGAAATCCATCAGGAAAATAAGTTCCTTATTACATCCATGGGATGAATGCTTTAAAAGCCAGTAAGCTGTTACATTTATTTCACTGGACTATTTTGGCACTATTGTAAGCCCAGTTTGAAATGGGTTTCATGTGCTCTCCCTCTCAGGCTAAATTGCTGAAGCTTTTGGGTCAGGGAAAGTAGGGAAGGAGGGAAATCCCAACCACCCTTAAGCTGCCTCCTTCTCCTGGCCATCCAAATCCACCTGCACCAGCTGGGTTTTCATCTCACCCACGATCCAGCACCCCCTTGAGCTCAAAAACTCCGGGTTGGCCCTAAAAACTGGTTTCTGGGGGTGTTTCCCTTGAGGTGGCTCCCACACAGAGCTGCCCACTGTCCCTCCATGGGTGGGCACCACCACGAGCCTCCTGCCCCGAGGTGGGGTTTCCTCTCCACACAAAGAATTCACATTCCCTCCCACCCCTGGGGAGGAAAAGAGATCCATTTCCTTTTCCTGGTGCAACCCCTCTGTGGGTATTTCTGGGATTTGTCATCCCAAGGCTGTCAGAGCTCACCTGGAGTCAGTGTTGGACCCCAACACCCACATGAATGAGCACAGACCTCCCAAAATCAGACTGTCAACATATCCCCTGCCCCCTAAACTGGCCATTTTTATTCAGAAGCTTTTTTTCCCCCCCATGTCTCCTCTTTTATAAAAGTTTTCTGCCACACATTTTGTGGGTCCCACCTCACTGAGCTCACCGTGGAGGGATGCTGATCTTTCATCCCAAATAATGCACCTCCCAGCTTTGCAGGGAGAACAAGCCAAGGGAATAGCTGTGGTTTCTTCTTCCTGACCTTCCAAGAGCCAGAAGAACCCCTGGCTTCACTCCCATCGTCGCCTTCACTCTGAGGCATCTTGGAAATGTCCTCCCTGATGAACATTCCCTGTTCCAGGAACCACAACCGTTCCCAGCATCCCATGGACCTGCTCTGGCACCATCTGGGGAAGAGGAGGAGGAGGAGGAGGAGGGAGGAGAGCCCACCCTGCCTCCACCCAGCGTATCCCTCAGCAGCACCATCCCATGCCCATCCCCACCCTCTCCCCAGAGCTCAGGACGGGTGTTCCACCCTTTCCAAGGCAAAAATAACCAGCTTTTTTCCCTTTTTTTTGGCAGGGAGAAGCTCCTGGATGTGTCCCTCCTGCACACACAGATGCCATGGTGACAGACACCTTCCCAGATCCCACCAGCAAACAGGAACCCAGGGATTTGTGCGGTCAGGCCAGTTCTGCCTACAGGAACAACTCTGGCTGTTCCCAGTTAGAACCCTCTGCCTGATGAACCCCCAGCGAGCACTGGGAGGGACTGGGAGGAACTGCTCATACCTTCTGGGCTCTGCTGGAGGGATTTCAGCCTCCTGCTGCCTGCCTGAGCCGCGCCAGCCTCCCACACGTGGCTGGCAGCGCGTGGGAGAAGCCGGACAAGCCGCGGCAAGGTCCCACCAGCACCTCCCAGGGCTGGCTGTGGCAGGAGGGAGCCACAGGCTGGGGGTCAGAGCCCTCTCCTCAGCTGCAGTTGGGGTTATTGAGCTGTTTTCCCTGTTTTCCCAGCAGAAGCTGAGTCCCAAATACAGCCGAGCTGGCAGATTGGCGCCTCTAAAATAACTCCTGCAGACATTCGAGGAGGCAGGGGGTGAGAAGAGGGCAAATTGAAGCTGGAGTGATGCTGGGACAAGGAAGGTGTCACTCAGCCAGAAGTGATGTGTTTCTAAATATCCCCATGTGAGGGGGGCTGTCTCCTCCTCAGCTGCCCCTGCCCCCTCCAGTCCCCCCTGCAGCCAAAGCTGATTGTCCCCTGGGAGGGTGGAGAGGCCCTGGCACAGGTTTTCCAGAGAAGCTGTGGCTGCCCCAGCCCTGGGAGTGTCCCAGACAAGGATGGAGCACCCTGGAATAGTGGAAGGTGTCCCTGCACACTCAGATTATCCCTGGGATTTAGGAGCACAGGGATGCTGCATTGCTCCCTGTTTCCCAGCCAGACCTGGACATACCTGAGCCTCCAGCACCAAACCCACCAGAAACCACCCCAGAAACACACAAAATAAGGTCAGTCCATTTAAAAACAGGCACGGTGGGGACTCACCTGCAGCCCAGCAGGGCTCAGAGGTGGGGTCCAGCCGGCTGCATCCCTCCCTGGATAGCTGGCTGCTGCCCTGGGAAGCTGCAGGGCACGGCAGGGGTGCCATGGCACGGCCTGGGGAGGCTCCGTGGCCACAGCAAAACCTGGCTGGGCATTGTTTTTGTAGGGTGCCCTTGAGGATTTGCAGGTTGAACTGTTTAAATTTAGCAAATTAATCCTTGGCTTAATTTAGAGGGGGAGGGATAAAGGGGGAGGGAAATCACAGGAGCAGCGAGAGTCAGAGTGATTACTAAAGAGTGCCACTAAAGCTCCTCTGCTGGCACAGGAGGGGACAGAGGTGGCAGAGAGGGACAGTGGCACCATCTCACAGCTAATCCCCTCTTAGGTCGAGCTCAGCGTTTTTGGCTGAATGTCCAAGCTGGGATTTGATGTTTACAGCAAGGAAAGATCTTGGGATGGCTCCAAACCTCTTCTTTGGAGGAACCCAGACCTCCCACAAGTCCTCCCCACGCGCAGGGACCACTGATGTCACCAGTCATGGCAGCACCACTGAGGCTGCAAAAAATGGCCATTCCTGGTGTCCCAAAACCCCCAGAAAGACCACACTGGCTCCTTTCCTTTGTATAAACCAGAGAATAGAATAGATGGTCCTGTCCAAACTGGTTTGCCTCTAAATTATTTGCTACAGGATGGAGGATGAACCACAGAATCCCTGAATGGTTTGGGCTGGAAGGGACTTTAAATCCCATCCAGTGCCACCCCTGCCATGGGCAGGGACACCTTCCACCAGCCCAGGTTGCTCCAAGCCCTGTCCAACCTTGGATGCTTCCAGGGATGGAGCACCCCAGTGTGCCAGGGCTGCTTTCCCTGTGCCTGTTCCTGCCTGGCAGGCACAGGAGGGCAAATAAAACCCAGGGTAAACAAAAGCAAGGTCAATAAGGATCCTCCTTATCTGTCAAACAGCCTCTGGAATTCGGTGTAATCATCAAGAAAAAAAAAAACAAGACCTTTTCTAAACTGGTTTGGAAGGCACTTGGGGAAGGAATGCAAGCAGGGAAATAGCTGGAATATTTCAAATGCATGAGTCCACAGAGCCCTGCTGAATCTTAATATTTATGTTGGTTCCTCTAAATGCATTAACTCGTGAATTTCAACGCCTGCTGAGAAGGTTTTGCAGAGATTCTTCCCCAAACCCCTCCTGTGAACGGTCCTTTGGAGGAATCAGCCCCTAAATAAAGTTTCAGCTTCATTAAGGTTTGTGTTATTTGCCTTGGGGGCCCCTGGTTATCACTGGGGGGGTCTGAGGGTTATCAAATCCAGGGAGGGCCGTGCTCAGCTCCAGCAGCATCACAGCAGGTTCATCACAGCTGCCTGGGCTGGATAATGTTTAAAGAAGAATCAACATCCAGGAATTTCTCCCAACTTTCCTGTTGCATCCCAGGTGATCCAGCCCACTGCCTGATTTAGGGCTGAGGAAGTTTGGTTTTTTTTAATTTCACCATAAATATCTTCCAGTGAATAATTTCTTGCCCAAACCTATTCAATGAGAGTCACAGGAAACGGTTTGGAAAAATAAAGTCAGGATGGTCCTTCCACAGCCATTCCTCATGTTTCCCAAGGTTTGCCTTGCTGAGCTGGGCTCGGGGCTTGAGTCAGGTTCCAGATCATTAATCCCAGCCTAAAAACAGCCAGAGCCTGGCTCAGACAGGGAACTCCTGCCCCGGGAGAGGGGAAAGTGCAATTACTGCTGAAAGAGATGTGCCCTTCAAAGGGTGGGATCAGGTTGCATCAATCTGCTCAATTACCATTTAATTTGGAGCAGACAAGGGTTTGCTGGTGCCCAGGTTGCAGTCAAGGGCAATTATCTTTGGTTAGTTCTTTGTCTCTGCATCTTCCTTTTGCATTTGGATGCAGTTCAGGTTCGCGGGAGGACGTTTTGCCGCTTTGCTTTTCTCTAATGATTTATGATGTGCTTTAATCCAGCCCTTCTCGGCCAGGCAATATTACCATAACAGCTCAATAAACAAGCTAACAACCAACAGTTCTTAGTGGAGTTCTTTTTTTACCCCCAAATTTGAGGGATGAGACCTGCCAAGGCCTGACCACCCTTTCCAGGGAGAAATTCCTTCTGATGTCCAACCTGTCCCTCCCCTGGCACAGCCTGGGGCCTTTTCCCCTTGTCTTGTCCCTGTTCCCTGGAGCAGAGCCCGACCCCCCCCGGCTCCCCCTCCTGTCAGGAAGTTGCAGAGCCAGAAGGTCCCCCCTGAGCCTCCTTTTCTCCAGGCTGAGCCCCCCCAGCTCCCTCAGCTGCTCCTGCCAGGATTTACTCTCTGGGTAAGCCAGAGGGGAAGCACAGGAGCCCAAAGAGGCAGCAAAGGGTGTCAGAACCAGCAGCTGCACAGGCACAGATTCCTTTCAACAATGAAGCAGAATTGCTTTCCAAAATAGCTGTGTGTGGAACAGCCACCTGTGAGGGTGAATTGCTGTTAGGAAGCTTTCCCTCCGTCATCCCTTGGGATGCAGAGGATTAAACACGCTGCAAACAGGGAAAGGCCAGGAAATCCATACCTGTTATCACCCCCTCCAGCTCTGCACTATTCAAAGGCTCCTTGCTGGCTTTTCCCCACCTGGGTTTGCAAAAGAGGCTGAAAAGCCAATGGCCAGAGGTTTCTGAGGCAGCACAGTGGGAACCTGGTCACCCTGCACAGGCAAGGATTTTTGTATTCAGGTGCCTTCAAAGAAATGTAACTTCCAAATCCCCCCCAAACTCCTTCGTGACACACAAACCCAGGGAAAATAAATTATGTAGCTACACCAAATGTGGCTGTGAGGAAACAAGCCCTCTTCCCTGATGATGAATTATACTCCACTTGCAACAGATGCAGCTCTTTATATTTGTTTTCTGCATAAATCTACATATCAGCCTGAAAGCAACTGTGTGTGCTTTGTCTTGCCTCGTTCTGCCACTCGCTGCTCTTTTCAGCTAGAATGGGGGCTCTGCAGTGGGAACACACATGGGAGGAATAGTCCACAATCTCAGCCCAAAAAGGTGAGCAGGACAGGGATGGAACACAATGATCTTATTAAATGGGGAGCCCATTTGTTCTCAGCTCTCCTTAATCTCGTTTAAAGCCCGCGGTGTCGGGTTCAATTATTTTTAATTGTTCTTACAAAATGCATCTGATGAACTTGTGGTTTTCTCTGTGGGGTCTCCCAAAACGTAATTCTGGGAGAGAATTTGTTTTCCTCTCCTCTGAGGAGCCTTATTTAATATCTGTGGGCTGGAAATTGGGCTGATGAAGCAAGTGAACAATTACTGCAGTGTGTCGGGGATGGAGCAGCCTCGTCCTACAGCCACGGGGAAAACCTGCCCCTCACCTCTTTTTGCTCCTTCCCAAGACTCTTTTGCTCCTTCCCAACATCCCATCTGTGCTTGCCAGCCCCAGCCACTCCTGCTGTTCCAAAGCCTTCCCAGGGAAGGCTCAGGGATAATCTCCTTTACGTGGGCTGGTGGGAGGGAAGGCGACTCCATCCCGGCTCACTGGGGGAGTGCTCAGGTAAACTCCAGGTGAAATGATGGATGGTTTGGGGCTGGATTTCCCAGCTGACACAACCCTCTTCCCATTCTGCAGCATGGAACTGCTGCCTACAAGCACCTACAGGGCACGGGAAACCTTCAGGGAAGTCACCAGCAATGCTGGAGAGGATGTGAGGACCAACTGTCCCCACTCCCCCCTGGGCCTGCAAAACCATTTTCCACCACAGAGGAAAAATGCAGAAACCCTTGTGCAAGTGGGTTTTAGCCAGGGAAAGGAATGGTAAGGTGTCCCAGGTGGCACTGAAGGCTGGGGGGCTTTGGAGGGTGCCAGGCACCCAAGCTCTGCCACCCTGCCCTGTGGAGCATCTTCCTGACCTCTCCCCTTGAGCTGGGCATCAGGACAAAGCCATTTCCATGGCAGACAAGCCCCACTGTTTGCAGGGACAGAGAGCATGCCTTTTCCCCCCAGGACAAGCTGGAAAAGCTGTGTTCCTGAGCACTCCCACTCCAGAGCAGCGGGTCAAGGGATGCTGCTCAACTGGGCGCTCAAACGCTGGGGTAGGACAGCAAAAAATAGAAAGCAAAGTGCCATGCCCTATTCCTCTGGAGAAGGGATCTATTTCTGATCCAGGCACCACTGGAACATTGCTGGGTATCTCTGTAACCCACTTAGGCAGGGCTGAGCTCAATGTCACTGCCAGCTCCCGGAACCACAGCGGGACAAACCAGCCTGAGCCTCCTTATCACAGAGGGAAAACATGGCCCTTATCAAAGGGCTGGATTATTGGTGCACAGGGAGAGTCTCCAGGCCTTTGGGTTGGGCTGGGGGCTGTTAGTCCCAGCTCTGAGCTGGGCTGGGCAAGCAGATCCTCTGCAGCCCTGGAGAAGACAGGCAGGGGACACTTCCCACGCTGTGCACACTCCGAGCACTCTGCCCAAGGCACAGGGACAGGCAACACAGTCCTTGGAACTCCATCTGAGCCCAGGGGGCACCAGCAGGTCTCCTGCTTGCAGCCACAAAGAGGATTATCACTGGCACGAGCTCTCGGTGCTCCCTGAGCCCGGGGATGCAGCGAAGGAGAAAAGCTCTCAGGATGATGGAGAGAGATGTCACTGCTGAAGGCATCTCCCCCAGAGCCTGTCCCAGGGGGGTTTCAAGGGGGAGATGAAAAATCGAGGTATGTCTGTGGTACTCAGGCTTCCAAACAGAGGCAGAGGCAGCTCCCCACAGTCCCTGCAGGATAATATCTTGAACAAACCAACTGTATCTGTTTAAATGCCTCAGTAATCAGCATACCGGGTTCACAAGTGGCAGATTTAACCCAGCTCCCCAGAGCTTTGTCTGTTTATTTTCCACGACCTTTGGAAGGCAGGAACTCCACCTCCAGCTGCTCCTCAGCTGCAAAGTGGGGGAGGGTTGGGCATTTCTGGCTGTGCTGGGTGGGATCAGCACTTACATTCCCCTGCAAGGCCAGGTGGCAGGGCCAGGGCACAGGAGAACCTTCCAGGGGTACAAAGCCTGATCCTACATCACATGGAAAGGAAAAAGCCAAAATCAACTCCCAAGAATGACACAGAAGCCTTATTTCCTAAGAATGACACAGACTATATAATTGTATATATTTATCTATCTATATTTATATACACAGATATCTGTATCTATCTATCTGTATGTATATAAATTCCCATTCCTGGAAGTGCTCAAGGCCAGGTTGGATTGGACTGGGCTTGGACCAACCTGGGCTGGTGGAAGGTGCCCCATGAGATGCTCCTTAAGGCCCCTTCCAACCCAAACCATTCCATGACTCTTCCTCTGACTCCATGATTTATGCCCCCCTGGCTTGTAGAGCAGCCAGGGCTTTGGAAACAGCCTCGTGCTGCTGGATTTCCCCCTGGAACTGGAAGTCAGTGAAACAGAAAGTGAATAATCCTCTTACAGGGCTGGCGCCGGCTGCCACGGCCCTGCTGGGCTCCAATTAACACCAGCAGCTCGGTTTTGTTATTAATTACAGGAATGAGGGAGAATGGAGCTGCTCAGGGCACGGCTGCTTGGGCTGGGAGAAAGGACATGGCCTAAAATAACTCCCAGGGAGAGGGGAATTCATGCCTGGAGAAGGGCACGGGATCAGCACCATCCCCGGGAGGGAGGAGGGACCTCCCCGGCCACCTCCACAAACCAGGACCTGGGACAGGCTCCTAAAACTCCAAAGCTCATTTTCCCTGGAGCTGCTGGGTCTGGGAACATCCAAGGTGCTGCCACCCTAAGAGTGGGTGTTGATAAGGGAGCTTAAGTCTTGATTTGCCCCCCCCCCCACAATCAAATCCCTTTCCCATCAACATCAACCCCTCCACAAAGTCCAGCCCAAGATTTGCTTCTAGGTCACCAGGAGTTTTGAGCTGGAAGCTGCCCCTCATCACTTTTCCAAGCTGAAACTTGATCTACAGTTATTCTCCCAAACAGAGGGAATTGCTTCTATCAGCACAAACCAGCAGGTTCCACGGGACTGCCAAATAAATTCCCACTAGTTTGTGGGAATGGGATTTCTGGGATGCCACAGCTGCCCTGCTCTCAAAGGAAACTCCCCTTGGCTTGCTTTAAACACAGAATTCAGCAGTTTGCAGGGATTTCTCTTCTGGGAAAAAGCCAGAAGCTCCCCAGCCACGCACAGGACGAGATGGGATCGGAGATGGAGCATCCTCCACTCCCTCCCTGCAGCCCAGCCAGGGAAAGGCACCTTTCTCCCCTGCCCTGTGTGCTCACTGGGATCCTCAAACCACTCTTTTACAACTTCCAACAGGCTGGATGGCTTTCATTTAACGCTGAAAACCCATAAGCAATGAGAATGTGCTTGAGATAAAAGAGACTGGCTACATAAAGCAGGGAATTGCTTCCACTGGAACAAACCAGCCCTTCCCATGGGACTGCCAGATAAACCTGTGTGTCTCCAGTGTTCAAAACTACTCTGCTCTGTCCTAGATGCTTTTTAACACAGCCCAAGGCTGTTACATGCCACAGGAGGTGATTTTCCCCTCCTCTGTTTGGGGTATTTGGCAGCTGTTTGGGCGGAGAGGAACGGGAATATTGTTGCCATCCAAGAAAGTGGAATTCTGACACCCCAGGGCTTTCTGTGGGGAAGGGAATCACTGCAGGCTGATGGCACAGATGCCCTGTGAGGATGGCTGAAGAAAGTGCTTCTTTCCAGCAGCTGCTTTTCCCGTATTTCCCATATTTTTCACGCCTGGAGGATTCGAGAGGCAAACTGTGCACGTGCCCAGGGCAGGTGTTCCGAGAGCTCCCTCCCCTCATGGTGTTCATTGAAACAAAACCCATGGAATTCTTAGGCTGCAGCACAACTGGAAAGAGATTATCCTCACAGAGAGTTTAGGGGAGCTGTTCATCCAAGGGGAATTAAGGAATGTGCAGCTCTTGGATGCCGGATTAGAGAAAATTGGAGTAACTCTGGGAGGGTTGGGAGGAAAAACCCCTCCAAGGCATGGACAGCACAGGACACCAGCCCTGCCCATTCCCAGAGAACAAGCTTTTTAGTGTGGCTGGATGCTCCTTGGGTCCCATTTGAGGAGGTCAGAGGCAGAGGTGGGCAGGGAGAGCTGCCCCAATCCAATCAGGAATGACATTCACGGTGGTTATTAAAGCCTCTGCAGGGATGGGGGGGAGAAGGAGCATCAACCCCCTCTCCCAGACTAAACTCAGCTCCCTCAGAACTGGAACTCCACTGAGCTGGGGAACCAGCTCCCTCGGGGTTGGATCTTGGATCTTCTCCCTCTCCACCCCTGGAACGAGATCCCTGTCAGAGGAATTGCTGTTGTGTCCCAGGGGACCTCCAGCACCTCCCGAGGGATTCTAATCCTGGCTGAGGAGCAGCAGCTCCCTCTCTGCAGCTCTCCTGCTCCAGAACACCCTGATAAGTGTCAGTCCCTCTGTGTCCTTGTCTCTGGAAAAGGGGACAAGGCAGGAGCAGGGACAAGTCGTGCTGTCAGGAGCCCAAAAATGCCATTCCCCGGGGGAGGCAGAGATTTAGGATCAGAGCTCAGCTTTGTAGCCTCCACCCTTTGGGATTTTGCCCCCAATACATCTCAGGAGCCCCCACATTTCTGCACATTCATCTTTCCAGGGATCACACAGGGAGAGGAGGGATGTGAGGCTGCTTCCTGAGGGCACACAGAATTTTTCCAGCAGTTAGTTAAGAACAGCATCGTTTCCCCACACAAAGTCCTGCCTGAGGGGCTCTTTGATCCCCTCCCATAAGATCTATTCCCATTTTCCCTGCTCCTGGAGGGCTGGCCATGCTGGGGCTCCCACCAGATATCCCAGCCTGGAGAGAGGGAGAATCATTTTCCCCTCAATCAAGCCTGAAGCCACATTTTCCAACCACAGATTCCATCCCAAATGGATGCAGCTGCTCCCGAGAGCTGGCTGTGTGAACATATCCTGCCTGAGTCAGGAAAATGAATTAAATATCATTCCTGTGGCTCCTGCAAGTGTGTCCAGCAGCCTCCACACGCTGGATTTCCCCATGGGATCCCAGCCACTGAGAAGCTCTGGCCCCTCTGAGACACTGAACCCAATTTTTCTCCTTTTTATCTTGACGAGCCCTGGGCATTCACATAAACATCCCGAAGATGCTGAGTCACCAGCCCAGCCCAGCATCCCAAATTTCAGGACAGCCACAGCCTTCCTTGCACAGCATCTCACACCCACAGCTTCAAAAGGCTCCTGGAATGATTCCCTTTAAAATCTCCCTTAAGGTGCCACCAAGAAATCTGTCGCCTGCCCTTGATACGTTCTTTGGGAAATGAACCCTCCGTGTAAAATTCGTCAGACTCATCAAATTAAGGTCAAAAATATCGACTGGGATCTCTCCCAAAGACCCAATATTTGCTGTTGTGGCTGTTGCTTTTGCAGATGAATAAAACCCACCAGCATTTGGGGCTGCTGAACTCAGCCTGGAGGCTGTGATGGATTTGGGGATGCGAAGCACGACCCAGTACATTTATTATTATTATTATTATTATTATTATTATTAAGGAATGGTGCAGAACCCTTAATAATAATAAATGCCTTGATAAATAAATAAATGTCTTAATGATCAGTGGTTTTGAAAAGCAGCACGAGGTGGGTTCAGAATCACTGAAGTTCTTCCCTATCCTTTAGATTCCTCCCTACAGAAATCCCGCTCGTTCCAACAAGGTGCAGGGGGGTTTCTGGGCATTGTTTAAAGGATCTGCCCCCAGACTGTGTCTCTGCAGAGGGGGTAAATTAAAAACCAGCCTGAAAGCAGAGCTGAAGCTGAAAGCAGCTGATTTGCAGGGTACTCACATTCATCTTCCAGCCCGGGCTCGGCGTTCAAGGCATTTTGTGGGCAATCCCGGGGAACTGTTGGGATCAGGAGCTCTGTGCCTACGGCTGCGCTCCCTCCTTGCCCTGCTCAGCGCTGCCCATCCCTCTGGGATTCACCAGTGGAGCTGCAAACCAGCCTTGGAATTCATTTGGGCATCAGAGATTCCTGAACTCTTCCAGCAGTGCCGTGTCCCGCCGGAGCGGCCGCGGTGCCGATGGATCCCAGATAATCCCCTTCCCAAGGGCTGGAAGTCACCTTATCCCTCTGGATGGGTGGAGGTCTCTCTGCAACAACCAGGAGAACAGGAGGATGCTGCTCTCTCCAAAGCCTCCCCTTTCACAAGGCTCGACCTTGCCAGGGAAATCCTGCCTGGTCTGAATTATTCATCCTCCTTCCCGTGCCGGCAGCTCCAGACATTTCCAAGCATTAATATGTCATGACTTCGGATCCTTTTGGACTTCTTTCCTCCTGCTCCGCTGGCTGCTTTCACAGTCAGGCCATCCTGGGTGTTTTAATCAGCATCCACCTGATCTACTGAAGAAAATCAACGTCTCCATCCTCTCGCACGCCCTTCCTGGTGGGAAGCACCGCTCCAACAGCTCCGGGAACAGGGACAGCGCGGCTGCTTCCAGCTCAGGCAGCGCAGGCAGGGCTGGAGCTCGTGTTTTTGGCAGCATTTCCAAGTCTGCAAGTCTGCCTGCTGGTGGAATGCAGGGGAGGCTTCCAGCATCGCAGGGAAAAAACCCTGAGGAAGGTAACCGTGCTGGGAACTCCAGAAAAGAGCTTTTTTTTAATCCTTTTTAAGCAAAGCTGAGGGCAAATCGTGGTGCTCTTGATGTTGGTGGCCAGGCCGGGCTTTGCTGCCTCTGGCTTCCACCAGGATCTGTCCCCCACAGGTGCCATTTGCAGCAATCCCAGCCCTGCTCTGGGGTCTGGGAATGAATCAAATCCTTCCTGGAGGATCCTCAGCCCTTCCTCACCTGCAGCTCCTGAAGCTGCACCTGAAGCTGAGCCCCCACACTCCTCAGATCCCCCAGGTCCGCTCTGTTCCAGGGACAACACCTTTAAACTGGAAGGAGGATGGAGCAATTAGCTCATCCCTGGGAGCCTGATGCTTCCCTGAACTCCCACTGAGGCTGGAAGAGCTGCAATTCCTGCCCTGGGATCTGAACAAAACGACATTTCAGCAGCAGGGAACTCCTGCCAATAAATTCGCAGCCTCACCCTGTTCTTTTTTTATTGCACCCATTATTGCCCATGTTTAAGCTGGGCCTGTTGCCAAGGCTGGGCTGTGTGAGAGGGGCAGGGTGAAGGCACCTGGGATGCTCAGGGGAATCCACAGGCTCCTGCAGCTCCACCCCAGCTGGAGTGGGAGCAGATAGACCCCCAAAATTTCAACAACATCCCCTTTTTTGTGTGTTTTTTGTGTGATTAAAGGTGGGATGTGGGGAGCAGGACCTTGCTTTGGCTCATAAAAACCTGTTTCTCCTCCTTCAGGCCTTCCATCCCTTTCTCCAGAGCCAGTTTGTCCCTGGCTCTGCTGCTGCAAGTGACAATTAATGAACTGCTCACAACACCCTACAAGTTCAGGCACGGGAAGTTCTTTGGGTTGCTTAATCCCCCCTTTCCAATATGGGATTCGGCCTTTCCCTAATAGGTTTCTGCTAATTCCTTAAGAGATTGGAGCACAAACAAACACATCTCTGCAAGCTCAGAAGTTTTCCCTGATGCCATCACCCTCTTCCAACAGCACATCTCAGCAAGCACTCACATTCCCAATAGGAGCATCTGCTCCACCCCTCACCTTCCACGTGCAGAAAAAAGGTGTCTGGATGGGCCAAGGTGGGGCTGGGAGGTGGCACCTGCCTTTTTGGTACTCCCAGAGCCTCAGCAGAAGGGCAGCACAGCCCCAAGGTCATCCCAGGGCACAGGGGCACTGTGAGGAATTCCAGTTGCATTCCCAGAGCTGCAGAAACCTCCTGTCAGACAAGCCATATTTGCAACAAACACTTTTGGGTTTTATTTTTTAATCCTTTTCAGGCTTTTAGAACCCAGCCATGAAAGTTTTGGGGCAATTAATAAGGATGCCATTTGCTGGGAATATTTTGTGTCCTTGCACAGCCACGGCCTCAACCCTGTTAAACCTTTTCCCAGGGATGAAGGACATGCTCTTCCCACACCTCCTCTGCCAGACAGCCAAGGGTTAACCCTGCTGTATACTTTTATTGCCACGTTTTATTTCATTATTACAAGGGTATTGTGGAATTTAATTGGCAGGCAGGTAGTAGAGCAGATTAAAAAGCATTAACATTTATGGAAAACTCTGTTTAATGCTCCCATTTATTCCTGGCTGCCTGTGGTTCGCAGTTACATGTTGTTTTTAGCACAGCAGCTTTTAAATATGTCACTGTAATGGTGCTTTGTTTATTCCCCTGATGTGTGTTTGAGGCTGAGATTTATTTAATAGAGCTGATCTAAAGATCTCTCCTTCCAAGAAAGCTGGGGCTGCTCCACCCAAGTGTCCAAGGCCAGGCTGGATGTTCCCTGTCCCTGGAAGTGTCCAGGTTGGACAGGGCTTGGAGCAACCTGGTCTGGTGGGAATGGGATGAGAAGTTCCAACCCAAACCATTCTGGGATTTTAGGATTCACTCTGCCCAAATCACTGCTTCTGTTTGCTTCTAAAACAAAGTCAGGCTTTCTGCTAAAACAACAACCAAAAACACCCCCAAAGTGAGGCAATCCCTGCCTCTCCCACCCCTGTCAGAATCCAGGGATGCTGAACACAAACGCACAGGGGTTAAGCGTTTCCAAGCCTTGGGAGATTAAGCATATAAAGCCATGTTTTATTCCTGCCAGCTATTCTCCAGCTGGTTTCAAAATGTCTGTGTCACTTCATTTTCACATCTCTGTGTTGCTTTGGGCTTTGAAATCTCTTCTTTGCCTGCTCAAGCCCAGCTTAAGGTTAAGCCACCACTCTCAGCCCATCGTCGGAATTAACGCCAAGAACTCCCGGGGAATATTTTCTTCATCAAAAGAGATCTTTGGAGGAAGATCCCGATAATTCTTTGTGCTTTGTGAGGGCATTAGGATGTAAAAGTATTAAGCAGCCATTACCATTATCTGGGGTGGAAATGGCTGTAATTTGAATTTCGGAACAGAGCCCACCCCACCGGGCACGTTTTACGGAGCCCCAGGCCAGGTCCTCCTCCACACCACCCCAACTCCAGCACGTTAAACCATCATATCAATATGAAAAGAATCATATAAATCGATAGAAATATAAAAAAATCTTCACATCAATCAATCTAAATCACCATCATCCAAACTTTTCAATTTGAAGTTGTCACCATTTCCTTCTCTTTAATGAAGCTTGGAAATCTCGCCCCCCTCAGAGGGGGAAATACTCTCAGAGAAAACATTAAGTCCGTTCTGAAGGCTAAAAATCTTTCTTAATGGGCTCAAAGGAAGCTGTTAAAGTTCCAAGAGCGGCTCGTTGGGATGCTCTGCATCCTGACAGGAGATTCAGGCTGACACTTGGAGCGAGAGGATCCCTGGAGGAGAGTCCTCAGTGCCCTGCTCTGAGTGTTTCATGTCAGTATATTTAAAACACGGTATTAGAAGCAGCTGAAAAGTGGGTGCAAAGTCTCCTTGAGGGAAAAAATATGATGTTTAAAGATCTTTGCTCTGCATCATCTTTTGCCATTGCAGGTGCTGAGGGGTGAGAGGAAACCTCAGGGGATTCAAGGCTGAAAGGAAAAGGGTGGGAAAGGCCATTCAAGAGAGAGCTTTGCATTTGCAAGGAGCAAACTGTGCCCCGATCAAACCCAAGTAAGCTGAGAGAAAACAAAGCCCAAAGTTTGGCTTTCTAGGTCCACCTGCTGTTGGAAACATGGAAATATCATCAAATATTCTGGATGAAAAGGACCCCCAGCATGGCCTGTTGGTGGGAAACACCACGGGGCAAAGCAAAAGTGAAAATCATACAGGGAAAACGGAGCAAACAGTAAAAAATGGGGTGAAAAGTTATTAATAATAATTAAAAAAGAGAAAAATCAGTGTGGGGGTTGTGGTACAGAAGACAAATGGCAGGAGAGAGAAGCCCCCAGAAATAAGCTAAAATAAAGGGATTGAGCAGACAATAAAAAAAGGCTGGGGAACATCCTTGTAGGAGCAGAGACAAGAAAAACACCTCAATAAGTTAAAAAACAAAGTTACTTTCCATGTGGGCAGTGATGGGTACAGGGGAACAGCCTCTCCCCACCTTGCCTGTCTCTGAGGCCTCCCTCCCAGCCCTGCAGCACTGCTTGGATAAAAAAAAAATAGATCTTAGACAGAAAGTTATGCCATCAATTATTAAACAGCGGGGGAGAATTAAAAATTGAAAGAAATGTTAGATAATTTAAAAAAATCAACCCGAGCTGCGCTGCAGAAGAGGGGGGAGCTCTGGGAAGGCTTCGAGAGGCGCCTCAGCTGGGTAAATAATTCATGCTGCATTTCATTTATTCATATTTCTTTACTTTCCTAATGTGGCAGAGGGAAGGAGGGGGGTGGGAAGGATGGGGCTGGGTGGCTGCAGACACCGGGAGAGGGAACGGGGAGCGCCAGGAGAGCCCGGCAAAGCCCTGCCCCCAGCAGAGCAGCTCCTTTCCCTCTCCTGCGCTTCCCAGAGTTGCCAGACACGTGTTTCACTCCGGTTTTTTTACATTAAAAGCGTGCTTTGATCTCCTTTTATATCAATGAGGTGTCTAAAATCAGCCCTGTTAAGAGCCATCATTAATTAAGCTGCTCTGGAGCTGCAGGGGACAGAGATGTGGCGTTAACATGTCTCAGGCACGAACAGGAGGAATTCCCACCCTCCTGCCCCAGGTTTCTGGGTCTGAACCCCCATGGAGAGAAGGCTTAGGAAGAGTTCTGGGCTCTCCTTGTTTTGGGGGGGATATGGGAGCAGAGCAGGCTGCAGGTTCTGGGTGGGGATGAAGAAGCCTCGGTGGGTACCACTACACTGAGGATACCAGCTGGGTACCTCTCCTTGTTTCAGTAATTAAAAAGGTATTAATTAGCCCTGGGGATCATCTCCCCATCATTTGGAGGAGGTTTCATGCCTAGTCCCCTCCATGGGGGAGGGCTCAGCATGCTGTTTGCCAGGGCAGGGCACCAGAGAACCCCCGACTCAGGGTCAAGATCCCGTGGGAATGCACCACCTCCTGCTCCCACCCCCGGGGCTGCTCTGCTGACAACCTTCCCCCTCCCAGCATTTGGGAATCATCAGTTGGTTTGGCTTGGAATGGACCTTCAAACTCCTCTCATTCCAACCCCCTGCCACGGGCAGGGAGATCTTCAAACAAAACCAGGACAGAGCCGTCACTGACCGTCAGTTTGGGATTTCCTCCCTGAACTCGGTCTAAACCAAGTTTGGGCAGTGAAGGACTTTCCTCAGCCACACAGAATTAGCCAAGGCCTGGCTTTCAGCCCTAATTTGCAGTGTGATGTGATGGTGCTTTTTGGCAGTAACTGGAGTGATCTATGGAACACAGTCCCTGGGTAGGGGGGAGAGTTACGGCTCGGGCTGCAACTGAGCTTTTACTCCTCGGCAGCAATAAAGGCACGGCTGAAAGCTCTCCAAAATCAAAATAAATGCAGGCAAGGAGAAAGCCTGTCAGGTAATAAAGCAAGTGCTTTAAATCAGTGGGGAATTTAAGGGAAAGGTGACTGGAGTTTTGGAGCAAGGGTTGCATAATCCCAGCACTTCCAGCAGTGCCAACTTTTGCCCTCTCTGCGGTTGATCCCATGTCTATTTGATAAGAAGTTTAAACTTAATTAAAATACATTTATAGGTTACTTTGCACAGTTTTGCAAGGCTTTTATTTACCCCATGACAAACAAATACCAACTACCACATTATGTATGCTGGGGGAGCAGATGAGCACGAGAAGGGTCTGGACTTCTACAAAAAAAATAAATCCCACATTTGGGTCGAAATAAATCAAGGCAGAGAATCCCAGCTGTAAAACACGCCTTGGGAATGATGCTTCCAATGCAACAAGTAGGCTGGGAGCTCTTCATGGCCAAGGGGGAACGTCACCCCCTCCCTCTGCTCCCCCTCACACTGGGGTACCTGGGCCAAGCACGTCACTGCAGAGCCAAAATTGCCACCCAAATCCATGTGTGTGACTCACAGCAGCTCGTGATGCTCTGCCTTGTCACTGATACACAAGTTAATTCATTCCCTCAGGGATGCTGACATCAAGGTAATTTTTCCTGGCTGTTAATTTAGCAGCATCTGCTTGCTCAATGCCACCCTAAATAAATGGGTTTGAGCCTTCCTGTCGGCAGGGATTGACACCAAACAGAGCTACAACTGCCTAAAATACCCTCCAACCTCTCCTACATCAGCTTCTTGCAGGAGTTCCTGGCCAGGTTGGACAGGGCTTGGAGCAACCTGGTCTCTGGAAGGTGTCCCTGATCGTGGCAGGGGTGGGACTGGGTGAGCTTTAAGTTCCCTTCCAGCCCAACCCAGCCTGGGATTCTTGGGACAGCCCAAGGAAACACAAACATCTGTCAGTCGCTGCAAGGGAGCTCCAGGAGGAGTTGAGGTGGGCAGCCCATCCTTCCCCAGCTCTCAGGTTGGTTCAAGGGTGTGCCAGGGCACAACTTTCCTTGTCTGGGCTTTGGGAGCACTGCAAAAGGATGGATCTCCACTCCTGCACCTGCCCACTCCATGACAGAGCTGGGATTTGCAAAGTAGCAAAGGGATGTTGAGGTAAACTCATGGGTTTTGCTGTTCAGAAATGCCAAGTTATACCATAAAATTAGGAAATTTAGGCTTTGAGGTTAAAAAAACCCCAAGCAGGAGTGAACTCCAACGTGACAGCAGAGCACATTTCTTACAGCAATGGTCCTGAGGCCACCCTGGAGCCAAACACTGCAGATGAGCCCCAGGCAGTGCTGGAGCAGGGATGTGCTGCACGTCCTCCCTCCTGCTCCTGGGGCAGATCCCATGGGAACACACCCCCACCGAGCACACCTCTGATCAGCTCTGCTAAACCTTATCTGCAGAAAGCCTTCACCACTACTTAAAATATTTGCTTTGGAGCTGGGATTCATAAACCACCAATAAACTTGTCACCAGCAATAACATCAACAATTCCACGGGGGGATTAACCCTCATTTCCGAACGGCCGCGCGTCCTGCCTGGGATCAGCTGCTCCTCTGCGTCCTCCACACGCTTATCTGAGGAGTTCCCAGGCATTATTTTATCAAAGAAACACGTCCTGGCCTTTCTGCTGTCACTCCCTGTTTTGCAGAGTTAGTTATTAAAGCACAGGGTGGATTTTTTCCCCCCCAGGAAGGGCCAGGACGGAGCCGGGGTGGGAACAGCTGGTGCTGTTTGAAGGGGCATCGTTGTGATGGAACACACAAAGCTGTTCCATGCCTGGGTAGACACGTTATTCCAATTAAAATGCAAAGTGCTCACACAAGATGTAAACACTCCTCCCATTTGTTTTCTGAACACTTGTTCACCTGCCGGGCAGGTGTGAGGGAGAGCAGCTCATAAATCACGGACTGAAGGGTCGTCACTCAGGCCATCAGTTTATGTCTGGACACAGGGGATGGGACATAAAGAGATGGGATGGAAAACCTCTCCTTTGAGGAGAGGCTGAGAAAATCAGGATTGTTCAGCCCAGAGGTTTGGGCAGAACTCAGAACCTCTTCCAGTGCTTAAAGTGGCTCCAAGAGAGCTGGAGAGGAACTTTGGACAAGGGATGGAGTGACAGAACAAGGGGAATGGCTTCCCACTGCCAGAGGGCAGGGCTAGATAGGATATTGGGAAGAAATTCGGAGTCCCAGGACTCAGAGATTGCTTGGAGCCACCTCCCTTTGTGTAAGCACAAAACATCTCAAATGGATAATGAAAAGACCTTCATCTTCCAACCACGAGAAAACCTGATCTGCTAAACTAATCCAGAACAGAACTGTGTTAACATCCAGGCACAGAAGTTGTTCATACAACAAGACCCCAAGAGCACAGGCAGGGCAGCAGCAGCAGCAAACAGGGCTGTGTTCTCTGTTCCCACAGTAATTCCTGCTACATTCAAGCGTGGAGTTGTTAAATGCATCATCACTTCTCTGTCAATGCTGCATATTCAGTGCAATAAATTGTGGCTCCCACAGATGAAACATCATCAACATGTGCTCCCAGGTGCAGCTCCCAAACAGCTCCATTTTCTGCCCTGTTGAGCAAGAACTGACAAAAGGAAACGTGGAATGGGAGGTGGAACAAGCCAAGAGGGAGAAGGTGTGACCAGCACAGCCCTGTGCCCAGGGCAGCTCTGCCAGACCCCGCTGTGGTCACCTCTCTCAGGGATTACACAAATGAAAACACCCTGATCTTTCATCCCAACAAAACCTGAGGCTGGCCTGAATTCCTCTCAGTAAAGCAAGTTCTGATACGACAAGTCCTGCCCTTCTCTAAATTCAAAGAGCAATTTTGGTATTACCACCTCTGATTACGTGTAATTTGTGTTTTACGCTTTCATGGCTTTTCTTCCAAAGAGGAATCCCTAATTTGTGAGCCCAGCCGTGTGGATAATCTCCCCTGATCCATGGCAGCACGTGAGCAGGTCAGGAAAATGATAATGTTTAATAATTTGTCTCGAGAGGTAAATGATTTGGGGTTTATGTCTGCACCACTTGAGCTGCCGTGACCCCACACGCAGCGCCTGCTGCTGAGCTTGGATATTCAGCACTGATAGAACTAATTCCATCAAAATCTCCTCCAAATTCCCCCTTGCTAAGGAGGAGAAGCTTCATTCTGGCTGAGCCTCCCTGTCCCACTGCAGGTGGCACTGGCCAGCTGCTCTTCCCAAATTTTTGGGGCACCAGGGGCTCCCATCCCATCTCGCCCCCAGCATCCCACGAGCGCTGCTTTCCTTCCCCAAAAAGCCACGTTTTCCTGACAACTATCCCATTTACCAGGGAAAGCACAAAACCCAAACACACTTCAGTTATTTTGAAGTAAATTGCAGAGCATAAGAGAAAGCCTCACTTGCACAGTCCTTAAATTGAGATTTTTCCCTTACAGTTTTAAGACCTGTTAATTATCATCTGAGGAGGAAAAAAGAGTTTCCTACTCAGGGAAGTTAGAGATTTAATTAAATGTTCTGCTGGTCCTGGTTAATAGGATATACAGCTCCCCCGAGGGGATTAATGCAGGGCTTTGTAGTCATCCATGTCCCCAAACTGTAAGGATTGTGAAAGTGAGGCTTTCTCTTTTTGCCACTCAGAGTTATCAGTTTCCTTTGGCCTGTCTGTATTTTTGCCCCCACTATTTGCAGCACCCACAGGATGAAGGAATTAAGAAGCCTGGCTGCATTAAGCTCTCTCTGATTGGGCTCCCAGAAACTCTGGTTCCCCTGGCAAGAATTCCCAGGAAGACAATGCTATCATTTTATGCTGGGAGAGGATAAGTGGAGTCCTCGAGACCAGTTCACAACAGTCAGTTCCCAAAAATCCCAAAAATCAAGTTTAAATGCACAGTGAGTTCCTGCAGGCAAAATACAACCCCAGCCTGGAGGAATATTCAATACTTAAAGGCAATAAAGTTCTGCCCCTAAAACTAATTTATTCTACCACCTGCCTTGTATTTATTTATCAGGGAACTTAATCAGAAAGAAACAAGTGATTAGAGGTGATGCAAATCTAATCAGGGAGATTATCATCTGGTAAAATAAAATTAGCACGCTGGGATACAAAAGAAATACCTCCTGGAAATGCAAATTCCTCCCGGCCTGGTGTGACAACAACCTATTCTTGGGCCCTGGCAAGCGGATATATTTAGTTTGCTGGTGAACTGGGGTGATCCCTGAGCTCAATTCAGCTCTCAGAAGCGGAGTCAGCAGATGAATTCATTTGCATCTTTAAGGTACCATCACTCAGCAGCACTGACAAAGCAGAATTGGGGGTTTATTCACGAATCTGGGCTAACTATTCATTCCACGCTCGCTGTCACGTGTTCTCACGCACAGGAGTGGGCTGGGGGTGATGGTAAAACCCCCTGGAAATAAATACACCAGGAAATAAACCCACAGCCCAGCTCTTTTCAGTGGAGGTCCAGCTAAAAGCAGTGGTGCCATTGCCTATGGACTGTTCCAGTAAAGCCCCAGCCAGATTTGGGGGATATTTCTGGCAGAGCCAGGGGAAATGTGACCACACAAGTTGTTGCAGGGTTTGATCCAGGCAGTGTGTTCTCACCTGGGTTTTTTTTTAGGAGAAATACTAGACAGCCCATCAAGTCCTCAGTCCTTCCAGCCCACACAACCCACTGTTTCTTGGGATAACCCACTGCTTTCTGGAGTCACCAGCCATCCCCTGAAACACCCCCCAGAGCAAACTGATTGCCTCTGCTTTGCTTCCCTGGCTCTTCTGCAACAATTCTCTGAACCAAACTGCAAGTGAAAAAACAGCAGCCTCAGAGAAGCTGCAGGCAAAGCTAATTGCTTGATCTGCTTAATTAGATCTAAATCTACAGCGGGAGTTGAACCTCTGGCTTATTTCCTGGGAGGCAGATCCATCAGCGTGATGGGAGCAATTCCAACGGGCACAGGCATTTTTACCCCTTCTGGGAGGTGTAATTCTGTTAATGCAGGTCAGTGGGTGCCTCTGGGTAAGCAGGAGACTGGAGCTTGCTGTGCTTTGGTTCCCTGTTCTCACCATCAGAGAGACATTTTCAAAGCACAGAGAAAGAAAGAGTTTGATATAATGGTTGTTTTGTGCTTCTTGGATGCACAAATGTAATCCCTGTGTCATCCTTTCCAGCTGCCCCAATATAATCTCTTCCCCAAGGAATTGAGCTTGCAGGTTCAAGACAGGTATGGCATTTGTCACTATTTATCTTCCCCCCCCCCCCAAACTGCACAAAGTCAGGACTTGTGCTGTTACACTTTAAGTTTTAAAGCCTTTTAGAGAAATCCTCTATAAAAAGAGCAACACAGATGAGCTCTGCTGTACCAGAGGGAACTTAAGGCTTCCTTGGAGAGCTCCTGAATCGTTACTGGGAGAGCATTCACTGAACCTCAGAGTATTTTACACAGGAAAACAGAAAGTTTTATCAGAGTTATCATTTTTCCCAGTCCCCCCCAGTGCATGAGATCCCCAGGGAGCACAGGATCCCTCTGCCTCCATTCCTCCTCCTCTGGCACAGAACACACAGCCACGACCTGGAACGTTAAATAACATCCCAAAAGAGAAAGCCATACCTGAGATTCCCAGAGCTCATCCCTCGAGGTGCAGCCTGCAGCCTTTCCCAGCGTCCAGAGGGAGCTGAGGAATCACAGCCCCTCTCCAGGAGTGCTCTGCTCTGAGCCCTCCAGCTCCTGCTGCAGCACTTCTACCCCAGCCAGGTGAAAATGCTTCTGCTCCAGCTGAGGAGCAGCTCCTTGACTGCCCCAAAATCCAGTCCCCAAACAATTGCCTTTAAATGCCTTAGAAATCCTGCCTTCCCTGTTATAACTGATGCTCCACTACATCGTTTCACCACTTAATAGCTCAGGGTTCAACCTGCACTCCACCTCTCTATTTACTGTTTTCATCCTTTCTATTAACCAAAGGCACAGGGCTTAATTAAAAGCAATTACACATCTCCTGATTAAATGCTGATATTTTCTCCTCAGATGTAAAACCAGAGCTGCTTCTACGCCCACTCCTGAATCCCAGGAGTCCAGGCAGCATCCCTGTGCACCACCTTTATCCCCCTGTTTAAGAGGATGGTGCTTCACCCAAGGAGACAGAAATCATAGAATCATGGAAAGGATTGGGTTGGAAGGGTTTTAAAGCTCATCCAGTGCCACCCCTGCCATGGGCAGGGACACATTCCACCAGCCCAGGCTGCTCCAAACAAGGCCAGGGGCAGCCACAGCTTCTCTGGGCAATATTTGCTGCAAACAAATTTATAAATGTTATTATGATAAATATATAATATGAATATTTTTATAAAATTCAGTCAAATCATCATTATCAGACCCATATTTGTTCAGAGAAATAAATTTTCTTTGTGTTAATAACTTTTTTGTCACTGGAGGAGGGAGGGGGGAAAAAGAACAATTTACTTAGCTGGTTTCCACTTCCAACTCCTGTCAGTCCAAAATAGTGATCCAGACATGGAACCTTCTCAAATGAGAGAGATATTTTAAATATATTTGAGTGCACCACTCTCTATTTTCTGTTATCCCAGGGAACAGGATTTGCAGCTCTCCCAGTGTCAATTTTTTCCTGTTAATTGTGAATGAAACAGCCACAGCTCCCCCGGGGGCAGAGGGAGGGGTTGTTCTCTAACATATCAAATCAAGAATATTGTAACAATCCCTCATTAGTTCAATCATCTTTCTGTCAGATCAGTGCTGTCCAATTTAAGGGGGGAGGATTTAAACAAGGGTCCTGCTGAAACCGTGGGGTTGATTTAATGCACGTCCTCCAGCGAAGCAAAATCAGACCCCTTGGAAACAAATCAGCCTGAAAATTCAAGGTAGGTGGCAACAGAAAAGTCATAACTCTTCACATACAACTTTCCCCCTCCTTTTCCCCCTCTTTATTTTGTTTTATCATCCTCTTTTTTTGGTTTTATTTTTTTACCATTTGGAGAGGAACACTGATCCTGCCCCCTGCCTGTTGGTACAGTCCCCTGAGGGTGTCCAAAGACTTAAACTGCTCTGGAAACTGGGGGATAGAGGGAATTATTAGGGAGATTGGATGTATAAATCATGGAAAGATCATCTCATTCCATAGCAACAGGCATTGCTATTCCTATTTCAGCTCCTGTTGTTATCAATGATGGATAAAAAGCCATTCCAGGAAAATGTGTCCCCTCCCTCCCCTCTGTTTTTCCATGCTCCCAACAGTCACTTTTGTCCCTGTGGCCTGTTGGCAGAGAGGTAATCAAGGAATTTGGACCCATACAGTGGCTTGAGGGCCTGAGCAGGTTGCTCTTAACTCATTTCTTCCCTAAATCTGTAATAATGGATGATAACATCACACAGCAATCCCAGCAAATAAATACGTGCCCGCAAAGGTTAAGCTGAAAGCTGCTTCATTTGTACAAAATCGTTGCTTTCCTAAAAGAAGGAACAGATTAAACCTGGAAATAGCAAAAATAATTCCTTGAAGGGCCTCCATAGCTCTCTGAGGACTGCTCTGTATTGGCAGCCAGGAGCCCATGGCCACTCTAATGGGACAATTTAAATGCATAACAGTTAAAATAAACTCCTTAAAGTGTGGCTCCACATTCCTTGTGTGGACTAGTGAGACATCACTCTTTCCTAAAATGCTGGGTAGCTGAGAGGCCTTTAAAGCAGGAAAAAATACTGCCCTGCCTCTCTCAGGCTGCTCTCTAACAATTCCTGCCCTTAAAGGTGTGATTGATGGTGGGAAAGGCACAGCTAAAATGTTCTTGGTGGATTTAAGCCTCCTGTCTGGTTCTTCTTATGCACAGATAACGTTCCCTGGGAAGCTACTGAGGGGAAGAATAAAGCAGCAGGGAACATGAGAGAAGGGCAGAAATTAAAATTAAAAATACACAAAACCCCCAAATCCCCCAAACAATCCACCAAGATAAACCAAGCCTCCGATTCTGGATTTCATGTAAGAAGGTCCAGCCCCTTCCCAGCTCCCTTCCCTTCCCTGGACACGCTCCAGCCCCTCCAGGAAACGCTGCTCTGGGGATTTGCCCTTTTCCTTCGGGTATCCCACGGGCACAGGAAGGTTTTGGAGCCTCACCCCAAGCCCTGCCCCTCAGGGTGACCATCCCTGTGTCCTTCTGGAAGAACCTGCTCCCAAGATGATGATCTGCTCTATGCCCATTCCCAGGAGTTCACGTTCCCTCATTTCATCTCCATTTCAAAAACCTTAATTTAAGCTTTCCCTGTTTTGTCAAATTGGAACCCACATCCTAATTAACAACTTCTGCACCTGAGGAACGCAGCCTCCTGTTTTAAGAGTAATGACACTTCCCTGTGCCAGGATCCCACCTCATTTGTTCTGTGCCAACGATCCCTCCGGCGGTGGCAGCTTTTAATTACGGGAGAAGGTAAGTCATTAATTTGCCTGTACCACCACCCTCCTAAAGGTTTCCTTCACAGAACCTGATGACAATGGTGAGAGTTCTGCTGCTCCCTTAGTGGGAACACCGAGATCACCAGCCCTGTCTGCTGGTTTCGTTTTCTCACTAAAACCGTCTTCAAATCGGATCAAAAATTTATCTTTTTTCCTAAAAAAACAACAGCAACAAAAATAATCCCTGTTTGAAAGAAACCTGAAGAAAAACCAAGAACATTTCTGTGACCAGAAATAAACAAAGCAACAGCCCAGGAGTCAAAAACTTCAGTGATGGAGGGAAAATGCAAAGCTTGAGAGAGCGTCTTTGTGAGCTTAACAGCAGGATTTCCCAATTTTGGAGACAAATTCCTTGAGAGCAGCTCAGATTTGCCTGATAGTTTGAAGGACACCCCAAATCATGAACCATGTGGGTGTCCAGGCTCCCCTGAACAGCAGTGGCAGTTCCATTTTCCCTGATCAGGTTGTCCTAACCCCAGATTTTCCTGAGGGAGGGAATTACTCCTCAGGTTGACGAGGCAGTTCAAGTCCATAGCTCTGTTTCTGTTAATTTAATTCCCCCCCCCCGTGTTTGTGGTGAGGTAACACCTATTTTAGGTATCACAGCACCTTCCAGTGCTTGGCCTCTCTCAGATTTACCTTCCCATGCTCAGATTTTGCTCCTTAGAGACGTGGGCACCGGGAAAGTTGCAGCTGAAACGAGCGGTTTTCTCCTCTCCAATTAAAAGGAGGGCTCTGGCTTTCCTCAGCAGCAGGACTTGAGGTAAATTAACTTTCACTTGGGCTTTTGATGGATGTCTAATGAACTCTGCATTGTTCAGCTGGAAATCCTGGAGCTATTTTTCATCCCAAATGTCTCCCGAGCAGCGACGTGACAGGTTATTAAGATTTTCGTATCGCTGTGGAAACATTTTTCTAAGGCTTCTTGGCTGTGAGCAGGAGAGGTTCACTGCACCTTCTCCATCTCCACAGCAGGCTGCTGATCTCCTAAACCTGCTGGCTTTAAAAATCCAGCTCTTTTTTCTTTTTTGGAAGCTCACAGGAAATATTTAATAAGCAACGATTCCCAATGCTGGTTTCTCGGTCCTAACGAGCTGCACCCAGCGAGGCTTTCCCATCTTTTCATTTAGGTGCTTAAGTGGAGGAAGTTGAGCAATTAGTCATTGGGAAAGGTCACATTTCTCTGGCAAATCACCACATTGCAGAGCCAGGGAGATGCTCCTTTGGAGAGCCAGATCCCTGGGCCTGGGCTGGGTGGGATGCAGAGGGATGTTGGGTGCTCCTGACTTTGACTCTCTGGGTCATAAGGAGAGGTTTTTACTACCTAAATTACTCAAACCTCCTCTGCTCGTGCTCTACTTTCAATAATCTCCCTTTTAGAAAGGTTTTCAGGATCTTTTCCCAGCAGTTCACAGAACTCATTTCAGTTTTCTGCTGAAGGGACATCCCAGGAAAACGTTTGGCTTTTTCCCTGGATTGTGACTTTAGTGCTCAAGGGCCAAAGACAAAACCTTCCAACTTCGAAATAATCAAGCACAGTGAAAACAGAGTGAAATATTTCATGGTCAGAAGCTAAAGAAAAGGTTAAGTTTTTCACACAATGAGTGCATTTGAAGCAATTAAAATTCCAGCCTCCCTGAAGTCCACACAACCCTCAATTCCTGCTCCTCCAACACTTAAATTTTGGTCACCAAACTGACTGCCTGGTAACTGAGAGTAGGTGAGGGGGGACAAGGAGGGGGAAGAGAGGCAGCTATTGGGTGAGGAAGGGGCTCCAGAGGCAGTTTCTGTGTTTCCAAACCTTTGCCTGGCCCAGGAATTTCAGGTTTCCTCGGGAAGCTCAGGCTGATGACACGTAACACCCTTCCTCGAGCACAAAGGACCAGATAGATGTCACTGGCTCTCTCTGTTCTGACATAACTATTTCTTGCTGTCTGAGTCAGCCCATCAGCCTCAACCACAGAGATTTACTGGGAGGAACACACAGATTATTGTGTGGAACACTCTGAGTCAGGCCCTGAGTTTCAGAGCTTTACAAAAGAGGGAGAGAAAATGATCCAATATTTTACGAACAACCACTTGGCCGAATCAGAAATGCTCCGTGAGCACCAAGCACACCACGGGATCAGCACTGGATGTTGGGAATTCTGAACATCCAAGCTCCATCCCCAGCCAGTCTTATCTCAGATTGGATAGTGCCATCATTTTTTAAGTCAGCAGCTTGGATTAAACTGGTGTGACTGGGTGGAACTGGTGCTAGCCTGGGTGAGAAGATCCACAGCAGGGGTGAGCAAAGAAATGCAACTCCTCATTTCTGTCTTGCAAAATCACTATGAAAGACTTTGTGGCATGTTCTATTCCAAGGTCAAATTATATAATTTTAAGTGTTTTTTTAATTAAAATTGGTAAAATGTCCTCAAAACGGAAGTTATAAAGTCAGTTGAATAAGTTTCTCACTTAGTGTTTCAATAGCTGCGGGTCCAAAGTTATTAAAATTGAAAGGAATTTCAAACAGAGAACATTTCTAAGTTTCTTCACTGGTTTTTCCCTCCTGGAATGGGATCAAGGAATCCCACTGGCACAAGAGAGGAGAGGGAAGGGGTGTGAGATCTGATGAACATTAAACCAGAAGAGCTTTGCTTTAAAAACCCTCCTTCCCATCCCTCTCTCTCCAGCAGGTCTGTTTGCACCAGGATGGGCAGACTGGATCCTTATATTTTCTGACATCTTTTCCCCAAATGCCATAAATCAGCATTTTCTGAATGAATAAATCCCATCTGCCAGCAGTTCCAAATCTCCTTCCAGGCCCTGAGATTTGGGTCACTTTGTTTCTTGACTCTGGTGCCACCAACAATAAATAAAGTGGTCACTGCACAACTGAGGATATTTTAGTCTTTCTGGAAATGAACTGTTCCAGTGAGCTGATGACTGCCCTAAAAACATATGTTGCTCTGACAGCACGTGGGCAAGTCTCTTTCCCAGCAGCCTCACCAGTATTTTGAGTTGTACATCAGGAATTAACACATGAAAAACTTAGGGCATGATCAACTGGCCAAGGGAGAGAAGGATGAAAGGTGGGATATTTGAAATTCTACATGTCCTGGCTCCTTTGTCAAAGCTCAGAGGACAATATTCCATTTTGGACCAGTCACAAGACATTCTTACATATTAACACATATATTAATTAATAGAATAAAATTTGGATGAGATCAGACTCTCAGGGCTTGCTGAAGAATAACTGACCATCAATGAGAGGCTGCATTTTTACTGTAAATAAAAACAGAGGCCCACCTTTAAGTTCCTCCCCTACAGCTGGTGGAGACCAGCCCATGCCAGCCCAGGATGGGCAGTTCATTGCCAAGCTTCAGACCTAAAGAATAAACTCTCTGCAAACCAGGCACTTCCCAACACTCCTCTCCCTCCCTTCCCAAGACTCATCTCTCTCCCTGCCTGATTCCAGAGCAGGGATTATTTATCTGTGTGGGCAGCAGCAGCCGCGGGTGATTAATGAAACGTGTAAGAAACCCACGGTTGGTTGCTGGGAACGTCAAACAATTCTAAGAATTCTGTGCATAACTGGTGTCCAAAAGCCAGTTGGAGCCCTGGAAATCCATTTCCTAGCTCTTTTGGCCTCGTCCAATACCGAGATCGAGCTTTCCAAACATGACAGTGTGATTTCTTACCGATAACATCCCCAGCGCCCCGGTCAGTTCAGGTTCTGGGGGATGCTCACTGATTGTATCACACCTTACTATGCTAATGAAGCATAAAATGTTATTTCCATGCTTTGTCCTGAGCTGGCACACTATCCCAGAGAAAAAAAAAAACAACAGGGCTCTTTCCTGGTGCATATGTCCCTCCAAAACTGGAAATTGTTTCCACCGCACTAATTGACGCACAACACTCCTCGACACGTCTGGGCTTAATTAAAGCACATTCCAATTAAAAAGGGAGAACAATTTGAAGTGAGTCTTTCTGCCAGATGGTGATCCCTCATTTCCCCTGCAATGTGTTGGATGCAGTGAGTCATCCCTGATTAGCTGAGGTTGATCAGATGTGTAAAAACGAGGGGTGTGCTGTGAGAAAGGAGCTGCGATGACCCCACGAAAGCACCAAGTGGGTGTTTTCTTGCCTTGCTGGGGAAGAATTAAGGGGAAATCTGGCTTTGTCATGAGACTGGGAGTGTGGAAAACAACCTCCACTCATCCAGCAGCCAGGGATGCTGCGAGGAATGAGCTCCTAAGTCCCTACACCAGTTTCCTTTCCCCTCCTCATCTACAGAGGAGCAGAGAATTTGCTGAACGCCTTCCATAAAAAAAACCCTTTTCAATGAAACCGATTCAGCTTCAGCTTTTTCCACTTTCAAGCCTCCTGAGATAAAAAAAAAAAAAGATTTCTATGTTAAATTTGTAAAACTTCTGAGTCTTGCCCTTGGAATTCACAGCTCCAGCTCCAGTAAAGTGATTTTCAAGACCTAAACGTCAAACCACACACACAATGACCAGTAATATTTCCAGCATGTAAAGTACCCTTTTCACATCAGTGAAATACATGTTTTATAAATCAAACTGTGGATACAACCCTGATTTGGCACCAGATGAGCAGATTATGAGCTTCAGTTTATAGCAGGGGCTGATTGCCAGTCCCAAACTCCCCAAATCTTGGATCACCTGCAGACTTTCCCTGCTCTGCAGGATTTCCACTTTTTGGGTTGTAATAACCTGGTTTTTCCCTAAACACTGGGGGATTAAGCTTTTTTTAGT
>JAWWES010000011.1:1485341-1500341 GCA_035583135.1 Lophotriccus pileatus | reverse complement strand
TCCTTCCCAATATCCCATCTAACCCTGCCCTCTGGCAGTTTGAAGCCATTCCCCCTTGTCCTGTCCCTCCATCCCTTATAAAGTCTCTCTCCATGTTTCTTGTAGCCCCTTCAGGTCCTGGAAGGCCACAGTTAGGTCACCCTGAAGCTCTCCTTTTCCAGGCTGAACAATCCCAGCTTTCCCTCAGGGTTCTCCATCCCCCAGGTATTTTGAGGCCCCTCTGGACCCCACCAGTGGCACAGGCACACAGGTTCAGGTACTCACAAGCCATAGGCAGTTCCCAGCTGGTGCTCCGGGACAACAAAGGCCACCATGGGCCACAGGGCACAGGCCAGCAGGGAATAGGCCACTCCCAGCAGACACTGGGGACACAGGACAGGCAAACACATGTCAGCTGAGATGCATTCCTGCTGCAGAGCGCTCAACAATTCACATATTGACCTTCCCCTTCTCCCAAAAGTGAAAAACAGAGCTCAAGCAACACGTCTGATAATATCGCTCTAAATAAATATGCACGTTCAGAAGGAGAGAGAACTTCGTCCAGGAATGACCCACAAACTCTGTTAAATAGCATTAAAGACTCTATTAATTAGCATTAAAGAGGAAAAGATTAATGCTGCAATTCCTGTGAAACAGCTGATAAAACAAGGACCCTGTTTTTAAAGGCTGACCCTGGTGAGCACCACAAACCCCAGCTCCCAAGCAACTCTTCAGGGAATCTGCCCTAGGAAGGGGAAATCAGTAATGAAGATGTCTACTGAGGTTTGCCAGATCCCATACAGCACAGGGGCACTTTAAATAATATTAGTAAGCTTCAGAAATATAATCAAATAGCAAGTTTTAGGGGAAAATTGACCACGTAGCACAGTAAGTCAATAATAGAGTAACGAGTCTTTTCCACCTCAAAACACACACAATGATTCAGCATCAACTCCATGGCTTGTTTTATCACATTCAGCTACAAATCTCCAAAAAATAGTTACCATGGCTATCCAGGGGTTCCAGAAGGTAAAAGCCAACATGATGTGAGAGGCCAGAGTGGTTATCACAGCACACAAAACCCAGATGATGTTCTTGCCAAGCTTATCCACCAGAAGGCCGAAGACTGGGGACATGGGGGCTGAGATGATGTACACAATGCTGGGAAGACACAAATCACAGAGCTGAGCACTCCCTGCTCCTGGAAAACTCCAAGGCTCTCCAGAGAAAACACCAAATTCCCTCACTACATGTGAGGCCACGAGAAAAAAAGGAAACACCAAAAAAAAAACCCCCAAACAACCAACTCGGGAATTCTGAATTCCCAAAATGTCTGAGCACATGAAAACACTCAACATCCAAGGGAGGAGTGACAGACTCTTGGAATCACAGAGCAGCAAGTGTTTTATTTGAGTAGCAAGTGTTTTATTTGCTTGGGGTTTTTTTTGTCACATCACAAATTCATCCTCAAACGACAGAAGTTTAGTGTTGCCATTAAACTGCTTTTATCACTCAGAAGGGAATCACTAAACACCAAAATAAAACCCTTCAGACAGAGCTTTTTCTTTCCAGTGTGAACATCTAAGACTTTCTTAATAAAAACACACACACACCTCCCAATTACTCCCTGGGCCTTGTGAAATCTGTTTATCCACTTAAATGCAACAGGAGATCCCAAACCTCCTCCCGCTGCTCAGGGCCCAAAGATCCATCCTGCACCCCTAAAAATGGCAGTGTTACTCATTAAATCAGCTGAAATCAACCCCAATATACCTGTTAATTGCACTTGCTTCTTGAGGTGAGAAGCTGAATTTCTCAATAAAGAAAACCCTGAAGCAAGAAAAAAAATATTCAGGAAAATGCACAATTGAAGGACAAGAAATAAAGATTAAGATAGACAAAGACACAAGAACCCAGTTTACAAGAAAATTAAATACAGTTTTGACATAAATATCAGAGATTCTCATTTATAACGATCTTAGGAGTTTTTTATCAGAAAAACGTAAAGTTCTTAAGGAGTTAGTTAAAAGTCTGCCCAAATTCCAAGGGGAAAAGCAGGAGAAGTGAGTGGCACTTACTTTCCAAGTCCTATGAAAGGAAAAACTGCTGCATAGTAACAGACACAGATGACAAATATGAGCCACAAGGACAAGGAGAAATCCTTCACATCCGTGAGCTTGATCACTTCCCCTGGAGGAGACAACAAGATTTCAGTCAGCACAAATCTGGGATCACCCACACTCAAAAAACATTCAGGTGGTCCCAAGTCCCTGCTAAAGCACATCCCTGTCACCCTCCTGTCCCAGTTTACACAGTGGGAGGCACTGAAGAACACATAAGTCTTAAGTCAGCAGAGCCAAAGCCCAAAACAAACTGTCCCTCCCACACTGAGCTGATGGATTAAGCCTCTCAAAGTCTTATGCAGCAGAATTAAAGATACTGTGTCAAGGAAATGTTTGATCAGCTGCCAAAACTCCTGTCTGGAGCCTCATCCAGGTTAAACTGGTGTTTAAAACTGTAAAACTTCCTGCTGACATACAAATGAACTAAACATGATTATAACAGTGCAGAGGAACTGGAGGGGGCTGCTCCAGGAGACTGAAGCCCAGGGCAGGTCCAGCCCCAGCACTCACCTGTTTTCCCTTGCTCTTTACAAAGCAGCTTCTCTGCTCTCCTGTCCAGGTAAGCCAGGACTAAAGCACAGGTCAGTGAGAAGAGACAGGTTACACCCCCTGCAAGAGGGAAACCCACATGGTCAGCTGACAACTCCAGTGGAATTTGGCTTTTAAGCCCAAACTGTGGAGGTTTTGTTAGATCTGTAAAGTTTCACACCAGCTTGTCTCATGTGTAAGGCTCAACACCTGAACAACTCCAAGAACAAGGTGTAAAACTGAATCCTCACACATGACAGGCACCTGCCTTGGAGCAGAGACATGCAGCTACATTCATTTTATTTAAAACACTCCCCCCCCCCCAAAACGCTTCGAGTTTGCCCTTCGCTCAAAGCACGTGAAATGTTTTATCTCCACGAGGCACAAACTTGAATTTGTCAACCACAGAAATCCCACAGCATTTTAACAGCTGCAATAACCACACAGTCAGCATGAGAACATCAAACACTGACAGGACAGTACCTGAATTGCTCTCCCCAGTCTTACTTTCAAGCTGTTAATAAAGCATCAAGATGCATGCAGGGCAAACTCAGAAACCCAAACCCCAAATGCTACTGACCTATCAAGACAGCCAAGCCCAGGGTGCTGGGACCAGTGTAACCCAGGAGATCTTGAACTCTTGAGTAGACCCATCCCATGATATTCATGTTCACTGTGCTCCCCTGGGCAGAACAGACTCATGTGAGGAACAATTGATTTCACAATTATATTCATTCAGGCAGGCCTGCTTATTGAACAGGGAACTTGCTAAACAGGGAACTTCAACTCCAGGAACGAGGATGAAATTATTCCCTGCTGGTTTGCAACAAATTTGTCACTGTAACAATAATAAACCATCACAAATTAAACTTTACCCAGCTATTACAGTGTTTCCGTGAGGAGTTTAGAAGTGCCAAAAAAAAACCTCTCACACAGTGCATTAGCTCCTAAATTGGGTGAATTTAATGTATCAGAGCAAACAGGATTCCCACCTGACAGACACCAGCAAGAAGCAGTTTTTTCCCCTCCTCCTGCCCCCAGAGAAGGGATCCGTGGCTGCAACCCCAGGGCTCACAGCAGGTAACTACAGCTCAGCTGAGATGAGGGAACTGCTGCTGAGCAACAGCCTGAACACGAGCCAGCCCAGCTGGGAGCAGCTCACTCCTCACCCAGGTGATACAGAATACCTGCAGGGCTTCAGTTCAGGCCAGGGGGCTGAACATGACTCCAGAAAGAGGGGCACAACTCCACTCTTCTCTCTCAGCTGGTCTAGCAGTGTAAACACAGCTCTAGAATCAGCTCTAGCAGCTGTTTCAGTGATTACAACAAACCAAATCAGGATGAGGTGCTGTCACAGAGTTTCTACCAGAACCAGTCACAGGGACAAAACCGCCCTACAACAGCCCTAAAGACTGGAGTCTCTTAAAGCAGCATCCCAAATCATTCATCAGAGCTTGCAGTGAGTCCCCCCTCAAGCTACATTTAGTTAAGCCAAGATTTTATGCTATGCCAAGAATCAATTAGTCAGGGGAAATGCAGCACTGGACAGGGACACCTTTCACCATCCCAGGTTGATCCAAGCCCTCCAACCTGGCCTTGGACACTCCCAGGGATCCAGGGGCAGCCACAGCTTCTCTGGGCAACCTGTGCCAGGGCCTCCCCCCCCTCCCAACCAGGAATTCCTTCCCAATATCCCATCTGACCCTGCTCTCTGGCAGTTTGAAGCCATTCCCTGTGTCCTGTCCCTCCATCCCATGTAAATTGTCTCTCTCCATCTTTCTTGTAGCCCCTTCAGGTCCTGGAAGGCCACAGTTTGGTCACCTCAAATCTCCAACAGTTTAAACGCCATTTGTAACTCCCAACTCCCTGGGGAGCATCAGAAGCTCTGGTTTCCACCTGCCTCCCTGCCCTGGGGACCCACAGCCCTTCAAATTCCAGAAATGAGAGGTACAGTTGGGCACTCACCATTCTGGCCATGCTGAGCTGCAACCCAAACACCAGGTTTAACTCCTTGCCTTTAAACCAGCTCACTGCATAGGTGTTCTGGGCCACTGCCAGGGACTCCCCTCCAATCCTACAACACAAGGAAGGACAAAACAGAACACAGGAGTTGCAACAGGCAAAGCAGCAGCTGCTGGCAGGCCCCAGGTGACCGAATTTCAGAGAAATTTAAGCAATTTGGTTCCAAGTGTGAACGTGGCGGCAGTTTTGTGGGACACAATGATGGGCCTCACCTCAGGGAGCACAGAGTGCTCTTCTCACTTACCCAAACACGAACCTGCCCACGTCCATCAGCCAGAAGGTGTTAAACAGTGCTCCCAGAGCAAAGATCACCTGCCAGACAGTGAGGGAACATCAGAACCGTGTCATTCCAGCGTGGGACAAAGCAGAACCACCCTAAACAGGAACAGAAAACTTTCTCCCTTCCCAGCCCTGCAAAATGACTTCACACCCACTTCCTACTTCTGGGTTTTTTTTGGCTTTGCTCCTTCTGCCTTATTCAAATCCTGCTGGCAACACAGTGTCCAACCTGGCACTTGCACTTACCTGCCCAACACACACAAAGATGCTGAATATTATAGTGCCCAACCTGGAAGAGAAAGAAAACCACTTCATGCATCTCCAGTCTTTTGGTTTTTCTACAAAACACTGTGTTGGACCTACAGCAGGGAAACAAGGGAAGGCTGGTGGGCAGTAAAAGATGTCTGTAATAAATTGTACAGCTCAACATTGTCCTTAAGAAACAGGGAGAACAGCCTGGTGGGTTTGGAGCCAATTTATGTAAGCCATTAAAGGGAGGGAAGCTCATTTATACAGATGGGAATTCCTAAATCATCTGGAAAAAAGTATATTGTAGCTCACAAAACCTTTGTATCATAAAGCCCAAAGGCCACATGCACTTTTGGTTTGCCAAAACCACGGAACAGGAGTGACACAAACACCCCACTCACCGTACTCCAAACACTCTGTCTATCAGAAAGCCTCCAAAGAAGCACAGAACCACATTGGGCCAGGAATACCAGGCATAGAGAGCCATGAACTGGGCTGTGTTCACCTTCATGTCCTGCAGGATGGAGGGGGAATTAAAAGAAATTATTACTTGTAAGGCAATTGTAGGGACACAGAGTAAGGATCCAACCACACAGAAACCAGTGAACTTTCTGATCTGGCCACTGCCTGTTCTTCAGGGATTCCCAGATTGCTTTGGGTTGGAGAGGGCCTTAAAATCCATTCTGTTCAACATCAGGGACACCTTCCACTAGCCCAGGTTGCTTCAACCTGGCCTTGGACACTCCCAGGGCTGGGGCAGCCACAGCTTCTCTGGGCAACCTGTGCCAGGGCCTGCCCACCCTCCCAGCCAGGAATTCCTTCCCAATATCCCATCTTTCCATGCCCTCTGGCAGTGGGAAGCCATTCCCTGTGTCCTGTAACAGGTCACTGTCCCTCTTTTCCAGAAGCCCCCAGAGAGTCACTCACCCTCTGGACCTGTGTCTGCAGAGCTGCAGGGTTGTCGTAGCAGAAGTAGCTGCCTGGGAGGAGAAGGGACGATTCAGAGCTCTGCCCTGGCACCCCAAACCCCAGCACCCCAAATCCGAGTCCCCATACCAGAGCCCCCCAAACCCGGCACTCCAGACCTGACCGCCCCCACCCTAAATCCCAAAACCGGCACCCCAAGTCCCTCAGACCCGAGGCACCCCAACCCAACTCCCCACACCCTGACACCCCGAACCCGAGCCCCCCGTCCCGCACCGAAGCCGAGGAAGCACATGAGGGCGAGCACGATCAGGCGGTGCGGGAGGCGGCGGGGGTCGCAGGCGGCGGGCAGGGCGTGGGGGGGCCCCGGGGCTCCCCCATTTCCATCTCCATCTCCAACCCCATCCCTATCCCCGTCCCTATCCCTGTCCCCGTCCAGCAGCGCCCGCTGCTCCTCCGCCGCCATCGCTGCCCGGTCACGTGAGCGGGGCACGTGAGCGACGCGTCACGTGCGCCGTTACCATGGCAGCGGGGAGGGGCGTGAGGCCTTCGGGAGGGGAAACCTAAACAAACAAACAAACAAATATTAAATAAATGAGTAAGTGTATGGACAGATGGATGGATAAATAAACGGGCGGACAAATAAATTAATAAATAAATAAGTGTAAAGGGAAAGTTTGAGGTCCACACCGCACTGAGCCCGCGATAAAGATCCAGGGAAGCGCAAAAGCTGACTCCTGTGTGTACATCATCAAGTATTTTTGTTTCAAATATGCTCTTCTTGACTAAAATACACTCTTAACGAGGCAGAAATTCCTGTGATTTGAGCCCAAGGATTTATTTCCTTTTTCACGGTGGCAGAAAGTGCTGAGTTTTACCTGAGATGCCGAACCAAGACATCCACTTTGCAGCTACTCTGTAATCAGTTTGATCAGGAACCACTGAAGAAGGTCAAAATAACTTCTCAGAATACGCTGGAATTATGCAGTGAACGAGCTGAAAATTCCTACTGGGCATAAAATGCTTCTTTTCACTCAATATGTGTCTTTTCAGAGACCTGTCAAAAGAGAACCATGTTATTAAATTAGTGGGTCACCTTTTGAAGTGCTCTAAGCTGGTTTAGAGTCTATGAAATCCAGGCAGCTCTTTCACTTTACTCCTGTTGCTCTGAAAAACGTGGTTTTAAATTACAAGGCTTCCTTCCTTGGAAAACCGATTGTACAACAAACTCGAGGGTTTCTGTTACAAACCTGAGAGTTTCTGTAGCAACCTCGTGTGTTCCTGTCACAAACTCGAGGGTTTCGCTGCCACTTGAGGGAGCTCAAAGGTAATTTGTGACCAGCAGGGCACCTGGAGTCTTATAATTACGATTTATTTACGGAGATAAAAGGGGTAACTTTGGAAAGAAAAGTTCCATTGAGCAAAAGCCTGTGGATGGAGGTGAAATGGAGCTGAAGCTGAAAAAGGCACCTAACACACACTTTTCAATGTTTTATCGTTGTCTTTAACACTGCCTTGATTAATACTTCCATTTTATTCTTTGAACTATGATATTCTCGTATGAATTTCAGACCAAGCTAACGTGTAACTCACATGGACAGTGACAAACTGCCAGCGCTTTGGCAACAGGATCCCACAGAAACTCTCCCCTTTAACGTGTGATCAGTTTTATCCTTTATTTAAAGGAAGATCCAGAAAAATCTGCTGAGTCTCAAAAAGGCTTTTTTCACCTCGTAAGAAAAGCAATAGGCAAAGCCACACAGTGAACAAGCACATTAAATTGCAATTTCTGATGTGGGATGATAATATTTTGGGCAGGATTCAGCTGGGTGTGCCAGTGGGAAGCATTCAGAGGCTTTAGGACTGTCCTCACCAAAGGTTGTCCTCACCTCTTGTTGGGTTGACTTCATTGAATTAATTAACCCAGATCTCCACAATCTTCCAGGCTGCCTTGGGGATCAGGATTTCATCCTGTGTGCTTTTGTCACAGAGTTTTGTACACTTAAGACCCAAAAATTCACTCTGCAAAAGTGCTTCTGAGAGCTTCTGACAACTTGTCTGTGCCAAGTGGGACGACAAAGGATTCCTGGAAAAATAAATCCTCAGCCTAGAATGGCATCTTCTGCCACGTTACCAGGAGGATTTGAAGCACTGGTTTATGATCTTCTTGTCCCATTTTAGTCTATTAAATCTCTGTGTTCCTACAGTCCAAGGCTTCCTTACTGAAGAAATTCAGAGGGTCACTCCTGTATCAACATGTAACAAAAATAAAATGGCAGAATCTCCTTCCTTTTCCTGGAAAAACAGCAAGACAAGGCCATGGCAGCCCTTATAGCCTCAAAGGGGGAATATCGTTCAGATCTCCCTCTGATTTTATTATTTAAACTCAAGAATCCTGAATTTGTCTTTTTTTTTAAGTCTGTATTACCCTGAAAACTTCAAGCTCGTGGTTTCATTAAGTCTTGGGGTTTTTTTTGTTCTCTCTTCTTCCTGCTCTTGGGAGACCAGAAATCCATCTGAATTTGCTTATTCTAAGTGAATTTCTTATTCCTCAGAAATAAATGGATGAGTGTTAAAGTCCATGAATCCTTGTCATTCGTTCTTAATAGTATCAATTACATGAATGCCACTCTCCCACACTCTATTACTATCATACAAAGATATGCAAATAGGGAAGGATTAAGCTATTTAAATTACTTTAAAAGCTCCTTAAATCATTTAAAAATTATTACTTTCTGTTACTCCTAATCATCCACTGAGGGTAATTAATTTGGTACCAAAATAGCCAATGGAATGGGGAGGATTCCTCATGTGGGCAGCTTCCAGTGCCACGAAGGGTTTCTGTGCTTTCAGTCATCCAGGAGGGATTTTCCACAAACCTGAAACACATGCAATTTTATTATATTTATTTTACAATGGTGTCAGTGTGTTTTTCATGTTCTTTTCATGGCCCTGTGCTTAAATATTTCGTATTAAACACGACTGGGGTTGTAATTTATTTTGCGCAGTTTACCAAGCTCTTTACAGGAGAGTAAGAAATTATAGTCACGTTCTGGAATATTTAACAGCAGAAAAAGAACATTTCTCCATTTCTATTTGCCATGCCACCCTTTTCTTCCCAGTCCCTCCCATCTTCACCTTGGATCCGACCTTGCTGTGCCTGGAGCTTAATGGCTGAGCTGTTCCCCATGAGCTAAGCCCGAGATGATTCCCACATGCATTGCAGGTGAGTGTTTATGTCACAAATAAATACAGGAGATTGCTCTTAAACTCCTGCTTTAGGATGTTTATTACACATGCAATTGCTGTCTGCCCATAAATCAAGGCACTTAAAGCACCACATGATCCCAAACGCTCGTGGAGCAAAGCGGTGCCGGGCTTTATAGGGGCCATAAAATTGTCGTGCTTGTGGCCTCACCCCTTTGCATTGCCCAGATCAATCAAGTGCCCCGAGCACTCAGGACAGTCAATACTGCCATGAAACCACCATCAGCTTTCAGGGCTCAGCTCTCCTGAGTTCCCTGCTGAAGAGGCTTCAGAATTGCAGCGAAGCCGGAGCCGCGTTTAACAGCCTTAAATGTATTTTTCACTCCACCATCGTTACACCATCGCCCATTTTCTGAAAGGAAAAGCCTGTGCTTTGCCCCCAGCAGGCACTAACAGCGTGTGATGAAGCATCTGTCGCACACAGCCACGCAAACAGTTCTTTAGTCACTCCATGTGCTAAGGAATGTGTTGTTATAAAGTTCTCTGGGCTCTGTCCCGCTCGGATTTTATTGGGCTTGTGCACCATCTCCTGTGAACTGCTGGGAAAAGGCTGAGGAAGCCTTTTTGCACATAAATCTCTCTGAGACCGAAGATCTTGGCCTGAGGAAGCTCCTGTGGTTTGCAGGGACACGCTGCCAAAGCAAACAGCTCCTCCCTCTGTGCTGAGTCACAGCAGGGCTGAGTGTGGGGTTTATGGCCCCTTATCCTACAGACACTCCTCAGAACTATTGCCCCCTGTGCTTCCCAGAACCACAGAGCTGCTCCCTGGGGCAGGGGGGCACCAGGCTCTATGTCCAACAGCCAAAGCAGGTCATCCATTCCAAAATACCACAGTGAGAGTGTGAGAGCATCATTAACGATGTGCAGCTTCTCAGCCTAACCAGGAATTTCAGGATTGTTTTAGTGTTCCAGGCCAGGTGGGACAGGGCTTGGAGCAGCCTGGTCTGTGGAAGGTGTTCCCCCACGGCAGGGGGACGGAACAAGATGGTTTTAAGGTCCTTTTCCCCCAAACCAGTCTGTGATTCTGGGAATTCAGAGCTTTGGGCTCTTGGGACTATAGCTGAATTATTAGATAACACTTGGCTCGGTGCACAACTTTCCCTTTGTGCCTGCAAAGGATTCCTCAGGATACACATACCCCTGTGTTTACACACGTTCCCGTGTTTGTTGTTAACAGTGGTGAGTTTTAAAAATCTCCATATTATTTAACAGAAATCCTGAACAACTACAGATGTCTGAGAGCCACTGACCCAGAGCATTTGCTGCATAGTTTGTCTTTGGGAAGACACATTCCCGTAACATTTACACTTCTTAAAACTCTCCTGCTTTTTCCAGCAGGATGGACGTGAAGTATTTTATAACTGAGCCCAGGAATTTCAGAGGGAAGCTCTGATTTTGATTAAAATGCTGCATAGTTGGTGTGACATGGCCCTGGGAACGAAGGAAGTTCACACCCTCGGCAAGGGCTCCTCTTCCCTCCTCTGGCTGGAGATCAAGTGAGAGCTCTTTGTCACCAGGGCTGGGCTCCTCATTCCTTTGAAATGAAAGTGTATGGCAGTGCAGGAATGGACAGGAGAAAGGAATTGGTTCCCACTGACTCTGTGGCAGGGTTTGCAGTGTCCCTTTCACAGCCCTGTCACCACCCAGATCCCATTCTGTTCTTAAATCCACGTTCCTGCCACCCAGGCTGTCCCACATTCCAGGTATCCAACCAGAAGCCCCTCTTCCCACCTGCAGCACAAATGCTCCTGCTGTCCCCCCACAGCTCTGGATCACCTCCCTTAGTTCCTTCTATTCCTAAAGCAGATCTGCTCTCAGAATCCCTTTTCCCCCCTCCAAGGCTGAGTATTTTATGCACATCCAGCAGTTCCTCGTCAGGCATTTCCTCTGCCCTCAAGTGACTGAACTTTGCTGGAGGGTTTCCAAGGCCTGGGGAAGGTGGGGTGGTTTTATTTCCTTCTCCCTCCAGGCTGGAGTTGAGCAGAACTTTCCAAGGAAACAGCTTTATTCAGCAGTACCTCGTGCCCTGAACTTTGGGATTCATTCCTTTGCTGATAAACCTGATCACTCTCTTTGGGAGTGAATCCCCTCTGTGCAATTCCTTATCACTGTCTCTCCTTGGATCTGAGGACCTGCTTCCCCCTCCTGACCTGTGAGTGTGTTTAAAACATCTCTCCCACTGTGGAACCTTCTCCTTTCAGTCCTGTTTAACCACAGTATTATTCCAAGAGTTCCCAGTTGTCTCCACATATCCAGGTTTATCTCTGAGAGGGTGAGGCTTTGTTTCACAACCCAAGAAAGTGATACCCTGGGGGGGGAAATCACAAGAAGTTCTAATTTAGAGGAAAAAAGAGAAGGGTGGGAAGGGGGGAGAATAATTCTTTCCTCATTGGCAAGGAATTGGAAAATAGCTGGAAAGGGGAGGAAAACATTTCACAAACTGATTACTCACAAAAATTGAGGACAAGATATTCTGCCTAAGTATTTGCTAAAGTAAGGGGCTGGAAAGGGAGATGAAATGCACAGTTTTCTTTTTTATTTCCCTCATAGAGTGAAGGAAAAATTATTCAGCACAGCCAAAAAAAAAACCCACCTCACTTGTAACATAATTCTGAAAATATATGGTTTCATTTGAAAGCATCTTGCTCAACACTTGATTTCACAGTTTCATTCCTGGGAGATTACAATCCTTTGCATTTTTATAGCTCTGAGCTCCCCACCTTGTGGTTTCCAAGTACAAACAGTTTCATAAATATTATTCATGGCATTAAAGAAAAAGAAAACGAGTGGATTCCTGTTCTTGGCCATAAATGACAAGTGAATCAATACAAGTTCTACAGGTGAGTAACTGCAATGTTTCCCCTCACATTTCCTGGCACCTCAGCCAGGTCATCAGTGCAGTCATTCCAGCTTTGTTTCTTGGAAAATTGTGCCTTTGGAGACCTACAGGACTCACCTCCTTTCCACAGGGGAGGAAAAACTGGTTTTTAGTGGAAATTATGCTGTGCTTTGGGAGTTTGCCCTTCCAACTTGGTTTATTCATATATTTACCCCTTCCATGTAGGCAAATCCTCAGTTACTTCCATCTCTTACCACCAGCACAAGGAATGGATCCCAGACACATGGGAAGGCCTCATGGGACTTTATCTCTCCCTGCTTCCAGTGGGAACAAAATTCTCAAAGACATAAATATTTAAAGGACAGTAATTGGACACAGAAACCATGATCTCCCTTGGGTGGGAAGGCAAATCCCACTGCACTGATTTGTCCATGGACTCTGCTTTGGTGACTCCCAGATGTGCTGAAAGCCTTTTAGAATCATGGAACCATAGAAAAGCTTGGAAAAGGCCTCAGAGACCACCAAGTCCAACTGCTAACCCAACACCACCACATTCACCACTAAACCCTGTCCCCAAGTGCCACATCCCCAGGAGTTTTGGCCACTTCCACCACTGCCCTGGGCACTCTGTGTAACCAGGAGATGAAGTCTTAGATTAGAAGAAACTGAAGAGAGGAAAAAAAAATAGGAAGTTTTTTTCTCTTATCTGGAAAGCAAATACCATCTTTTTTTCCTGGAAATTGGAGAGCCACAACCACAAAGCCTTCAAAGAGAACACAGCTCTTGGTTCAGATATCTGCCATCTCACAACGAGTGCCAGGAGCACGGCTTTGGAAAGTGATAGGGAATGGAAAATGGAAAGAGAAAACTCAGCTCAGGAAAGGGAACAGATCAAAATCCTGCTGTTGAGAGCAGTGCCAAGTAACAACATCCCATCTTGGCCCCTGAGGGACCTGGAGTGTTTGCTTCCCTGTTGTACATTTGTTGGCAAACTAGAAACTCACACTTCTTCCAGCTTATCCTTGCACTCCAAACAATAAGGGCTTTGGGGCAGGCCTTGGCTCCAGCATCTCCAGTGAAATTCCCTGCTATCCAATTTGCATGGAGCTCCTGGGGAACCGACTCCTAATTTCTATGGGAACGTGTCCCTCGGGGTCTGGTAACGACCCTGGTATTTATTTTGGTTGGCTTTTCTGTGTTTACATCACCACAAAAGGAGAAGAAACAGATGATTAGTGCTTTTATAACGTCTTCAAATCTGATTATTCCAAGGAATTGGAGTCAGTAGATGCACTGAGGTGGGGGGGACACACAAGGCACATCCAAACCCTGCTCTGGTGGGGGCTGGGGAGGAGGGGTGGCAGCAGCAGGCACAACTGTTCACCCTGAGCAAAACCAGGGCTTTGAGAGTCAGGTGTTCAAAACCTGCACCACCTGGAGTCAAAAATCCCGTTTTCCAAAGTCAGTTCACATGTACCAAGCTCACTCTGCAAACTGCTCATAACTCAGCACCTCTGTACATTTGTTTTGCCTGGTTCCAGTTTGCTCTCCCTGTAAGGGCTGCCTGTTCCTCTGCCCAGCCCTGCCTTTCCTGCTGAGCATTCCTGCCTCCATCCCAAGCTGTCCCAACACAATTTCACCTCCTACTCCACTCATTCCCAGCCCTGACTCCCATTTTACTGCACTTTCTGCTCAACAAGCAGGAATGAAGCTTTTTATAAGCCTCTTATACTGACACCTGAGAGAGCAACGCTGCCCTCAGCACACTCCCAGCCTTCATTCCCTGGGAATATTTCCCAGGTAGCCTCACACCCTGTGTGCCCCACAGGAAAAGTTAATTTTCCTAGGGGAGTGCAGGGCTGGGATTTGCAGGGAGATCCTGCTGTGGATGGATGTTACACCCAGGAGACTTTGATAGCAGCCACGGAGGGTGTCCAGCAGCTCCTGGTAGCCCAGCAACCTTTCCCAAACAGCCAGTGCTTCCAGGAAATGGAAAAGAAACGAGTCCCACGGGACTGGGAAGAACTGGGGATGAATCACTGCTCCCAACACACGCCTGCGAGGAAGTCAAGGACAAATAAAACAAAGGGCTTCCAAGTGGCAGAACTGGCTCCCTGGGGAGTGAGGGGACGCTTGGCTGGGGGGTTCATCCTGCAGCCTCAGAATCCCGGTCCCAGTGGATGCAGGGACATAGTTTGGGGCTGTAAGGAAAGAAAACATTGGCAAGACCCAGCTCTGCTGACGCAGCAGCCGAAGGTGTAAGAAAAGCTCGGTGGTGTTGCAATGTTTTCCCCTGCACTTTGAGCACTGGTGCTCAGCAAACACGTTCAGCACCGGGCATTGTTCCACCGGCAGCTGCTCCTCCTCCACGGTTCTTTGGGATACCTGTCCCGGCCAGCCCGGACCCCTCTGAGTCAGCACCAAATGGTGACCCCCGAGTGACAACCCACTCGTGTTTCTGGGGTCTCAGATAAGCCAGAGAGCCGAGGGTTGGGTTGGAGGGGAATTTAAAGGTTATCTGGTCTAACCTCCCCTGCCATGGGCAGGGACACCTTCCACTATCCCAGGCTGCTCCAACCTGGCCTTGGACACTTCCAGGGCTGGGGCAGCCACAGCTTCTCTTTTCCCAACCTCACAGCCAGGAAGGAATTCCTTCCCAATCTCCCATCTATCCCTGCCCTCTGGCAGTGGGAAGTTTTTCCTGTGTCCTGTCCCCTCCATGCCTTGTCCCCAGTCCCTCTCCAGCTCTCCTGGAGCCCCTTTAGGCCCTGCAAGGGGCTCTCAGGTCTC
>JAWWES010000011.1:1459484-1481738 GCA_035583135.1 Lophotriccus pileatus | reverse complement strand
TCTTTAGGGTCCCTCCCAACCCAAACCAGCCTGGGATTCTGTGATTCCAAGAACATCTGAATGTACCACTGGACTGGTGAGCACACCAGCTCCCTCTCCTTTGGGATGTGGTTGTTCAGCACCCAGCTCGTGGCAGTGGAGCTCTGCCAGGCTACACAAACCCACCCTGATCAGCGAGGAAAGTGGAAGGCCTTTCTCCTTGCAGTCCTTCCAACTGCAATTAATGCTGCACAAAATTACTGGATAGTGCTCCTCTGCTCTTCTTCCCAAACTGCTTGTTCCCTGAGCTTTAAAAGTCCTTTAGTCAGTCTTGTTCCCGGATCAAAGCCCCTCTGAGATCACAGCTCTTGGTTGTCACTTGGATTTTCTGCAGGATAAACAGAGTTCCAGTGACTGCAGTGCTCAGGAAAAGCAGCCCCTTGGCCACGCTGAACCCTGGGCTTTGCACAAGATGTTATTTCTCCCCGTTTTCTTTAATCCTCAAACCTCACAGGCGTTTCCATTCTGCCTCCCCCACCCTGCTGCTGGTTAAGAAAGAAACCCAAAGGTTCTTATACATTTAGGGGAGGAAACAAGGCCATGGTTGTCAGAACACCATGACAAATCAAGGGAAAAAAGAGCATTTCCTCCCAAGTTCTGGGAACACAGAGGGATGCAGGAAAGGACAAAGGAGGAATTATTCCTAATCAGAACCGAGAAAACGAGATTACCATGAGATGAAGCAATGATAAGAAAACTCCTTGACTAGTGAGAAAACAAACCACTCCTAAGTCTGTAAATGAGATCATATATATATATATATTAATTACCTAAAGACAGTTGCTCCAATGATTTCATTCCATGTTCATCCAATACTCCAAGTAAAAACATCATTCAGGTTGATTAATAAGTTGCTAAGTAGGATCTACAATAACCAAACGTGACCCTCACAATGAAAACAAAGCACAATGGGGATTTTCATTTGTTCTTTGAAATAATTTTAGAAGACCCTGAAGAGTAACTTGCCTTTCTTGCTATCAAGGTGGTCCATCTGCTTCAGAACTGCGTCACCTGGTGTGCAAATTGTGATCACACCATTTCACAGCCGTGAGCTGAAAATTGGGTAAGAGAGTCACAGAATCATTAAGATTGGAAAAGACCTCCATGAACGTCAAGCCCAACCTTTGAATAATACATACATATATCTACTAACATTAATGCAGGTTATAGTGCTTAACCTTGAGCAAAACATCTAAAAAGTAAGTACAAAATTTGGTATGAGGGAAAAAAATGCCACAGATTAATTCATAAATCTCTGGAACATCTCCATGCAAGAGAACTCCTCCTTCCCAGAGAATTCACAATAAATTCTACCTGGTTTCCAGCCTAAATACCATCCCTAGATACTCCAGGGAAGGTTTCAATGAGGAATATTGGTGTGTGGTTTATCTTTGGCCCGAGAGATGTCAGAAATCATGAAATAACAAATATGAGGAGCACCTTTTAGGTCTGTTCAGTGACAGTGCAGGACCAGGGATCTTTCAGAGAGGGCAGATCCCTGGAAACAATCACTGTTCCCTGGGCAGAGGGAACAATGGGCACAGAGAGGGGACAAATGGGAGGGGACAGTGAACAAGACACCGAAAATGTGCTTTGTGCCACCTTGCAGGAAAGGTGGTTTGTGAGACAATGCCCTGGAACTCGGCAGAAGAATTCCCTCACTTGTCCTGCCTTCTCTGAAACAGCCCCTGAGCAGTCATCCCCTTGTTGTGCAAATATTTAATGCCTTCTTTAAACACGGTGCAACTGAACACTTCAGAATTGATCGTTGTGTTGCAATCGCTGTTCAACAGTGACATGCACTGAATCTTTATAAAATCAGCATCAAAAAAAAGCCCATATTTCAAGGGGAGAGGTTTATTGCTGTCAGGTATGTAAATGTTGACTCAAACAAATTAAAGTTGTGGGGGGTGAGAAGTTGTCTCAGCGTCCACCAGGATCTACCCGCAGGAATTTCATTTAAGCAGTGCTTGAGAGGCTTCATTTTTGGGATCTGGAGCACTGTCCAAACACCTCTGGAGAGGCAGAACTGCTGCAAGAGCTGTCCAACAACCGACCATCCCAGCCGAGCTCTCTGTGGCACAGAACGCTCCAGCCTGCCCGTTCTGCAGCCAGCTCTGATTTCTGCTCTAATGGCTGCTGTAATTGCTGTTTATTTTTAAGCAGGTCCCAACATGTGCCCCAGCTCCATTTGCTCCCGTTAAACAAGGCAGGGTGGTGACGGCGGGTTGTTAATAGGTGTTATTTATCGCTCCTCTTTATTCTGGGTGATGGTATCTCTGGGCATGTGAGGGATGCTGAATTCGTTTGAATTGTCTAGAGCAATTTCTCTGCTCCATAGCAGTTCCAGAAGCAAAAGAAAATGATCCAAATATCTTTGCAAACTGCTCTGTGTCTCTTTCTAATGCCACAGGAACAGTGATAACCTGCAATGATTTACTGCCCCTGTGTACAATACATGTCCTTTCACTCGCCTTGGGTTTAGGTCATTTCATAAATATTCCCATTGCTTAGCAAAACTTAATTTGGGGAAGTACAAGAAAGAGGATCCTGCAAAAGCTCACGTGCTCGAGACTTTCTGTGCTTCTGTCTACTCTACACTCAAAATATAAGGGGATTATTTTGGCTTTAACATAACGTCCCCTTTTGTAGAAAGAATGGGGTCTGTCTCTGCTGACACCAAACATGAATGTTTCCCTTTTAAAACAAATCCTGTCCCTGATTTAAAAATAATCAGAAGCCAAATTACCCTGGAAAGAAATGAGCCACACTAAACCAACATACATATTTTTGTGCCTACAGGCAAGGTCAGCCCAGCAATGCATTAGAAGATCAACTATCCTTGATTTATCCAGCAAAATATCTGGAGACTAGTTAAAAATAAGATCTTGGGATTAATTATAGAGGCTAAATCAAGCCATAATTATTGATGAGGATAAAAAAAAAAAAGCCCGAAACAATTCAGTTAAAATCAAGTAATGGAGCTTGTTCTTAATCACAGCAAGATGGTGAAGATAAAAGTGGAAAAGTTGCACAACAAAATAAACTGAATGTTGTCCAAATTCATTGTATGACATTACAGTCATCTGGTAGTGATTATGAGCCAGTGAGGCCTGTTCTATACAAAGGGTATAGAAATAGCCTTCAAATATGAAGCAAATTAGCAATAACTGGCCTCTAAACAAGCATTTGATGGATGAAAAGAGAAAATGCAAACCTCAGAATACTTTCTGGAGCAGCTGCCTGAAACAACCCTCATTTCCATTTCCAAAGGATCCCAGTCAGCTGTGACACAAGTGTGATGCAAACTTGGGAAACTTCCCAGAGTGTCCTGGTTCCTGGAGGGGAACAGAGCAGGGAAGAGTGAGGGAGGCTCAGGAACTGATACCAGTCCTCTCTGAGCCTGGACCAGGTTAACTGGGATGAGAGGGGGGAAAAAAATCTCACCCTGAAGCTTCTCTTCTCCAGGCTGGACAATCCCAACTCCGCCAGCCTTTCCTCCCAGCAGAGCTGCTCCATCCCGCTGACCAACTTGGTGTCACATCTGGACTCCTCCCACAGGTTGGATCACTCACTTCAGCTCCTTTTGTTGGGATCTTACACACTGCAGAGCTTTGTTTTGCTGTCACCCAACAGCCTGAACCAGCCTACCCTGAGGCCTGGCTGCTGGAGGATGCACTTCCAGCTTTTAAGGGTCAGAAAATCCCAGGGCTTACAAAAAGTACCTTTTCTAAATGTTGTGGAGGCACTAAAGCTGTGTTTCTCTGCGTTTACAAACTGCTTTTACATGTTTACAAACATTCCTGACCTGGACCTGTTCAGCATTTCAGCTTTTGTTTTCCCCGAGTCAATTTGTTTTGTAAATTCAGAGTCACGCTGGATCAACAGCAAATTGCAGCAGAAACGTTAGGAAACTGCCCCGGGATTGTCCCTGCTTTGTGACACGGGTTCTCTGCCCCTGTCACACTGACCCTGGGCTCTCACAGCCCCTTCGTTGCCCTCGGGAGGAAGGAAACAGCCCTATCCCTGCCCGTGGTGCTGACCCAGAATGCAGGAAAAGGAGGGGAACCCCAGGGAAAGGGAAGGGCACCGAGTCACAGACAATTTATTGAGCTGTATGGCACAGAAAACAGCGTTATAAAGAAGGATATTATACCTCTATTGTAATAGTTGTAATAATGTCAAAATTGTTGTAATTGCCCTCACTGAGGGAAGCCTCAGAAATAGTGAATTACAAGTTCTATGAAAAAGCATTACAGTAATAAAAAGAGACTTAAAGCTCCACAGGAGACCGTTTAAGTCTTTAACCAGAGTTCTGATTCACTTCTCTGAGGTCCCAGCCCAGAATTATTCCCCAATACACATCCAGAAGCATAAAAATAGACTCCCAGCTGCACATGCAAATACCCATTTGCTTGGGTGGTAACAGAGCAGGTCATTAAAACTCAGCATTTTTAACACAGGAAGGGTTGCAGTCTTTTACATTTTACCACATTCAGTCTCTCCAAGGGATGCTTCCAGGAGCAGCAAGGCAACAAGCCCACTTGCATCCCGAAAACCATCTGAAGGGAATCTGGCCTCCGTCTCTGTTCATTTTCTTCACGTTACAAGAGATATGACCACACTGGTTCCAAAAAGCTTCACTCAGTGAGATTTATTTCAGGGAGGAATGCTCCCCTCTGCTTCTTGTGCACAGCTTTTGGAATATTTCAGCTGTGTCCCGGGGAAGGCACGCCTGGGTCTGAAGGAGCCTCTGAAATTTTGGGAAGCGCTGAGTTGTTGTAACGCTGAGAAGGGGCTAAGTGTGTTTTCCCACGTAATTACCTGTGTTTGTTCTGTGTCGCTATGACGGCACATCTGTCTGGGAGCAGCCTGGGCTGAGGCGTTGTCTGAGGACCCCCAGAACACCCTGACTGCCCTCAGAACCCCCTCCAGCCTCTCCAGCTCCCCTCAGACAACCTCCAGCCACCCTTGTATCCCCCTCAGACTTCCCTGGTCCCCCTCAAGCCCCGGCACCCCTCAAATCCCCCTTGCTCCCCCCAAAACCTATGGTTCTCCTCAGGACCCCCTGTCTCCCCTCAGAACTCCCTGCTCCCTTCAGCACTCTGGCACCCCTCCAGTCCCGGCTCCCCTCAGATAATCCCCAGCCACTCTCAAGTCCCTCCCCGTCTCCCCTCAGAAACTCTGGTCCCCTTTGCACACCCCTGAAGTCCTGGCTCCCCCTCCGTACCCTCCCCTTCCCTGTCCCCCGTCCCCCGGCAGGTGGGAGGGCTGAGGGAAGGGGAGTAGCCGAGGGACAGGGCTCTGCCCGCTATTAGTACCGGCCCTCCGCGGGGCCGCCCCAGAGCCTCCCGCACCATGCCTGGGCTCCGCACCCTGCCCGGCCCGCCCGCCTTCCCCCTCCTCCTCCTCCTCGTCCTGCAGCTCCCCGCTGCCGTCCCCGGCAAGGAGCTGGAGCCCGGGACCCGCCGGGCCGCGGCGGCGGCGGCGAGGGTGGCCCTGCAGTACCGCAACTTCCAGGCGGGATCGCCCGGGGGGCTGCGGGCGCTGGGGCAGCTCCGCAAGGCCACCGTGAAGGTACGGGGGGAGCGGGGGCGGTGCGGGGCTTCGAGGGAAAGCGCAGCGATCAGCAGTTATTGTGTTGTTGTTGTTGTATGTGGCTGCAATTAGCAGTAATTATTGTGTTAATTGTTGTTATGCGTAACTGAGGTTAGCGCGGTCCCACTGCCCCTTCCCTCCTCGGGGACAGCCGGGTCCCCTCAGGGCACCCCTGTCCAGCCACCCCCTCCTCAGGTGGTTCAGGGAACCTGGGTCACCTCAGGGACCACTGTCCCAACTCCCCTTCCTCCGGGACCCCTGAGCCCCCTCCAGGACCTCTGTCCCACCATCCCTTCCTCAGGGACACCCGAGTCCCCTCAGGGGACACCCAGGACCCATCAGGGGCTGCTGTCCCACCGCCCCTTCCTCAGACCAAGAACTTCATCTACAGGCGATGCAGTTCCTATCAGAAAACACAGTTTTATCTTCCAAAAAACACGGCCAATTGAGGCGACAGAAAGGGGCAGGAGTCCCCGAGAGGAGCGGCTGCGGGGGCAGAGCCTTCCCGTCATGGATGCTGTCAGGGATGCTCAAGGTGATTTTGGGTACCCGGACTCTGCTCCCCAAAGGATGAGCACTGTGCTGTGCAGCCCTTCTCCTTCTCCAGCTTTGGGGTTTTTTTTTTTTACAGCTCAATCAGTTTGTGAAGGCAAGAAATCAGGCAAAAACTTCTGGGGAATGTTTGTCCCAGGCTGCAGATCCTGGAAGGAAAGCACTGCCTTCCTGGAGAGCCGAGGGGGACAAGATTTAAACCCAGCCCTCAGGTCCTCCTGCTGAGCAGCAAGGGCTGCTTGGCTTGGATTCCAAAGGGCCAAATTGGATTCCACTGGATCCTTTCCATGGCTCTGGAGACCTTACAACACTTGTCCTTCAGCATCTGCACGGCGTGTGCCATCCAGACCCCCCCTCCTAAAACTGGGAATGTCAAATCTTCCCTTCCAAGAAAGAAGTTCTGAGCCAGCCTAAAAAGTTTAGGATGTGCTGTTGCAGTTATTACAACACCCAATTTGATTCTCTGTCTTTCCCATAAATCCACTTGGCAGTGGTTCCAAAACAATTTGAAGCCTGACTTGTACACAATATTTAACAGGTCAAAATAATTTCCAATTAAATCTGACAAAACACAAAATACTGTGTAAAAAATCAGACTTTGGTTTAATGCAAGGCTGAAAGACAGTGTTAGTCCTGCCTGGGAATTCTGCTGTGGATTCATCTGGAATCATACCCTTTAGGTGACTCTGTGTTCTCATCATCATTCCCAAATATGCCATTAAATATAACTTATTAGGTGCCGAGTATGGATGTGCTCGTGGGACATCCAGCTTTCCTGTGGAATTGCTGGCAGGAACCTCCTGTGCTGTTTTATACTTCTTTCCAAACGGACAAATGCTCCTTCTGTGTTTCCTGGGCAGTTTGCTTGTGGATATATGGATACATTTCCATATATAAATACTTGTGCCTGGCTGAAGAACAAGCTGGCAGCACTGCAGTTCCCTCCTGGAGCGCTGCAATTCCCTAGGAAAGGGACTATCAGCAGGAAGGGGTTGGTGCAGATCCCCTTCCCAGCGGAATATCTGTGAACTAGTTTGGGTTCTCAGCCACTTGCCTCCTAATACAGGAAGGAGAATAGTTGGGTTGTCCTAGAGAAGTGAAATTCCTCCTTAGTTCCTCCCAGCTCTGGATGAGGAGCTCGCTGTAACCACTCTCTGCGGTTTAATTCCCCTTTTTCTTTGCACACTCCGTGAAAACAAGAGGAGAAAAGTGCTAAACGTGGTCACTTCCTTCTTTCCTGTCCTCCCCTGGAAAAAAAATGACAAGAATTTCCTGGAAGGAATGTGCTGGATTAGGTGAAGGCAAGAGACACAAATGTTGGGGTTTTGGGGGTTTTGGGCTTCTCTGGGTTTTAATAGTTCTTTTAAGCGAGGCAACTTTCCTCTTGGTTACTATATCAGTGGATCTCATAAAACCAGGATGATTTTATCATGGAATTCAATCATGAGCACTGTGATTTAATACTGACATTATTAGCCCACGAGCTGGTGAAACTCGTAATTGGAAACAGGACTGGGGACAGTCCCCAGTCTGGAAAGGATCTTTCACGTTCAGGTAAAATGAGACTTCAGGGCTTTTCTCTCCTGCCAACAAATAGCAGAGAGATGCCAAACATGGAATAATCCCTGCCTTGCTGGCTGCTTTTTGTCTTGTCCCTTCTTTTTGCTCGAGTGAGGATCCTCTAGGAAACAGCAGCTCATGGAATTGCTGAAACAGCTGCACTCTAAAATACACTTTAGATAAGCAAAGTATTAGTTTGTGCCAGCTGAAGATCCCAGAAGTCAGGAGGGAAGCTTTCAAATCACTGATGTGGCATTTCCCATCCCAAGACATCCTGGAAATCATAACTTAGGAGGAGGTGAAGGGTGAAGGTAAAGCCAGGTGATCTCGTGGCTAAACTGCAATATTTGCTTAAATTGGCCAAGGAAATCCCATTTGACAGGTGGATACTTCTCTTCACAACCTCACCTGGACACAGCACAGTGCAACAGCACTAATATTTGAAGTCAATTAAAAAATTGTCCTGATTTCCAACAGTGAGAGCCCCACATTATGGGGTGGGAAAGGCAGAACCCATGGCAGGGACAGCTGGCCCTCCTCTCTACAGTCCCAGCTTTTCCTGCTTAAAAAGCTGGCTAAAAACTGGAACCAAGGAGAAGCTCTGGTGGCAAACACAGAGGAGGAGAGATGGAAAGCTGCAGTTTGGGGTGAGAGAGGGATCCCCCCTTTCTGTGCCAGTGGGCAGGGATTGTAAACTGATTGTAAACTGACTCCCTCCTTTGGGACCTGCTCTGAAATTGCTGCTTTGGCCTCCACAGCACTAAAAATCCATCAGGAAAAGCTGCAAGGATTCCGAGCCCAGAAATAAAACAATCTTGTGACCCAGATATTCAGTGGAAAAATGAATTACTCACTTGTTTTCTTCTCTTTTGGACACTTTTATCTTTGGCTGCTTTCAGCTATCCCTGAGCCCGGAGGAACTCGCACTCTGGGAGGGTTTACAGATGAGAGTGGGAAATAAAAATGGAAAGGAAAGTGATGTTTTTCTTCGAAACTACAAATACTGTCGTAAATGTACAATTTTTTCCTGCCAAATGGACCTTCTCCCTCTTCCCTGGGGAGCTCAAAGGAGCCTCCCCAGCCTGAGTCTGTATTTTAGCTTGGAGCAGCTCTGGAAAGCTTTCTAGGCAGGAGCAGTAGAGAAGCAGTAGTTGTACCTACTGCTAGCACTGTGGTGGAGTTGTTGCAAGTGAAGAGAGAATGTCTGCTTCAAAAACATCTCCTTCAGAAATACCAACTTCCAAAGCACAGAATTATTTGTTCTTTTCAAGCCCTGACCCTTTCAGGTTCTCTCATGTGCAGTGATGACCCAAAGGGAACAGGCCTGGCTCACTGTGCTTAAAAATACCCAAATCTGATCAAATTGGGAATGCTATAAACCACTGCAATAACAGCTCTTGGGTAGCTCTACAATAATTAGAAGCTTAGACTTAACTGCAGTGGTTTATAGAGAGAGATTAGACTCTTCTTTCTTGTAATTTCATTTAATTACCGATTCTTTGGAACTCCAGGAAGTCAGTTTTCCCCATTTTTGCTCTGCTGAGTGACCCCTCATGGCACATCCTCAAATACAGATATTTCAGAACCCAGTCTGAAAGTTGGCAGGAAAATAAAAGCCTGACCATGAAATAAAGAGCAGATAATGCAGACTTGTTACTGGGCTCTGCTCTTGCACAACTGGATGAGGTAATCCCAGGGAAATGAGTATTTTTCATGGCCAACATTAAAAGGCAGTGTCTGCCCTAGGAAGGACTTGGAGCTGGGTTTTCCCTCTCACCTCTCAGTGAGGAAAGGCTTTCACACATCCCTTGGTGTGCAGGTTGTTTGTTGTGGTTTCCCCTCCTCACTGCTTGTTCCAGCACATAAATAAGGCTTTGTTTCCACTGATGGCTGAACCTTCTCTCTTCCAGAACATCCCAGGCTTTGGGCAGAAGTATTACCTGCAGTTCAGCACAGAAGACTACAGGACTGGGGTGAGTTTGGGGTCCTCTGTGTTCCCTCTGCCCACGGGCATGACATGAACTTCAGCAGCTCCAAAACAGGGACATTCAGGAGCTCAGTAAATGGATCTTTCCCAGAGGAAAGGCTTTTGTGCTCTTCCCTACCTGCCTGGCAGGGGGTTTGCCCCGAGGAGCACCGGAGAGATCAACAGCCCTCAGTCCTGGAGGATTTCAAGGCACACACTTTGCTGTCCACGCTCCAAAAAGGGGATAAGGAGCTGACAGCTGCATGTTCCTCTCAGTTCTAACCCCCTCCACTGTCCCTGCCACACTCCTCACCAGCGATTTCACTGCCCTCTTCCTTCACACACACTTTGTGGAATTCAAACTATTCTCAGGACTCAATATAAAGCATTAGATTATTTTTTTTTTCAAGGCTGAAGTATCGTACAATGAAAGTCCCTGTTATCAATTAATGCTATTTCTTAAAACTCTCAAACATATTTCCAAGATGACTTAGTGCATTAATCAAAACCTTCCATCAAGTCCCTTCAGCCTGGTGGTTTTAAACCATTCACTTTTCTGGGGAAACACAATTACATCCTTCTGAAGCCTTTACTGACCCTTGACCAGCTTCATCCAAAGAATGAGTTGCTGGTAACTAAAATCTTGATCAAAGGTAACAGTTTTAAATTCTCCCTTGGCAGGAAAACGCTGGGAACTGCCTGGCCACAGTGTTGTATCCCAGCAAGAAGTCTCCTCCTGTTGTCAGCATCAAGTGCTCAGACACCAAAGACAAGGATGAAATCCGGGAAGAGGACAACAGACTCTACCAAAGAATAAGGCAGCAAACCAAACCAATAACTGGGAGCAATATTCCAGGTGTGTTCCTGCAGACAATCAGCTGTGTTTCATTTTATCTCACGGGGCACTGTGAAGAACACAAGTGAACACATGCACTTGAAGGAGACACATTATTTACAGCAGCCCCCTGAAATCACAGAGCATCAAAATCACAAAACATTCCACCTTCCAGGGATCCTTTGGGAGAACAAAACCCCCTTGCATTTACCACTGGCATCAGCACCACCTTGTGAAGGTGGTTTGGGTTTAAAAGGCACCATTTTAAATTCAAGTAAATGCAGAATGTCCTCCAGGAATAACAGGAGCCCTAAGCCACAACCTCCCCAGCTGTGGCTGAAAATTCACTGGGCATGACTAACAGAACTTTTCCATCCTGGAAAGAGTTCATCTTTTCCTCCCAGCTGGGTAAGGGCTTCCATTATCCTGGACTGTGGGGTTCTTACCCCGTTGTGGGACCCTGTGAACACTGTCTTTTGGCAATGGCAGTCCTGCCACACTTTCCTGCTTTCCTGGGATGCAGGTTTAGCATTGTCCTCCTCCCTCCCCTGTGACACGTCAGAGGGAAGAATCTCATGCCAGGCCTAGTCTGTGCCAGGCCAAAGTGCTCTGGGGTTGATCATTTTTCAGCTGAGCAGCCAGAATTAATGCTGTTGGTATTTCTGTGTGCCCTGCAGACAGCTATGGCAACATTGAGCCTGCCCTGGAGCCAGCCTGGGCTCTGGCTGTCGCTGGCAGCAGCTCCATCATGTGGAAAAAGTCCACGGAGGACCTGGGATACTTCCTGGCACAAGTGAAGTCGGTGAAGCAGTGGGTGAGTGGGGCAGGGAGCAGAACACCCCAGCTCTCACTGCTCTGATGGGTGGGATCCCCCAAGCCCCAGGGCCTCCCCTTCACCAGCATTTCCACCTCGGGACCAGCACTTTGTCCAGCTTTTGGTGGGAAAACTTGACTCATTTGGGCAAAATTTGGCTTTCCTTGTTGCGTGTGTGGCTTCTGCAGGTCCTGCAGTTCATCAGCCCTACACCACGTCACTCCCACACCCCCTGCCCCTTTGTCAAGGCTCAGGCACCATCAGGCTCAGAGCTGGCACAAATACCTGGCTGGGGAGCAGATCTGGCCCCCCAGCACATCAAACACCAGCACAGTCCCTAAGCAAGCTCAGTGCAGCCAAGTAAATCAAAGCAGAAACTAAACTTCAACAATATAAGCTTGTGTTCCTGATAATCCTTCTATTTTTTTTCCATGCCCAGATGAGGAAAGATGATTTTCTTGAGTTTGACTACACTGTCCTGCTCCATGAAATGCCAACACAGGTAAGAAGCAGGGGTATGATCCCTCCCTTCCCCAGGAGATGGGCAGTACCAAGGTGATAAGTACACAGCTATAAAATCAGTATTTCTCTCTAAAAGAAGTGTTTTTCCATCCCTCCTGCAGGAGATGATTTCCTGCCACATGCGTCTCACGTGGCTCCCTGGGCGCCCTCTGAGAGAGAAACACTTCTGTGCCCCCCAGAAGCACGGGCTGGAGGAGGGATCTGGGCTGGGCTCAGGGTCAGCTGCTGGGCTTTCAGAGGAAAAGGGGGCCAGCTTCTGAGAGAGAGATCCTCACAACCCCTGGATGCAGGGAGCAAATCCTTGTGCTGCCAGAGCTGGAGCTGGGACCGGCTTTCCACTCAAGACAGTGACTGGGATGCTTTCACTCCTCTGTTCTGCGCCAAAATTAATTCCTGTCACTTCTCAAACTGCAAGACTCAAGTTCTAGAGAGCTCTACCTGAAGCCTTTGCTACCACACATATCCACAGGTGAACATACACAGGTTGATTTCATGTCATTAATTAACTGTTACCTAGAGTTTGCACACAAAGTTAATATATTGGGGTAAAAATCGCCGGGAAAGTATTAATCTGTCACTAAGAAACGTTTGCCTGCTAATTTCTGGGGTGATTTTTCGGGATGGAATCATGCTGGTTTTCAACTCACCTCTCCAATAAACAGAATACCATCACTCAGGGGCGAGGCTGGGTTTTCTTTCACTGTGCTGCTCTTGGACCCCAGACTTTCACCTTCTCCATGAACTCAAACCAAAACAGACCTGCAGAGCCAGGAAGGCTCCAGGTGGATGAATTCCTACATTTGGGATGGGCAGGACACTCATCAAACAGCTCTTCTTAGTTCCTGCCCTGTCCTGTTCCCATCCTGAACACCACAAAGCCCTGGCTTTGTCCTTTGCCACCAAATTCTCCGGTTGGGTTCCCAGTAGATCCACCACCACCCCACACCTCTGCTCTCTGAGGTTGTGCCAAACTGTCTCAAATTCACCTTTTTTCTCCCCATTTGCCAGATTTCTGCCAGGATGGATTAAATCCTTACCAAGAACACCCCGTTCCTGAGGGACACAGGTGCTGGGATGGCTGTTCTCTGGAATCTGGGGTGCCTTTCATTATCCTGGATCTGTAACCAGTAATAGCAATGATTCCAGGATTTCCCATGATAGTTTTCCCTGCAGGTTTTTAGGCTGGGTGATGCCAACTCCCCAGACTCCAGTGTTTTTCACACACAGATTATTCAGCCTAATTTTGTGACTGGAGATTTTCTCTCAGCACACACCAGGCCCCACAATAAATTCAGGGAAGCAACATCCCACATCCTCCTGGTGTTTAGAACATTTCATCTCATCAAAAGTTAGAAATCAGAGCCAAGAAGTTTGTAATTTCTTAAAGAAGCTGGTGATTAAAATAGTTTTTTGAAATATGAACAATAGGATGGATTTTGCACTTTGGGGCTCTACTTTAGTGTCCTTACCCTGATTTTGCCACTGCTCTGCAGTCCTAGACCAGAGGATTGGGCACTTCCAAGTCACCAGGTCAGTGTAACTCCAACTACTCCCAAGCAACACCAACTTACAGCAGTTCAGAAACTCCGCAGGAGCTTCTGGAGAAGAAGCAGAGCTGTTGGAATTGTAAGGCAGCTGCTTTTAGGCCAAGATTTCAGCCTAAAACCTAAAACCATACAGCAAAATTCTTGGGGTTTTGTTTTTTCCCCGACTTGGGGAGCAGCAGCACATGTGGCAGCACCCACGAGCCAGGAATTCCCATCACCCTGGCCTAAGCAGAGCGTGAAAACCAGAAACAGAAATAAAATCCCAACCACCCCGTCCCTTTCCTGTTTCCACACTGCTTTCATAAGCCAACCCTGAATTTTGGTGAAAGGTTGTTTAAGAAAACCTCCCTGGCTGGGTCTGAGAACCATCAGCCCCAGTCCTGTGCCAGGAATGTCGCTGGGTTCGAGCTGGAACTTCAGCCCCTGGTTACTGGCAGTCTGTTCAGCTGAGGAGGGAAAGAGATTTCAGCATGGACCTTCTGGGAGTGATTAAACACACAGAATTATGGGAATATCTCCTCCTTTCCCTGGAACTCCAGGGTCCCTGTTGTGTCTCTGCAGTGAGTCAGCAAGATTTTTAGTCAAGTGATTCCTGTGCTGAGCATGGGCTGGACACGCCCTCGGGATTGGGAGATTCTGGGAAGAGAAAGCTCTGCTTTGGTTTTCTAAAGAGAGCCAAAGCCAAGCCCATACAATGAATCCACATCACCAAGCCCATTCAGGAATTCCAGGCTGTTCCCAGCTTTGGGAAGAGTTAACTCCTAACCAACACTCCTGTCAACTCTCTTGTGCCCCCAGTGAAAGGCAGATCTGGTGCCAAGGCAGTGGCACTGAGCGATGGCTTTGCCCTCTGGGTGGAGACTGTGGAGGATCCTGTGCCATTTCTGCAGGATTTGGAGGGAAAAGAGGCATTTTTCCCTGGAAGGAGGCTGGGATGACAACTCACTCCCTGTGCCTGTCCTGCAGCTCTTACCTGACTCTCCTGCCTCAACATTTTCAAACTTCCCAAACCTAATTACACAATAATGATGGATCAAGTAAAAAATACAATTATTTTAATAGAACTTAATTAAGACAAGTTTCAAGACCAATTATCAGCCGTGTTATAACATATATTTTGATAAGGACAGCATTTACATGTGAACAGTTCCTCCGTGATCCTCTGGTGGGCTCCTGAGAATTCCGCAGAGGAAGGGTATGATGACAACATTCCAAGTCCAAATCCCACTGCAGCCTGCCTTCCCCAGCCAGCCTTGCCTGCTTCCATGCCTTGGAAAACTGAGCTGTTGGAGGAGACTGGGAAAAACTGTTCGAAGGCCTCCAGGGGAGTCAGATCAGCTCTTGGCTTTGCCCTTTTTGGCAGGAAGTCGCCCCGTTGCTTCCAGGTATTTGTTGATTATTTCTTCCTGAGTGCTGGGTGAACATGGGTGGTATCTGGAGTATTCCATGGTATATTCCCCCTTTCCCTGTAAAATTGGGAAAAGAAAGTCCCGGTGAGGATGGGACATGGGTAACCCTGCTGAACAACACCCAAGAATCCTTCACAAACAAATAATCCCACACAGACAAAACCCAAAGCACGGAAGAATTTTTTGCCCAGGAATGACCCAGCCCTGGGTTTGGTTTTTATCTCCTTCCCTGCTGCAGGTGCTACGGATACAATGATGCAAAGCAGCCCAAATTTACAGAAATAAACACATTTTATCAAAAAAGGACGTTGGGGACTCACCTCTGTGCAGGACCTCAGCTCAGTGGCATATCCAAACATATCGTTCAGCGGCACCTGAAACCCAAACACGGGCTTGTAAAAACAAAACACTTTTCCCATCACCTTTGAGTTGATTAATTAATCCCAGTTTTGATACAAAGGGTCAGTGCTGCCTGCAAAAAGCTCGGATTTAATGGTCTGTTGTTGTAAAGTTCCTGTTATTTTAACTCATTTATACTTGCAACGTGTTTTCAGCAGGAAAGTTCGAAAACCCAAGAGCCTGAATGCAGCAGGAACTGGAATATCCTGGATTCAGGGCTGTGTCATCCAGAGATCACAAGGGCTGAGATAACTCCAGGCTGGGGCTCAGTGGAATTCCTCAGCTCAGGAAGCAGAAGGGATGCAGTGCAGCCCAGAGCCAAAGCTTTGCTGAGATGATTTCCCCTCCCACCACCCAGCAGGAAAACGCACGTTTTTAGAAGGGACTTAAAAAAGGGAACACGGAAAAACGAGTCAGCCTGGCTCCAAGGTTATCCCAGCGATGGAGCCAAAGGCAACAGAAGGAAAGGAAAGCTGGGAACACCACAAACCTCAGCATAGAGGGTGAAGTAGCCCTCTGCCCCGTCCTGCCCCGTGATGAGCCCGTGGCGCCGGTTGATCCCGGCGATCACAGCTCCCTGGAATTCCGTGGGAGCCATCACCTCCACGGCCATGATGGGCTCGATGATTCTCACTGTGGCGTTCTCCATGGCTGGGAAAAACAGGGGGATAAGTGATCCAGCACCACAAGCCTGGGGGAAGCTGAGATACTCCCCCCCACAGCAACAAGTGTGTTAACGCCAAGTGTTTTAGACCTCCAAGACCATCAAATCCAACCTCTGACCCTAAACCACGTTGTGAAGTGCCACCATCCACTCGTTTCGTGGGCACTTCCAGGGATTGAGACTCTACCAGTTCCCTGTCCCACCACTCCTCCAGTGAAGACATTTTCCCTAAAAAAGGCACAGTTTGACCCAGTGTTCTCTTCCTACCCTGTAAGGGTGGTGCTGCTGGTGTTTCTGCACTGTATCCCAGGGAAGCAGGATCTCCTTCACAGAACCACAAGAGCTGTTGTGCCTCCCTCAAAAACTCTATGAACTCTTATAATGTGCTCTACACAAGTGGCCAAACTTTGGCTGGATGGAGGATGGAGGATGGATGGATACCCCAAAAAACACCTGACCCTACAGAAAACGAGGCTGTTAAATTCAGCCCCAGCAATAAGAGCCAGGACACACCCAAGCAAGGGGCTCATACCTTGTTTTAGGGCTCCTTCTCCTGCCCTGATGAAGGAAATCTCGTTGGAGTCCACCATGTGATGGGCCCCGTCCTCCAGGACGAAGCGGATCCCGGAGATCCTGTGCCCGGACACCAGACCCTTCTCACAGGCATCTCGGAATCCCTGGAACAACAGCTCCCAGTCAGCACCAGGAATCTGCAAACCCCTGTCCTGTCAGCCTTGGGCCCCTCAGCTGGATACTGACACTTATAAAACTAAAAACCATGGAACAAGGAAAACTGCCCTCAGGATTTGGCTTTGTAAGGGACTGTAAGGCCAAAACCCCAAAGAATGCTCTGTGTGGAAAGAGCTCCTGCCTGGAGAACAAGGTTCCTTTTTTTTCCAGGATTTTGCAAAAATCTTCAAGTGTTGCATCATGGAATAATGAAGGAATTATTTTGGGTTATCATAGGAATTCCAAGATGATGGCAGGTCAATTAAAACAGTATGTGATAAATCTTACAGAGAGACAGTCACAGAGATGAAAAAGGAATTCAGAGATGAACTGGGAATTCAGGCAGGAAATGCAGCTTAATTACAGCTTCCTACATAATTGGCCTCAGAGAAGGCACAGAAAAGGTTCCATATTTTGGGGTTAGAGCTGAGAATTGTGGGGCCACAACCAAAAGCAGAAGGGCTAGTAAGAAGCAGACTGAGCAGGAGGCTTGTTGGACTGTGGGCAAGGAAAGGAGGCACTGCCAGGGAAACAGAGCCAGCACACACCACCAAAGCAAACACAGCAGCTTCCAAAGTCATGGAAAACCCAGGAATGTGAGATATGAAGTAAAACCACACAAATGATTCTGTTTCCACTGAAGGAACAGGAAAAAAAACCTTGCCTGTGGCAAGGCCAGCACAGCAAACGTGGATGATATGGCAGGAAAACACAGAAGTCAGAATTTGCTGTAGCAAACACATGGTTTGTACCTTTTCCACGGCAGGCACAAATTGTTTGGGAATATTGGTGCCAACAGTTCTGTCTTCAAACTCTACTTTTGTGTAGTCCTCGGGATCCAGGGGCTCCAGCACCCCGATGACTTTGCCATACTGGCCTGCTCCTCCTGTCTGCTTCTTGTGGACGAATTCAAACCTGAGAACAAACACCCCAAATACACGTTACTCGTTACACAAACCTGCTGCAACCCCGGGGGAAAATGCAGTTCACAGAGTTCCAGATTGCTGGGGGTTGGAAGGGAATGTAAAGGTTATGGAGTCTGCCCCGGGCAGGGACACCTTCCATAGCCCAGGTTGCTCCAACCTGGCTTTGGACACTTCCAGGGCTGGGGCAGCCTGTGCCTGTTCCTCCCAGGGAAGGATTTCTCCCCGCTATCCCACCTAACTCCGTTCCCTTCGCAGAACAAACCATCACCCTCCCCGGCCCGCCCCGGGGCGGGTCCCGCCGCTCCCGCTCCCTCCTCCCTTCCCGCGGCGGAGGAAGCGGCTGGCGGGGTGTTCCCGGCCATGGAGCTGCCCACGGAGCCGTGTCCGTGGCGGGTCCCGGCGGGCCGGGCCGCGGCCGTGGCCGTGGCGCTGCTGCGGTACCGAAGGGGCGGCCCCGCGCGGGGGCCGCGGCTGCGGGAGCTGCGCCGGGCCCGCACCCAGGTGAGGTGAGAGCGGCACCGGGCAGGGCACGGCAACCCCCCCTCCTTCCTTCATTACAGCCAAAAAAACAGCCAGGAGTCACTCGACATTTGACAAAACAAACATCCTTAATGCTTTCCCTTTCTTAGGACATCAAAGATGTTGGCCACAAATACTACCTGGAACTGGAGCTGGAAGATGTGCTGGACAAGGTGAGTTCAGGTTGATTTAATTAACCCCTCTGAGGGCAGGGGTTGCAGCACTGACAAACTGTCATAAACTCCCTTTCTGCTGCTGCTCTGGCTCAGGCCAGGGGACACACCAACTAATCATATTTGGAATCGTGTTTCTGATTTTCTATCCTGCAAATCAGGCATAAAAAGGCTCAATTTTACTAACAGGGAACCCACCCTAAAAGCCCTGCCCATGTGGTACCTTCCACTCCAGCACCAGACAATGCTGGAGGGATGACAAGGACGTTTCAGTGTCACTCAGCTCCAAGTGAGCAGCACAAGGGACACTGTGCACCCCATCCCCTGCCCTCCCATCACTGCAGAAAGCAAATCACCTTTATGCATTCACAGATAAACCAGGAATTTAACCTTGTCTCAAATAATCACAAATCTCCCTGGGCCAGACTCAGAGGAAACAGCAACTCCATTAAAAAAAAAAAGACATGTTAGAAGTGCAAATCACCCACATTATACATGTACTTCATGAAATATTAATGCAGACAATTAACTCTGTGACAGGACAGCACTGTGAACTGCTCTGCTGAGGTTCTGTATCATCTGGGCAACCAAAACATTGCTCCAGATGTGCAGTTCACACTTGAAGGAGAACTAAAGAGCACGGAGGAAGCAGATCACGTGTTCTACACTCGAATCAGGAGCCTGGAAAAAGAGCTGGTGGCAGAGAACATTCCAGGTACAAGGATGGGGCTGGGGGAGAAGGATCAGCTTCCCCCGGCTCTGAACACGTGCTGCTCCCCTTTCTCTTTCTGGGGCTGTGTCAGTCACAGCTACTCAATTCAGTCTGATTTCTGAAATCCAGAATTGAGGCAAGATTTGGCTGTTCTGGAGAACCTCCTGCCACTGCCAGCTCCTCCTGCTCCCTCTGAGCTGCCCTGGGCACGGCCCATCCCACACCCTGACTGCACAGAGAGCCTCTGCTCTGGCTGCAGAGCCTGGGAAGCTTTGGATGGCAGGGAAAGAAGGGGAGGGGAACACCCTGGGAGTGCCCAAGGCCAGGCTGAGCAACCTGGGATAGTCCCATGGCAGAGGGGTGGGGCTGGATGAGCTTTGAGGTCCCTCCCAACCCAACCCACGCTGTGATTCCACAGGAGGAGGCGCTGCAAGGATCGAGCAGCTCTTCCAAGATACCCCTTGGAAGGTTTTGTGAGGTGGGAGGGAGTGACTTTAGCACAGGTGATGAAGCTGGCTCTTGTTTAACACCCAGGAACTGTTTTGCTCCCCAGACAGCCATGGCCACGTGCCCCCAGAGCTGGAGCCCCTCCACCTGCTCGCCTGGGCCGCCTCGGGATACCTGGTGTGGCAGAATTCCAGGGAAAACACCCAGCTGCAGCTGGCCCAGATCAAACACGTGAAGCAGGTGGTAAGTCCCCATCAGTCACACTATTCCAAAATGGTTTGGGTTGGAAGGACCTTTTTAAAGCCCATCCAGTGCCACCCTGCCCTGTGCAGGGACACCTTCCCCGATCCCAGCTTGCTCCAAGCCCTGTCCAACCCTGGACACTCCCAGGGTGTTCTCCTCCACTAATTTCCCCTGACACATATTCCAACCTGGCCTTGGCTCTCAATGCCCTGCAAGAAGAACAGTATTTAGGAGCCAAGCAGGGACTAAAGCAGAGCTGGATCCACATTCTAAAAAATCTACAATCAGAAAACCTCAGTTATGTTCGAACTTCCTGCTCTGGTTTGGTTTTAAGAATCCAATCCAGTGTCTGAATTTTGTTCCACTACCCCTTCCCTCTAATCAAACAGCAATTAGGGGGAGAGAACCTAAAAGGGATTTTAATTTGAGCTCTTGGACTTCCCTTACCATGATGAGCATCAAGTGAGTTGATGGTAAGAAACCTGAATTGAGGAAGACAAGAGGGGAAGACAAGGGAGAAAGGGAACAGAATATTCCAGGATAAAATATTCCCTGCTTGATTTCTGGGTGGTTTCAAGGGATGGGTTTATCTTGAGCACATCTGGATCTGCACTAAGCTAAGGAATCAAAACCTGGCAAATCTCCCTGCAGCTCCTGAAATTAATTGAGTCATTAATTGCCACCACTGGGCCTGAATTCTCCCTATTTCCTCTGCTCTGTTTGGAGAAAATATATTGTGAGTTAAGAATAACCTCTGAAGGGCTGGTCAGCTTCAAACCTGAGGCAATTTTGTGTGTGAGCCAGGAAAAACAAACAGGACTTAGGATTTAGAGAACCTACAAAGCCACTCAGAAGAACCAGGGAATTCCCAGGGAGTGCTGGGGATGAAGGAGAGACAAATTCCTTCAGGGAGCAGGATTTGTGAGTGTTTTGCTCCCTCTGATGGCATCTTGGAGCAATTCACAGCTGCTGCAGGGCTGTGCATCAGTAAGAGTTTAAAGATTTTAAACCCCTCTTTAACAAATCTGAGGACAAGGCAGGCAGAAAATTATTAAATTAACCCGGCTGCCACCTCTCTTGGGGAATTTTGTTCCTTTTTCCTGAAAAATACATGGGAAAAGAGTACATTCCCAAGGCCAGTGTGTATTTTGTCACTCACAGAATCACTGTAAGGCCTCTGGGGTGTGTCCTTACCCTACTGACAATTTTATTTGGGTTAAACTGACACCTTGTAGGAGGTGTTCCCATCCCACAGGAGTTCCTGAAGTTGATATTTATTTGATTTCTTTAAGGGGGGCATCAGCAGAGTCTGAAGCCTCACACTCATCTCTCCAGTGCAGTTCTGGAGTCACAGAAACACAAATCAGGATCTTTTAGTTTTGTCTCAGTGACTGTCCTGCTTTGTTACAATAAACAGCCAGTTTTGTCTGAACTACAGCAGAGAATTCCTGGGAGAACCAAAGAGAACTGACTCTCTGCTTTTCAGGAGGAGCCCCAAATTCACCCCTTTTCACCTTGTCTTTCCAGAGGAGAAGTGACAAATATCTGCAGTTTGACTTCGTGGTTCTACTCCATGAAATGGTGTCCCAGGTAAATATTGGAGTCCTAAAAAGCCTTTTTTGGCTGTGTTTTTAAGCCTGGCAGCTCTGCAACCTCCAGCTCAGGCACACAGAGGGAGGGGTGGACACAGAGCAGGGCCCCCTTCCCTGTCCATCCCAGCATTCCAGGACAACAGCAGCAATTCCCAGCACAGTATCCACACTTGGAGCTACTCCCCACCATAATTCTGTGATCTGAGCAAGTGTTTTCATAAGGAAAACACAGGGAATGTGAGAGAGAAGTTCCTGCTTGTGCAGCCTCCTGGGAAAAGCACCCAGGGATCTCCCTCCCAGCTCCAGCTCCACTGCTTCCAACCTTTGCACTCCCAGCTTTTAAACTAACAGAATTCTATGGATTCTCCCAGTTTTCCTGTGTGTGTGGAGGGGATACACTGTGAGCTAAGAGTAACTCCTCAAGTGATGGTCAGCTCTCAATTTAAACCAAGGTCAATTTAAATTCCAGCCAAGTTTACTCGGGACACCTGCAGTGGGTTTGGTTCCTGAGCTTTCCAGGAAGAGAAATTCCTGCCTAGTCCAGAGAATGGAGGCCCAGATTGTTCCCTGTTGTCACTCCCACAGGAGATCATTCCCTGGGAGATGACAGTGCTGTGGCACCCTCGGGATGGTGTCCAAGTGACGCGGGACAGCCGCCGGCCCGGACACCCCTCGGGATAAGGGACCCCTGATCCCACCTGGAAGCAGCTCCAGAGCTCCAACAGGCATTTGGAGAGGGGGGCAGAGGAGGGGAAGCAATCAGGGTGCACAGACAATAAATTACACTTCTCCAGTGTAACTTATTGTACACTTCTCTGCTCCTTAACCAAACACTGCGTCCCAAGAAACGAACCAAACGATTCCCAGAGGGAATACTCACGGCACAGGTGCAGAGATGCTCTCCCTGAAGGCAACTTTGGGCTTCCCCATGGTGCAGGGACAGCCATATTCCCTCTCCATTCGCTGCAGGGAACAACCCAGAGTTAGAACAAGTCTTTGGAATTAGAA
>JAWWES010000011.1:1442490-1459384 GCA_035583135.1 Lophotriccus pileatus | reverse complement strand
GTGCAGGGACAGCCATATTCCCTCTCCATTCGCTGCAGGGAACAACCCAGAGTTAGAACAAGTCTTTGGAATTAGAAAAATTCTTTGTATGAACTTAATCAGGGTTAACCAGGGCTTTGCACTGATTTTGGGGGGCTTTTTGTTGGGGTTTTTTAATTGTTCACTGCCATTCTGCACCCAGCTTTGTTTAAGATCTACACAGGAAAAGGGAACAGCATGAATTTTTCTATTAAAGTTTAACTTTTTCGAGACAAACCCGTCTTTTCTTCATTCTGTCAACGTTTCAGACACGTCTCTTGTGTTAATTAAAATACAGACATAACTGGAATGAGACTAATCACTGTAAGTAACTATTCCCTTCTCCCTGCATCAGCTTTTCTATGGAATGGTACATTTAAAACCACAGAACCGAGTATTTTTCTGTAGAAATTAATTATTGTTAATGGTTAAGTAATTATAAGCAAAGGCTGCTAAAGAAAAGTGTAGCCTTTAATAAATTTTTTTATGGATTTGAACTGAAAAAGTAAAAGTATTCCAGGCAGAAGTTTCCTTTAAATAGTTTAGAATCCTTCAAAATGGAACCACTGCAGAGAAGGAACCTGCAGAAGTTGATTTACAGTTAAACTCTTCCCCAAAGCAGCTGGAAAGAAGGAAGAGGAGGAGGAAGAGGATGGAGAATTTGTGGTTGGAAAACTAGGGAAAAGCAGAGGCCATGGAATCTGCTTTCCCAATTACCTGGGCATAGATTTCCAGGTGCAGTTCCCCCATCCCAGAAACAATTGTCTCCTTGCTTTCATCATCAAAGTGGACTCTGAAAGTGGGATCTTCCCTCGTGAAGCGGTTCAGGCCTTTGGAAAACTTGTCAAAGTCGTTCTGAGATACAATTAAAGACACAAGATCTGCTCAGATTCCAGAAATTAACCAAGAAAAAGGCCTCAAACTTTTCCCATCAGCTGCTGAGCACTTCTGCTCTCCGAGGTTATTTTCTGAAGCACTTCTAACTGTATTTGTTAATGTATTAATTGTGATTTATTTCAAGTTCAGGTCAGAGAAATGCTCCCTATTCATGGTGAGTGACGTCACCCAGCCCAGCCTGTGATATCATCTGAGGGATTGTGGATAAAACACTTTCAAACAGTGCCTGTTCTTTACTTAACCTGCATGAAATCCTAAAAGCAGCAAAGGGAGGGGAACCCAGGGGGAACTGTGGATCCACAGGCTCCTACCTTGTTGGAAGGCTTCATGGCCACGGAAATGACGGGATCGGGGACGTGGATGGATTCCTGCAGAGGCCACCAAGGAACAGGGGATGATTCCAAACTTTCCCAGCAAAATCCTGGTAAATCCCAGTGCCTGAGGGATTCCCCCAGGGAACAGGGAACTCACCATGGAGATGGCAGTGCTGGTTTTGTCCGTGAAGGTGTCCCCGCTGGCACAGTCAATCCCAAACAGGGCACAGATGTCTCCAGCATAAACTTCATTTACATCCTTGGAAAAGAAAAGTTTCCTGGTTAGGAAAGAAAGATAAGAGGGGCTGTGGCTGCCCCATCCCTGGGAGTGTCCCGGGTCAGGCAGTGGCTCAGCCCATCCCAAGGGATCACTCACCTCCATGTTGTCCGAGTGCATCCGGACGAGCCTCTGCACTCGCACCCTCTTCCCAGTCCTGGTGTTGTAGATGTAATCAGACTTCTTCAGCATCCCCTGGTACACTCTGATGTAGGTTAACTGCCCAAATTTACCAGCCTGGAAGCAAAATCCGTGACAAATCACATGTGATCCTTCTGGGAAGCAAGGCCACTGTTACTGAAAGCACCACCTGCACTGATGGGATGTTTCTGGCTGGATTTCCACAACTGAAGCATTTTTAAGAGTCTCAGCTTTCCCTTGGCTCTGGGGTGGAATTTGGCATTTCCTGGCAATTTTCTGAACTCAGCATTCCCAAACCTTCCAGAGACACACATTGACATGGAATATGGAATCTGAGGTGCTGCTCTTTAGGCAGAAACAACCCTGTTTCCTTAAAACTCTGCTCTTTATCCTCTCCAAATCTCTCCTCTTCCACTGTTTTCAAACCCAGGATTTTTCTCTGAAAGTATCTGAAACAACCCATAACCCCCCCAAATGTTTAAGTTTTAGCTAAGAAAGCCATGAGATATTTGAGGGACATAACCCACTCTAAACTTCCTCATTGGCAGTGTTGCACACACGGGTGGATTTTATGGTGGGAACCAATTTCTTAAGGGTGAAGTTTAAACTGAACTTAAATATAACCTGATTTTAAAGCTTTTGGCAGCCCCATCTGTTTGGATTCACTCTGTGGACTCACCTCCAGTTTGAAGGCAAGGCCGATGAAAGGCTGGGAATCATCACGAGCAGAGTTCAACAGGAACTTGGATTCGTCCTCAGAATCCCTTAAAAACAGGGATGGAGAGGGAGGTGAGGTTATGAGGCAACATGGGAGCCTCCTCCAAGCATCTGCTGGCTCTTTACTGCCTTTCATGTTGGGGTTCACACCTAATTGTGGGACTTCTCTCCCAGGGAATAAGGGACAGGACAAGAGGAAACAGCCTCAGGCTGTGCCAGGGGAGGGTCAGGTTGGACATCAGGAGGAATTCCTGCCTGGAAAGGGTTGTCAGGCATTGGAAGGGGCTGAAGGCTTGAAGGGTGCCATCACTTCTGATGAACTGACTCATAATCACTTTCCACATGTAACATTTAATGTGTTAATAATGCCAGTATAAAGGGCAACCCTCAGCTGAAAGGAGCTGTCTCAGGTCTGGGAGTTTGTGCCAAATTCCGGGGCCATTATTTAACACAAATGGTGAATGATCCTGGATCCTGTTACTGATGTTCCTGCTATGTACTGAACTGCTTTGAAACCAGTCCATAGAATCATGGAATGGTTTGGGTTGGAAAGGGCCTTGAAGGCCTTCCAGTCCCACCCCTGCCGTGGGCAGGGACACCTTCCACTCCTCCGGGTTGCTCCAAGCCCTGTCCAACCCGGCCTTGTTTGCTCCTGGCTGTCCTTACCCCTGGTTCAGAATGGCATAGTTCTCCACCTCAGAAGGATTGGGAAGGTACTCCAGGACAGCATCCAGCAGTGGCTGCACCCCTTTGTTCTTCAAAGCACTCCCCACGAGGACCGGGGTGAAGGACTTCTTCAGCGTCGCTCTTCTGATGGCAAGCTGCAAAACAGCGCCGTTAACTCTCCTCCTGCACCTCCAGGAGCCCGAGATCCCTGTCACCTCCACTGCTGGAGCAAAGGCACCCCTCTGGAGGTACCTTTAGCTCAGCAGCCGTGGGAATCTTCTCCTCCAGGAACATCTCCCCCAGCTGATCGTCCGAGTTGGCGACGCACTCGATGAGCTCCCGGCGCCGCTCCGCGGCCTCCGCCCGCAGCTCGGCAGGGATCTCCTCGAAGCGGAGGGTCTGGCTGCACACATGGGGGTAAAACATCACTCACGGGCAATGAACCACGTGGATCAGCCTCCCAGGGTTGATTAGCCTCCTCCCAGGGCTCACATCCCACTCTGGAATTCCCGGAGAGCAGGGGTTCCACCTCTGCAGGAGGCATTCCTCGTGCAAAGTGCTGCTCCAGCCAAGAAAGGAGCAACTTTCACAACTCACCCAAGGGCCCCATCAAAATAAATGGCTTTTTCTTCAATCAGATCTATAATTCCTTTAAAGTTTCCCTCCAGCCCAATTGGAATCTGCACAAAAGCTGCGTTGTGTTTCAACTTGGACCTGGAAAAGGGAGAAAACAGAATTAGCTCAAGAAAAATGTTTCTCTGGGTCTCCCCCAGATGTCTTTGAACAACCTCCCACTCCCACAAAATCCCTGGATTTCATCCTTTGGGCAGTGCCAAAAATCTGTCAGTACTGACAAAAACCACCCAGGTGTGTTCCAGGCAGGGTGGCTCAGCCTTCTGTATCCCAAGAGGAACAGGGAGCAAATCCCACGGGAAAGAAGGCAGGGGAGGCTGGTTTGAGATTGATCACTTGATTAGGGGAGAGGCTTCTCCCTTCACGCATATTAATGAGTTATCTCACAGATCAGATTAGGAGCAAGCAGGATTCCAGGCATCCAAAAAGGCTGCTTTCAAGGTGGCTCCAACTGTAGTTCCATCAACAAAATAAATATCAAACCCCGGCTCTTGGTCCCTGCAAGTTCTTGGCTGACCCCAACATTTGGGGTTTTTGGAGACCTATGGGTCAGATTAAGATCTGACCCCAAGTCAGGCATTCCCCAAACCGCAGCTACAAAGAGAACCCTCTCCAATATTCTTCACCTGCCATGTGAGTATTCAGAATGACTTCACAAATAGCTTTAAATGGTTAATACCTCAGTTGCTGCACGGCCCTGGCTGGGTTGGAGCCCATCCTGTCCAGTTTGTTGATGAAGGTCAGGAAGGGCACGTTGTACCTCTTCATCTGCCTGTTCACAGTGATGGTCTGGCACTGGACTCCTCCAACAGCACAGAGCACCAGGATTGCTCCATCCAGGACTCTCAGAGACCTCTCCACTTCAATGGTGAAGTCCACGTGCCCTGAACGACAATCAAACTCATTAATCCTGATAAATGAGTGCAGAAAGGAGCAACAGCCAAGAGAACCAAACCCTCCAGCCACAGAGGCACATCAGCTTGAGTGGCTGATCGTGGAACCATGGAATGGTTTGGGTGGGAAGGAGCTTAAAGTCCCACCCCTGCCCTGGGCAGGGACACCTTCCACTAGCCCAGGTTGCTCCAACCTGGCCTGGGACACTGCCAGGGCTGGGGCAGCCACAGCTTCTCTGGGCAACCTGTGCCAGGGCCTGCCCACCCTCACAGGGAAGGATTTTTCCCTTTGTCTCCCCTAAATTCCCCCTCTGTCAGGTTGAATCCACGACACATTGTCCTGTCACAACACAGAGATGCATCCTCTGCATCCAGGAGGAACAGCAACCCCCAGATGCTCTCAGCTCCCTCACCTGGCGTGTCGATGATGTTGATGTTGGTGTCTCTCCACATGGTGTAAGTGGCCGCAGACTGGATGGTGATGCCCCGCTGTCGCTCCAGCTCCATGGAATCCATCACAGCTCCGACTCCATCCTTCCCTTTCACCTTAGGAAAAAAGAAATTCCAAAAATGTAGCCCAAGGAGTTTACTAGCCATCCCTGGAGGTGTCCAGGGCAGGGCTGGACGCGGCACTCAGTGCTGGGGGAGCCCTGCAGCCCCACCTCGTGCATCTGTGCGATCCTGCCCGTGTAGAACAGGATTCGCTCCGTCAGCGTCGTCTTCCCGGAGTCGATGTGCGCCGAGATCCCGATGTTGCGGATCCTCTCGTTGGGAAGGACCCCCGAGGAGCAGTGTCTGCAGGAGGTCAGGAGCAGCTGGAGGGCAGGAGAAGGTCGTGGGTTAGCAAGGAGCTGACCCAACACAGCAGGGAGGGGCAGGACAAGAAAAAACTGCCTCCAGCTGTGCCAGGGAAGGGTCAGGTTGGACATCAGGAGGAATTTCTGCCTGGAAAGGGTTGTTAAACATTGGCAGGGGCTGCCCAGGGAGGTTTGGAGTCCCCAGCCCTGGAGGTGCCCAAGGAAGGCCTGGACATGGCACTCGGTGCTCTGGGCTGGGGCACAGGGTGGACTCGGAGATCCTGGAGGCCTTTTCCCACCATAACTGCTCCTGTGACTCCCTGTGCCGATGGATAAACTTCCAAACCGCTTCCCCGCGGCCTCCACTCGGTGTCAAACCGGTCACTTGAAGCCGAATGGCCTTTCCAGATCCCCTGGGACTGTGCCCAGCCCGGACGCACCGCGCGGCCCCTCCTGGCCAGCCCCGCATCCCAACACCCCGCTGCCATTCCCGCTTTGCCGTGTCCCCATCCCCGTGCCGGGTCACGCGTGTCCTGCAGCCGCTCGGGGGTTCGGGCGGGCCCGGCCCGGCCTTGTCCCCTCCCGGCCCTCGCAGCGGGGCCGGTGCCGCCTCAGGGATACCTGGAGGTGCCGCGGGCGGGCCGGGGCCAGCCCGGCTCTCAACACGCTCAGCATGGCCCTGGATCGGGATCGGGATCGGGATCCAGATGCAGCTCCTGCTCCTGTCCCGGCCCCGCTCCCGGGTCGCTCCCGCCCCTTCCGGAGCCCCGCGCAGGCGCCGCCCGGGCCGGGCCCGGCAGCTCCGGGAGAGGCTCCTCCAGACCCGATCCCGGCGGATCCCCGAGCCGGAGCCCTCCAGGGAGCGTTCCCGGTGCGCACACGGGGAGTTCGGGGACTGTTAGTAATTAGCTACAGCTGGAGGTGCTTCTAATTAGCAATTAGAAACAACTAACAATTAGTGATTGGGAAGAACCAGGGCTCCCTGGGCAAAGTGCAGGGATGTGCAGGTTGGCGTGTGCGGCACAGGGACCATCTGGAACACGCTGGGAAATGTTAAAGATGTTCTTAATATAAGAAAATTCCCCACTATTGGATAAACCGTTTAGTTTTGCATTCCGGGGAAAGCTCCAGGAGCAGCTCTGAAGTTGGGAACAGCCCAGCCCTCTCCATACTTGAGTCCCACTTCCAGCAGTTTCGTTCTCTCAAACTTTATTTTTTTATGGAAAATTGATGTTTCCCTGTGTAAACTGAGGGGCTTCCACAGAACCCCAGAGCAGTTTGGGGTGGAAGGACCTTCAAGCCCGTCCCATTCCACCCCCTGCCATGGCAGGGACTCCTTCCCTATTCCAGCCTTCCCTGGTCTTGTCGCCGTTGGTGTCACACTGGAATGTTTCAGAGCCCACACTAAATAATGCACAAGTCCCTCTGTGGCAGAGAATAAACCAAAGCAACCCCATAAATAATAAATAGCTTTATTCAAGAACTGCACTTTTAGATGGCTCTACAGAGAACAGCTTCCCGTGCATTACGCTGGGAACAGTCTTGGCATAACAAAGCGATCCATAAGGAACACCCGCCCCTTCCCGCTGTCACTTCCAAACCCAAGGACGTGCTTGCTTTATTTTTACGTGTCTGAATCAGGGTTTTTTTAATCTCAGACAGAAAGCCAAGTTGTCAGGTGAATTCTCCGTTGAACAGCAGCATCTCTCCAACATTCCTGCTCACGTTCCAACTTGGAAAACGCTGCTGCTGTTAATCACTGGGAAATTTGAGTGACATACCTGGAAAACACCTCCACAGTGTTATATTGTCTATTAAATTCATTGCAAAAGCCACTTCATCCTCAGTGGATGGAAAATGAGCCCCTGGATTGTGCTCTGAGGGCTGTCAAAGCATCCCCTGCCCCCCCTGCCTTCACTGCTCATTAAATGGTTCAATAACCCCAATTAAAGCCACTAATAACTGATCACATGAACTTATTGCCACTAATATTTGCTCTCAGAACAGGAAGAGACCACTGCGAGAAACAACAAATAATTGGCCTTTCCTTGTGAGAGCTCAACAAAAGTGCTGGTGATTATTTTTTGACATTATATTAAACATATTATTTCATTAAAATTAAATAATCTGGGGATACTGCAGGATGATTAAATATTATTTAAAGGCTTTCTAGCCAAACAAACATTACTCTGAACTTACTAATGCTATTTTATGATATAAACAGACTTTTTTAAGGCTACACTTAATGTAGTCTTGAATTTATGTAACGTTATTTAATTAACAGAAATTCTTTATGCTACAACATGTGGCTAATTCTGTGTGACAAAACAGCACATGGACACCTGGAATACAAGGATTTTCCTGGCTTTTCTAGAACATCAGACTCAAACATCATCATCCAGGGACATCAGATGGAGATTTAGGATCATCACCAAGAACAAACTCAGCTGAGGGGAGGTGGTTTCCTGTATCCAGGACTCTCTCCTGGCTCCTTGGAACAGGAGAAATGGTGAAATCATTCCAGTTCAACTCATTTCTCCCACATATTTGCCCCATTAATAACCAGTAAGTGCAGCTGAGTTTCTTAGGACATGTGGGGTGATGAAAAGCTACTACAGACAATCCTCAACAGCTCCAGAATAAACACACCAAGGATCAGAGGTACAAACTGGACACTTCAGGCACAGAAAATGAGGTGCAAGCCCAGCTTATGAACTTAAAAATGATAAAGTATTGCTATTTCAGTATTTCACTTTTCTCCACGTTAAAAACAAGGTGAATGGGGGGATTCTGAAAGAATTTCCAGTATGATTTTAAAGAGATACATATAGTGGCTCTAATGTATCCCAATTCCTATTAAGTAGCACCTAAAAATCTTTTCAGCCACACAAAATTAAGAGAATTTCTTTTCTGTGCAACTTATAGAGTGGGGAAAAAGTAGCTGCAGTGCCAGGCTTGATAAAGTCTGAGACTGGTGCAAAAAGTTTGCAAATCAATGGATTTTTTTTAACAGAATTGGTGATAATCCATAAAGTGCTTTCAGGCAGAAAGTTGTTGGGTTTTCAGTTCCCCGAAAGGAGAGGGTTTAACTGAGAGGCTGAGGGTTGAGGAACACTGAGGAGGAGCAAAGGCACAACACAAACAGAGATTGGTCACATATCCCGTGTATTTGTACGGACATGAGCACCATTATCTGCTCTTTCTGGAAAAACTCCATCCCAGGGGATGGGGCCTCTTATTTCCTGCTGCCTCTGTTGAGGGGGACGTGTGTTCCCTTCACGCTCAGAGACTCCAGGGAATCTCTGGGCACTCTGGAGCCTGCAGTTCCAAGTAACTTCCCTCTGGAAAAAAACAATAACAACAATCAAAATCACCACAGGAAGAGGAAGGATAAAACCTGCTGTTCCTCCTCAGGAGGATAAGAACTGGCTGTTCATGAACACATTTGCTCCAGAATTGGATTTTCCTTGTGCTGCTGGAATTTCCTTATTCAGGAAATTATTCCTACCTTATACAGGTATATATTATATATTTTATTATTATATATATATTAAATATTCCCATCTTATATAGGGAGGAAACTGTATTTACCTTCTTGATCCATTCTCCTTGTAATTGATAGCTCTGGATCTCAGAGCTTCTACAGAGCTTCTAGTTCTGGATGGCCTGAACTTCATGACCTCCTTCTGCCACTCCTCATCAAAGCTCTGGGCCTCATCTGGAACACAGATAAATTTACATTTTATCTTTAATAAAGACAAGAAAATAAATACAATGAGTACTGGTGAGTCTGAGCAGTGATTTTTTAATTTGTGGCCCATGATTCTCCAAATGCTGTGGCAGCTATTTTTTCGGGGAAGAGGATTTGATGTGCAGACTTTCAGCCTGTCTGAAGTCCCTTTTAGGATGTCTCAAGCTGGAACTGCCCCACTGGTGTGTGAAACAGTGTAAAGCCCATTCGAGAAGACCTACCTTCATCCAGGTTGATGAATTCCTGGTTCATCTCCTCATCCCCAGTCCTGCAGTTCTTGGATTTTTTGATGACATGAGCCCGATCCCGGAGGTGATGGCCAATGGCCATTTGTTCCAGGCCACTTTCAGAATCCTTAAGTGCTTTTCTTGTTTCCTTAACCTGTACAAAAAAAAACCGGGAAATCAGTATCTTTCCAAACAAAACAGAAGTTAAACCAGTTCACAGAATCCCAGACTGGTTTGGGTTGGAGGGACCTCAAAGCCCCTCCAGTCCCACCCCTGCCCTGGGCAGGGACACCTTCCACTGTCCCAGGCTGCTCCAACCTGGCCTTGGACACTCCCAGGGATCCAGGGGCAGCCACAGCTTCTCTGGGCAACCTGTGCCAGGGCCTGCCCACCCTCCCAGCCAGGAATTCCTTCCCAATATCCCTTCTCACCCTGCCCTCTGGCAGTGGGAAGCCATTCCCTGTGCCCTGTCACTCCAGGCCCTTGTGAAGTTATTTCCTCCCCCAAATGTTTCATATCTTTCCTTTACAAAAGTCAGCTTTCACAGGCTCTTCCAGTGATCTCATTTACTGTGTTGGCTGAAAATACACCAACAAAACACACATCAAGTCTATTTTGTTTTTGCCAACACATGAAGTTTAACCACCACCTTAACTGGATATTAATTATTGGGGGGGGGGGGGAAAAACAGTCTAAATTTACTACACAGCCAAGTCTTCAACGTTCTCCTTGACAACAGAACGAGCAACACCCAATGCCAGGATTCCCAGTGTGAGGAACAACTGATTATTAGGTTGTGGTGTTGACTGGCCTGAAACCCAGGCAACCACTTCTCCTGCTGGCCAGGGGGTATTATTAGAAGCAGTGTGCTGAGTGAGTGTGTGCAGGGCTGGCACTCCCCAGGGCTGCCCCTTTAGGGAGCAGCTCTAGCCTTTCAGGGCCCTGCTCCAGGGCTCAGATTCCAAGGTCTGGGCAGAATTAGACACAACAGCTGCAGGGAAGTGGCTGGAAGGGCAGCTCCAGCTCAGGGTTATGTAATGCCTGAGCAAAGGGGGCATCCAAAGGCAGGGCTGGCAGGAACAGATGCCTCTCCTGTAGTTTAAGGGGGCAGGAAAAGGATTAATTATAGCAAAGAGAAAGACATGGGAGGCTGCCGTGGAGAATCAGCTGTTCTGGCACTGTTTTTCCACAGTTTGGGATAAACATATAATTTATTTAGGTTATATTTAAAGCATATAAATTACAAGGAGGAAAAGAGGAAGCCTTTAATATAAAGCAGTGTTTGAGAGACATGTATTTTCCTCACTGTCTACATTTTCTGTGTGCTGCTGGGAGGGGGGGGTCGGGCTCTGCTCCCAGGGAACAGGGACAGGAGGAGAGGGAACGGCCTCAGGCTGTGCCAGGGGAGGGGCAGGTGGGACATCAGGAGGAATTTCTCCCTGGAAAGGGTTGTTAAACATTGGCAGGGGCTGCCCAGGGAGGTCTGGAGTCCCCAGCCCTGTGCTGAGCTGGATGCCAGCAATACTTACACCTCCCGGGGCCGTGCGAGTCTGGGCCGAGGCCTGGAAAACCTTCGGAGGTTCATCCCCCATCTTGGAGTAAGTCATCATGGAGGAGGAGCTGAACGTGTGCCCATCGGGGTTCATGGACAGGTCATCCTACACAGACAGCAGCTCATTAACAGAGGGGAAATCTCGTGGATAACAGCCATTTCTGACTATTTTATATTGTTAAATTAACCCTCCCTGCACCCAGGTAAGGCCTGGAGGGCAACTCTCAATCTGATCTTCAAAGAATAAAGAAAAATTATAACCACAATATCTCCTGGGCAAAAGATATAAATTCTCACTGGCTCCTTGAGATCAGTAACATTTTTCTGAGTGACATTTTCCAACAGTTAATTTTAGGACCAGTTTTAGAAGAACTTACAAATTTCCTGTGCATTTCCATCATGTTGTTCCTCATGTTTGACATCATCCTGTCCATGGCACAGAATGGATCCCCAAAGTCTGCATCCTGATAACAAGACAGGACAGTTAAAACACGCTCTTCTGACTCTGCCAGTCCTGAAGCTGATTTTTAACATGCATTTTTAATGCAAATCAGAGCACCAGAAAGGTTTTCAGACTGCAGTTCACACACAGATAAGCCAAAATGCACCTTTTCCAAGGAAAACCAAGGGTAGCATGGAAGCTTGGTTGTTAAGGTGGAGATATTGGGAAGATGGAAGATTGGACACTCAGATGTCAAACTGGCCATGATGTGAGTTTATTTTACAAGTGTTTTCATGCACCTTCCAACCTCAACAGGTTGTGCTGTCAAAGGACTGTGTGACCCCTTCATGCTTTAAATTCAAATAAACTCATTTCAAAGTTTAAAACTGAACCTGCAGCTAAAGCCCCAAACTAAGTAAAATTCAGGTCCAGAAAATCTGCAACTCATTTCTTGAGTGCAAGAAATTGGAGTCCTTCAGGGCTCTGAATTACAGGCAGATTATAGATATTTGACAGGATATCCCAGACCCCCAAATTACAGCAGAAAAACGCTCCAAGCCCATGCTTTGGTTACAAACACAGCACACACCCACTCGTGGCAGCTCCTCCTGGCATACTAACCCCTATCCCAAAGCCTGCAAAGGGCATGAGGGAGAAGCTTGTTGCCTGGAAGAAAAAAGGACCAACATCTTTAATTATTATTTTACCTGTTATCAGAAATAACTTGTGTAGGCAGCAGGTGACATTAAACACTTCTAGTCAAATAAAACCAGCCACTCAGGAGAACTTGGTAATTAATAATATCAAGGAGTCTCTGGGTATGCAGAAATATTTATACTGATGATATTAGACAGCGAGAGCTGCCACCACATTTAATAAATATTGATAAGTATCTACTAAAAGCAGTTAGAGCTGGAGGCTGAGAAACATTTGCACACCACAAAAACCTTTATGATATCATTTAAAACACTGCAGAGAGCTCCAGACACCGCCTGAAAAGCTCCACTCCAGTTGTGCAACCACTGCAAGCTGATTAAAATCAACAGATCAACACCTCTGACCCACTGACAGGGAGCATCCCTGTGTGCCAGGGCAGGGAGATCCTGGGAAACACTGGGATGTTTCCAGGAAACTAAGATGGGAGAGTCAGATAAAGGCCTGCCCAGAGACAGGCTGGGCACACAGAAGGACCAGACCCTTGACAGGAACAAAAGGAAGGAATTATCCAAGTCTGGAACATCTTCATAAACTCTTCAGATTTCTGTCAGTGCATACCAGGCAGGACTGCACAAAATAATCTATTTTTTCCTATATATATCAAGTGCAAAAGGAGATCTGCCAAGTCTTTGGTGAAACATGAGGGACATCAAAAGATCCTGGGAAGATTTTGGCAGGTGTGGAATTCTTTGGTGCTTCTCAAACTATCAGCGTGCTCTTGGACCTTTAACTTCTTGCTGCAACCACAGCTGAAGGTTTGCTGGGGCTCACATTCAGCCCTCACTGCAGGGGCAGGGACACAACCCCCTAAGCTTTCAAGTCAGGTCTGACATTTCCTTTACTAAAGGCAAAATCCTGATCCATAGCCCAAGGATCAGCAGAGCAAAGCTCTGCCCTAATTAGATCCAGCAGCTTCTATATTTGAAGGAACTGGCAGGGGGTGAGGAGGGGGAGGAATCTCACAGCTCCCCTCTGGATCTGCAGGTGACAGGCTGGGTTTGAGCTCTACTTTACTGAGCTCAGACTATCTGGGCTGGGCCAGCCCCCCAAATCTGGCCTGGAGCCACGAGCCCTCCTCATGTGCCTTTGTCTTCCAACGGTTTTTAAACCCCAGTTTTAAACTCCGAATCTCATTCAGCAAGAGATTTGCACTGCTAAATATGTAGAGGGAAAGGAACCACCTCCCAATGTATCTCCTCTAAAAATACAGCACTTGGATAAGGCTGAGCTCCAGCAGGGCAGCAGAGAACTGTCCTGCATGCCCGGAGTTGAAAAGATACTTCATTTCAAACAGATGACTGCCAACATCTCTGTTTCAGTTGGCAACATACAGAAATACTACATTTTGTATCGATTTCCCTGAGCCTGAATTCTTACAAGCTTGTATCTAGAGCAAACATTAAGAATCAGCCTAAATGTAGGGTGTGAAGCCTTCATTTACTGTTGCAAAGACGAAACTGTGTTTAAAATATCTCCGTAGGTACTACTTAGGTGGTGAAACAGGGTTGTGCTCAAATAACTGCAGGCAGGACACTGAAGTGCAGAGTGAAGGCATAAAGATCCCAGGGCATGGCCTGGGCTGTAAGGAAGCAGGAGTCACACCTACCCTGCGGCTGCCCCGGGCAGCCAGGCGCGACTCCGGCCGCGCTCGCTCCACCGCCCGCGCCCTGCCCTCGGCCGCGCCGGGACACGGCTCCCTCCCGAAGGGCTCCGAGAAGCTCCTCATCATCTGCCTCATGTGCTCATGGTGGGCAGCAAAGGGATCCCTGCAAAACACAGCAACGTGGTGAGATTTATTCCAGGCCACATCAAACGGCTCTCAAGTCTTTCAAAGTCCCGTTTTTCGATGTCTGCATTACTTTTCCCTCATTTTTTCCAGAAATACTCCATCCTTCCAGGCCATCTTCCACTCCAGCCCATGTTTATTCTCTGCCAGGAACTGTAAACCCACCTCTGTTTTATTTATCTCTATTTTCACCTCCAACACCACACCTGATATTAAAAGAATTTATTTTTGGTTTCCCCCCTTTTATCTTTCAAAGCCTGGCACAGTCTTACTCACTGAACTCTTCATGCCCCACTGGATTCCACCCCCCCCCCTCAAATTTACTCTGCTGCCAGCTCCCATCCTATTTTTCCTCCTCCTTGTCCCAGATGCTTGAAAATCCACATTGTCCTCTAAATTCAGGCCAGCTCCATCTCCTTTAGTCACCCACTGTCGCATCTTTGCCTTCCCTCTCCACAAATCACGTTCCCACATCCCTTTTCTCTGCTGAGGAACAAAGATTCCCACTGACATTTTGTGTTCCTGTTAGTTTTCCCTCCTTCTCCTCTTCCAAAAACCTACAGAACTTCACTGGCATTCCCAAAGTTTGACTTGGAGGGAAAACATTGCTCAACTTCCTTAATTTTTTGCATTTTCTAATTTGGACATGAATTATTTCTAATTGAGGCCAAAAGAGGATCCAACCAGGACTTTTCCAGGAGCACAACGGATGAGCAGCTGTGGCCTGAGTTCCAAATTCCAAATTAACACTTCCCATACAAAACCATGGATTATTTCCTCCACTCTATTAATATTAACAGTCACTTCCCAGGTATGTTTCTTTAGGCTTAGAAGCACCTCATCCTCCCTCCTCTCAACCCCTGGCACTCCCCACATCCTCATCTCTCCAGGACACCACAACCTTTCCTGGGATATCTCCTGAGGAAAAGCTTCAGGCTGTCCCTCCAAGTCCTTCCATGCCCATTATCTCCTGGACAGCCTTTCTGCTCCCCAGCCCTTATCTCCAGCCCCCAGTTTCCACCTCACGTGCCCAACTTTGATCCTGTGCCAAAGCTGCATTTAATGACTTCTTTTTCCCCTCTAAGTGATAAAAACATGACGCAGGATTAATTTGCAAACAAGATTTTTAAAATAAAAATATCCCTTTAAGCCACACCCAGACTTAAAATGACCCCAGTGCAAGGAGACCTTTAGAGTTTAAAGCATTTTAGTGCTGCCCTGGAGCAGCCCCTGCCCAGACTCCCAGTTCTGGCTCCAGCTCTGCCATGATAAGGAGCTGTTCCCACACTTCAGGATGAAGAACAGATGGAAAAAGTGGAGGCCCGAGCCAAGAGGAGGGAAGAACACAAACACCTCCACAGGACCTGCACAGTTCCATCAGATCTCCAGCTTCAGATAGTCTGGTTACCCAACACAAACAAACAGGAACTGTATTCCAGCAGGAACTGATCCACAGCAGGATTCTCCCCAGCCCCTTCCAGTTCAGGAGCAGGACACTCACAAACTACCCACAACATGGGAGAGAGACAGGATTCCAGAGATTTAATGGAAAATAGGGAAAATGGGTGGAATTTAGCATCACTAACATGCTGTAACACACCTCACCTGCACCTGGAATCCCAGAGGTTGTTGTTTGTTTGTTTGTTTGAATTAAAGATTTATGAAACCCCTTGGAAATGCAGCTCCTCACTGCCAGAGACAGGGAAGCAGGATACAGAGTGTGGAGTGACAGTCCAGGAACAGAAGTGAATATATCCCAGAAAATATCCCAGCTCCCTTGGGATATTTCAGGGAGCCAGCCCTAAAAAGATCCAGTGTTGTCAAGCTTTAAAAGAAACACAATTTTGGTATGACCTGGAGTGGGGCAAACCAAAGGAAAGGGAACAGAGAATCCATCTGGGACACAAGGATTGCAGGGAATTAAACTCTGATGACTGAAACTCAACCCACAGTTACAGAAGGAGGAGGTCACCCTTAAAAATAGAGACGGATTGAACAAGTCCAAGTCTCTGCAGTGCAGGATGCAAGACATGCTTTTATTAGGTAATATATTAGCTATAAACATTAGACATCCTCTCCCCCCTGTGAGGCAACACAAGCTCATTATTACACTATTCTGGAGGTAAGATTATCTCAGTAATAATCTCATTTCTTAAGGATATGCAAAACAGATTTACAAGGATAGAGCCAAGAAAATGAGCCTCAATATCCACCTCATCTCTTTCACACACGCTCCCTTCCTCTACCTCCTGCAACCTTCTTTCCCTACCTCAGTGGCTACAATAACAATAAATAAAATTAATAAATAAGAAGAAAGCCACTGATATTTCAAGCAAGACTTAATTTCCATTATTACTTTAATTTCACGCACGGGGAAGTTTCCTGCAGGGAACTCATGAGCTGTTACAACAGCAGGAATATTCCTGGAAACCAAGTGCACTAATCCCTGCAGCAGAGCTTTGGGAACTCTCCCACTGCTCGGAATGTGCTGGAGCTCAGCAGTGGGTTGTCTTGTGAGCAGCCTCAGCCACAACACCCAGTAACCAGGAGATCAGACAACAAATCCTCAGCACAGGGCCTGATTCCCCTTCCTCATCCACCCCCCGGCCTCACTCCTGATCCTGGCTGTAATTAAATCCTTCATGGTTTTTCTAAAGATTAACAACAATTATTGAGGCTCCTCAGAGTTCTCTGACGACATTTTCACCTGCTACAGATCAGATTCTGGCCAAAACCATACCATGGGGCCAGAGCAGGTAACTCAGCAGTTTGGGATGAGGGCAGAAGGACTTGCACAACTTGCTACTCGGATTCCAGTGGCAAAAGAAGATTCCCACAGGGAATAAACTGATCTCAGACTTGAATACACAGACATGACCCACCACTGTGCTCACGGTGTAGAAATAGAATCACGAGTTTGGGGTGGATGGGGCATTAAAGCCAACCCACTTCCACCCTCTGGCATGGGCAGGGACACCTCCCACCAGCCCAGGTCGCTCCAAGCCCCGTCCAACCTGGCCTGGGACACTCCCAGGGATCCAGGGGCAGCCACAGCTTCTCTGGGCA
>JAWWES010000011.1:1413681-1438066 GCA_035583135.1 Lophotriccus pileatus | reverse complement strand
GACACTCCCAGGGATCCAGGGGCAGCCACAGCTTCTCTGGGCAACCTGTGCCAGGGCCTCCCCACCCTCACAGGGAATAAGAACTAAAAAAACCCATCTGCTGAGCAAAAGCACCAACATCCCTTTGAGAAGCAGCACAAGGAGACAGTTTGTCCCCAGTGCTCTCAGGCACACATTTGCGAGGTTTTAACTGAAGAACAGGGTGCTGTCTGTAGTGCTGGCACTGCCAAGAGCTGAGAAACAGCTAAATAAATAAATCCAGAGAGGCTACAACACTCAGCCTCTGTATTTAGGAAAAAAAAGGACAAAACACAATGAAGAGACTCCATCCAAGGGAGGTGACGATTCCCCCTCAGTCGATGCCACCACGAGACGGGGGTTAAGCCCTGACTCTGCTGTTTGACATCGCTGAGAACGTTTAACGCCCCGCTCGGCTCTGCGGGCGGTGCCGGGTGCGAACACCGGGGCGGTTAAACCGTCCTGTAACCGGCCCCGAGGGCTGCGACCCGCACCGACCCCGTCCTGTAACCCCCGATCCCTGCGACCCGCACCGACCCCGTCCTGTAACCCCCGATCCCTTCGACCCGCACCGACCCCGTCCTGTAACCCCCGATTCCTTCGACCCGCACCGACCCCGTCCTTCAACCACCGACCCCCCTGACCCGCACCGACCCCGGTCCGTCGGCGCCCGGAGCCGCTTCACCGCCGGCCGGTCCCTCACACCCGCCCCGGCCGGCCCTTTACAGCCCCCGACCGGCCCCTCGTAACCCCCCGCCGCCTCAGAGCCACCGTCACAGGCTGTCCCTTAGTCCCCCACGGCCTCAGAGCCACCCCACCTGCCTCCTTACAGCTCTGGACCGGCCCCTCGCAGCCCCACGAGCGCCTCAGACCGATCACCCCTTGTCGCCTCACACTCATCCCACCCGCCCCTTTAGAGCCCCAAACTGGCTGCCCCCGGAGCCCCGCTCCCGGCCCGCCCCTCACCTGAAGAAGGGATCCTCCTCGAAGCACCTGCCGATCTCCCCGAACATGACGACGGTTCGTTGGCTCTGCGCGCCCCCCGCCGCGCGCCGCCCCTCCTCACCGCGCCGCGCGCCGCCCCGCCCACCACGTGACCCTTCGCGAGCGCTCCCATTGGCCGCCCGCGCCGCCGGGGGCGGGGCCTCCCCCCCGCGCGCCGCCGTTGCCGTGGCAACCGCGGGGCCGCCGCTCCGGGAGCGTTCCCGGGAACCGGGAATGGGGGATCGGGAATGGAGAACCGGGAATGGGGAACCGGGAATGCGGAGTGCGGGAATGCGAAGTGCGGGAATCGGGGCCGCGCTGCGCCTCGGGATGTCCCTCCTGGAGCCCCGCTCTGCCCCGTGAGGGGCCCGGCCCGGCCTGAGGAAGAGCTGGTGGGGGGGCGCAGGCCCCGCCTCAGCTCGCTCCTGAACAAATTTTAAATATAATTCTATTTTTTCCAGTAGATGGCAGTAAAATAATAAAGCTGCGGCCCCTCTGGCAGGAAAATAAAGCTGCGGGTCCCTGGAAACGAGCGCTGGCCTCGGCACGACTGGAAAGCATCAGGAGCCCGCCCTGGAATATCCATAAACAGCTATTCCAGGGAAACACAGCGAGCAGGCAGGGAGGGGGGTATTGGTTAGCTCCCTCAGCAAACCCTGGGCACGGTTGTCAAAGGGAGGTTCCAGTGAGAGAAGGACCTGAGAAGTCTTTTCCAACCTTAAATTGAATCATTAAGGCTGGAAAAGACCCTTAAGATCACCCAAGTCCAGCCATGATTTAACTACAATATTCTGGATGGCCTTTAAAGTCCCTTCCAACCCAAACCATTCCATGATTCTCAGTGAATCTGCCTATTTTTTTGTTGTAAATTCTTGCCATCTCATTTCAGGACTAGCACAAGTTACTAGGCTGGGTGACTGGGAACTGAAGAGAGATGAAGCTCTGAGCCCACCTGGGAAGGAACAACCGGCAGGGCCAGGAGGCCTTTCTGCTGCCAACCCCTTCAAAACGCACAGGGGAACTGCTGAGCCCTCCAGAAGAGCTCTGATTGTCTGAGTCCTCTCAGGTTTCCTTCAACCTTGCTGCTGACATTGCTGGCCAGCACGTGGCACACAGCCCAGGGCTGCTCACAGCCCCCCACTGCTCTCAGGGTTTTTTTTCCAAAATAGCTGGAAAAAGACCTATTTTTAACACCCCGTGGTAGTTCTCAATAGGTGGGCAGACAGAGAAATGCTTCCTACATTGCTGGAAGCCCAGGCTGCAAAAAATGGAATTAAAAAGCAATTGTGTAATAAAAGTTTTTGTTGTTTTTTTCATAAGGTGAACAATGAAAACTATTATTGACAATTAATTGTTGCCCTGCCTGTGAAACCAGCCCTGATCTGAGCTGGATGTTGTGAGAACTTGTGCACTGAACACACTTGCTTTGCACAGGACTAATTGGAACCTGTAATTGATAATATCTGCTTAAGGAGCAGGAGGCATTTTTAGCTTCAGAGGCCGAGAGCCTGAGGCAGGGAAGACCTTTCAGCTTAGTTCCATTACTGGAACAAACACAGGATGAGCTGAACTGTGGGCACAGGTTTTAAACAGTGAATAAAAGTGGTTTTTGGTAAAAACCAGGTAAACTTGCGTGTGAGTTCCTGTGGAAATGGGCTCTTGGAGGCTCTGGGGAAATCAAGGTGTGGGGTTTTTATCCATTTTTCATCTTTCTTTGTCTGTTTTTTTTTCCAGCTTGAGGCCATGGCCCAATTCTGGGCTCAGTTTTGCTGCTTTTCCCCATTAACCTGAGGCAGATTTTGCCCCAGCACTGCCTTTGCTGCCTTTCCTCCTGGTGCCAGCAGCTCCTCTTCTGGTTGCAAGAGAAATGCCTCCAAAATATCCCCCAGGAGGTGCCTTCTCCTGGTGTCTCTGGATGTGCTGCTGGAGGAAGCACCAAAACAAGTCATTTTATCCCATTCATTAAAAACTGGTGGCACTGGGGCTGGAGCAGGAGCTTTTTCCCTCCCTTCCAGTGCCAGACAGAAGTTTCCAGGATTTAAGGAATACTTTCCAAGCTCAGCATCCTCACTGTGTATTTCAGAGGGAAAGGTCACAGAATTAGGGCTGATTAAAAGAAATGCTGGTTCTCGTGGTGGAAAATTGAGCTCAGGAACCCATTGCTCCAAGATGGAACAGCACAGTTTATTAGTCCATCCATTATTGATAATGCTCTCCCTGGGGTGGGGTGGGGAAGTTCCTGGGCAGGGAGTTATAAATGGCAGGTTCTCACCAGCCTGCAGGACTTGGTGACAACTCTATAAATACCCGGGGCCGGCGCGTGCTCGGCCCGGGCCACAAAACGTGTTTCTTACCCTTTTTTGGAGCTGCAAGTTCAGGGTCAGGAGTTCCCCCCAGCCAGGAGTCCCTCCTGGGCTCTGCAACAGGCTTCTTTTATCAGCTGCAGGGGCACAGGAGCAGTTTTTAAGGACAATCCCTCATTCTCCACACAGAGTGGACACAGGAATGTTTCCTGTCACCGTTGGGTGGGGAATGGAAACACTGGGAAGAACAGTGAAATAAATGGCATTTTTGTCCCTATAAAAATGTTCTTCCATGCATCTTACCTAAAATATGGTTCAATCTCCCCAGGTAAGGCTGCCAAGATGCTCCTGAGGAGCTGTTTTATATTTCATCAGAGGCAGAACAAAACCACCTCTGGTCACCAGCACCAGGTTTGCTCTGATTGCTCCATTTCCCTCATTAGGGTAATTAATTAACCAACTTTCAACCCCTCTCCATGTCAGACCTGGACACTGAGAGGATGGCTCAGGATTCACACTGGAAAAATCTCCTGATAATGAGCTAGTGAATATTAATAACATTAATTCTTTCTTTTCTCCTGGTTTCTTCTTTGTATGTGCAAACCAGTTAACTCTTCCTAAATTCACTCCTTCATTTCCATCTGTATTTATTTTTTGAACAAGGGAACTTTATCATTTACTCCTAACAATTACATATTTTAAAACCCAGCCAGCAATGTGTGTCCAGCCCTAGGAAGGGTTCTGGCTCCCACTCTCCCAGCCCAGTTCCTGCCTGGCCCTTTGCCCATTTAAACACATATCCAGGAATGCAATTTTCACCTCCAGGTGTCAAACATCCCTGCTGCCTAAAAATAATCCTTGTAGAGGAATTAGACTTGATGATTGCCCAGACAGAGAGGCAGAAATATTCCTGCATTTCTCAGCAGTTGCACCAAGTGTTTTCCAGAGGTTTTAGTCTATTTCATATAAATAATTTGATCACAATTGGGGTGGGGTTTTTTTAGCATCCCTGTAATTGACTTTTGCTCTGGAGGGAACACGAAACACAATCCAAAGGGAAATGGCTCTGGAAAAAAGCCTCCCAACATGAAGAGTTAGGAGGAACAGAAGGGTTAGGAGGGGATGTTTGGGGCAGGAACCCGAACAGGGATCTCTGGAATGGAGAGAGAACAAGAGAATTATAAATACCAACAAAACGTCACCACGGCAAAATGACCTTTTGTTCCAGATGAATGTGTTCAACAGAGCTCTGAAGTCTGAATCAGATTTAAACAGTCATATCACCAAAATGAATAAGAATTAAGAAGGTAAATTAATTCCTAAGGGAAATCACTGTAGATCTCATTAGTTCAGGAACAAGATACCTTAAAACTTTTAATTAAAGATAATATTTACTGCAAATGAATAAGAGTTGGCAGGTTTCAGCAGAAACCATAATCTCATTTATGCAAAGTTTTCTTCTATTAAGGCAGGCATCATTAATCTCATTGGAGATGCCCTCCAGACTGGCAGAGCTGGAGAGGTGATTTCTTCCAGGAGTCTTTTTATCTGCACCAAAGAGCTGTAACAGGAGCAGACACACCATGAGAGGGGCTGAGCAATTAGAGGGGTCTCTGTGCAAACACAGCCCTGATGTGTCCCCAGCACTGAGTCCTGTAATGAGCTCCTTCCAGCGGGCCCAGCTCCCCCAGCAGCTGAACAGCAACACCCACTGCAGATCCCACCATCCCAGGGCTGAGCTTCAGCTCCTGCTTCTCCCAGAAAGAGGAGGCACTTGGTGTCCCCTCAGCCCGGAGTGACAATTCCAGAGTGACTCAGTGTAACCCACTCTGTCACCTAATCCAGCCCAGCCACTGCTGCTCCTCTTCCCAAAGGAGAGAACAGCCAGGAAAAGCAAAGCAGGCAAAGCTGCCCTGAGCCCAAATTCCACATGGGGACCCTTCAGTTCAGGTTAACAGTGTTTTCAGCATTTTTTAGCACCGTTTCGAGCTGCAGAGTCGCCGCAGCCCCGCGTCAGACGTGGGTGAAGCCACAGGTTCGACCCCATCTCTCCTCAGACAGGTTTCTGGAGTTCAGGGATCTCTACTAAAAATAACCCCCTTCTTGTCAGCTGACAAAGGTGTAATCCTGAGAGGGCTGGTTTTGGGTTACTGGTGGACTCTGGGATCATCCAGACCCGCTCCCCTCAGAGTGACTGAAGCAGAAGGAGCAACACTCGATCTCCTGGCTGGGAGGGTTTCCTAGGAGACCATTATTTGAGCTGCTGTACCAATAATAATAATAATAATAATCTAAAACCTAAGCACAGCTCCTCTGCAGGCAGTTATCCCACTCCCAGGTAGCTGTGGAGGTGCTGGATGAGCCCAGGGGGCAGGAAGGGCCCGTGACCATTTTACCTGAGTGTTCCCAAGCCCAGCCCGGTGTGATGTTAATCCAGGCTGGCTGCTCCCAGCCCGAGGGAAATGAGTTTCCTAATGGAATTCCTGCGGGGAGAGGCCTTTGCTGACTGCCAGGAGTCAGGGCTCCACTTACAGCATTATCTTCCCATCCCTGCCCTCCGTTCCCTGAGCCCCAGTTAAGGTGGTTTGGCATTAGCAGGAATTCTGTGTATCAGGGACCACAGTCCCGGACGACAAGACCATGTCCCTGCTCCCTGCAGGCTGCAAAACACGGCTCAAAGCCTCTGCTTCACTTGCAAAACTAATGAACAGCTGTTTCTTTCCCCTTTTCAATCAGGAATCTCTTCCCTTTCACCAGGAGCACGGAGCAAGGTGGGGAATTACAACCAAAAATATAAACTTTCTCTAGGGAAGAGCCCTACGTGTGAGAACAGCAGAAGAAATCAAAAGCACGAAGCTAAAAAGTAGGATTATTGTCCAAGATTAAGATACAGCAGATTAAGACAAGCAAGATTATTGGGAGAAGTGCAAGGTGGGAGTGAGCAGTGCCTTTATCCAGGCGAGTGGGGATTAATTTGTACACACTGATACAAGTTTCATGGCCATGTTCTGAGACAATGAATTAATTTGTGCCTGGCTGATGAGGTCACAACCCCCCCACACACCTTTTCCTCAAGCCAAGAGGCTCCACACATGGAATAAGTGATCCCAGGAACAGCAAGGTTTGTGCAAGTGGGACCCAGGGCTGCTGCCCAAACCTTTTTTTTTCCAGCTCTTGCTCCCAGTTCTGCTCCAGCACGGACTTGTTGATTGATAAGCAATAAACAGTATTTACTACTATTAAATTAATATATAAACATAATATATAAATACATATTTTATATTGAAATATTAAATAAAAATATACAATATTCTATGAAATATATAAAACATTACTTCAATTAAAGCCTTATTTACTGACTGGCTTGTAATATTTTCTAATATTCCACAGGGCTGCAAATAAAAGGAATCGTTTTGCATCCAAGAAAAACACCAAAGTTATCCAACAGGAATTCACACCTGTACCTTCCACGGAGATCAAACAGGTTTTATTTACTAAGAAAGAGACGTAAAAGGTGATTAGGAAAGAGAACAATGACAAATATTTAGCATTTGAAAATGCTGAAATGAAACAAAGGGAACAATTTTCCTCCCACATTTTCCTGCAAATTTTAATGCAGGATAAAGTAAATCCAACACTCCACCAAGAAAGCAAAACTGTGTTAGAATGCAAATTTAACACGTTTTCCTCTTACATCAGGAATCTAAAACAAAAACCAAGACAACCAAAATACATGTCCAGAGTCATCCTCCATTTTTTATCACCACAGGGCTGAGAATCAGGAAAAACTGTCCCAAAAAAGAGCCTCACTCCCGTGGGAATGCTGAGGTCCATCACTGGGGGGGCTCAGTTTATTCCTCCTGATGGAACAGTTCTCTCACAGCTTTGATTGAAGAAATACTTCCATATTTTTATTTGATTTGGTTGAGCTCCTGCATTCAGTTGGATTTTGGACCGATTTTTTTGGAAATTTATTCAGGCTAAACTCAGATCTTTCATTATTTGAAAGTCCCACCTGACCAAAGGAAAGTTCCTGGCCTGGGAACAGTCACTCTGCACAGAACCAGGTGTGTTTGAGAATGATATAAACTGGTAATCATCTAAACTATGACATTTATGTCACCTCTCATTCAGAGTTACAGCAGATGGTCAAGGAAATGTGGGACATCCCTTCCCACCCGGAGCGAGGAACCACGAGCAGGGGCATGAACATCCATGGAGAAGATTCCCTCAGCCAGGAGCCTGACCCAGGATCCAAGGAAGAGGGGATAACAGTGACCCCCACCCACTCTGGATCCTCCTGCCTGGCTCCTCCATCCTGCCCTGGCTCCTCCTCCAGCTGCAGGAGATGGATTGGCCTGGGATGGCAGCGCTCGGCCTCGGATCTCCCGGGAAATCTGAGCCCTGAGTCCCCTCTTGTCATTTATCTCCCCACTGCCCCCTGGTTATACAGAATGTGTTGATTGGGAGGTATAAAATTCCATCTCCTGGGGCTGTCAGGTGTTCTGCACCCTCGAGGAATTCCACATAAATTAGGGAATGACCCTGCTGTGCTGTCACAACACCCACAGCAGCACCCCGGGTGAGTTCAGGAGAGAGCTCGGCCAGAACACCCCTGCTTGTTCAGATGAAACACTTACTGTCTGCACAGCCCAGGCTGAGCGTGGGAATCCCTCAGAAGAGGAGAACAGGACAATTTAATGCCGGGATTTCTTGGCATTGCTGGAGAACTGGCTCCTGATGTTGCTGGGAGCTCTCAGGCCACGGGGCTGCCCATGAGCCGTTCCTGCCGCAGGGCCACCAGCCTCTGGAACCACTTCTCCTCAGCTTCTGCCTTCTCAATGAACAGCTGGGGACAGGGCAGAGGAGGGAAAGTTGGCACAACACAGGAACTCTCTGTCTGTTAGAACTTGTTGAAATGTCTGGGGGCTATTCCAGTGCCCAAGGGAAGAGCTCAGCTGAGCGCGGGGTTCAACACAAAGCTGAGAGCAAATGGAAGGAGAGCCTTTTCATGGAATCACAGAATGGGCTGCCTTGGAAGAGACATTAATAACTGGAAGCAGAGACTCCAGTTTCCAGTTTCAGAAGGGACACTGAAGACCAGAATAACTGGAAAGCAAAGACTCCAGTTTCAGTCCCCTGAAACAACAACTTCATCACTGCCCGTGTCCTGCTCTCTGGGTTCATTATACAGAACTCACAGTCCTTTATTTACTGCAAGTCATTTTTACCTTGCTAACTCTTAAAAAACCTCTATGCAAACCCTTTCATTTCCAATTAAAGTGCTCACAAAGCAACTTGCTCAAGTTTAGCCCCATGATTCCAAATGACCTTAAGTTTGTACCGCATTTAAAGCTTTACAGGTTGGCAAACTGGGCAAGTTCTGAGTCTTCCACCAACAACATGCCCTGAGTTCTTACTGAGCAGGATCTTGAATTCCCCTGTGTTACAGGAGTTATATTTTGTTCTAAAATTCCTGTGTAACTCTACAGCTACATCACTGGTGAACTGATTTAGTAATTGCTCTACTGGCTGCTGGAAGGAGCGGGAGCCTCTCTGTCCCAATGTTTTCAGAGCACGGATTATGGGATGGTTGTGGGGTCGTGTCACCTGCTCTCCTTCAGCTCCAGGTAAATGTGGGATAAATAAGAGCACACTTACATTTGGATGTGCTAAGGAATTGTCATCCTGGTATTTGATGGCAGTGGGAATGCTGGCAGGGGGAGGCTCTTTCTCAGGAGCTGCTGCCTCAGCGGTTCCCGCTCCGACGGTCACAGGTTCATGTTGGAGCTCAGGAGGTTCTGTCACCTAAAAAGAAACAAACACATAAAATTAAAGCCTTTTATCCTCAAATTCACCAACGTGGCAGGATCTGAACTGAGCATTCAGTTTTCTTCCCTTGCAGTTGGGCCCACAAAAGGATCCTCATGGAAATACTTCTCCGTGTGCTTGGTGGGACACACCAGACATGGACAAAGGTCCAGGATAAGCACATGGAGTCAAAAGAAGGTATTGCCCAAGGCAAGGTGAGAGCCTGAAGAACAGAAATGGGGGGTTCCTGGGTCACTTTCTGAAGAAGCTGCATCAACTTTTTGGAGGTTTCTGGAATGGGAAGAAAATGAACGTTCCTGGGAAAACCAAAAGTGACAATTCCAAACACCTCCCTGCCAGGTGGGAAAACTGAACAAAGCCTTGCCTTGCACACTTCCAAAGACAACAGCATCTGAGTTCTCTGGGAGACTGGGTGGCCAAAATCCTGCTAAAATTGTCAAATCTGGGAAAGCTGAAAACCAAACTGGTTCTTTTCAGGGAGTAAGTGTGGTCTTAAAGTCTGGCTTCAGTTAAGCAGAATTAAAGGTATTTCTCCCTTTAATTATAGTGTAAATGTCTGATGCCTTTGGGATTTTAATTCTTCTGCTTTACCTCAAAATAGCCTTCAAACCTTTCTGTTTCATGAAATTCTTACCCATTTAAATGTGTTCTCTGAACCCATCTCAGACATCAGAGACCGGCCGGTGGGGTTTAAGGTTGTCAACATCGATGCCCTTTCAGCAATGGAAGCTGCCTTCATGGCACAGCTTCCTGACAGCTCTGGGAGGGTTGTGGAGCAGGACAGGAACATGAGAATATTGAAAAGGTACCTTTTTGACTTCTTTGCTTGATCTGAAGGTCTGGGGGACGAAGGCGTCGCTTTCGATGGCTTCGATTTCCTTGACTCGCTTCACCTGGTCCACGAGGGTGGCCTGGTCTGCAAGGACAGGGGGGAGGTCAGGGGGCTTCAGTGCAATCCTGGCATCACACCCTGGCCAACAGGTTCCCAAAATATATTTTGGAACATACCAGGAAGATCCCAAGGTGTGATGCAGAGAAAAACTCCCTGAGTGAAAAGAACAGCAGGGGCCGGTGCTGGCTGTTCGTGCTCAACCTGTGAGATCAGTGCAGGTGCTGGCAGGGATTTGCCAAAGATGTCCTTGTGGGATGATAACTGGAGAAGAGAAGGCTCCAGGAAGACCTGAGAGCCCCCTGCAGGGCCTAAAGAGGCTCCAGGAGAGCTGGAGAGGGACTGGGGACAAGGGATGGAGGGACAGGACACAGGGAACGGCTTCCCAGTGCCAGAGAGGAGGTTTACATGGGATATTGGGAAGGAATTCCTGGTTGTGAGGGTGGGCAGGCCCTGGCACAGGTTGCCCAGAGAAGCTGTGGCTGCCCCAGCCCTGGAAGTGCCCAAGGCCAGGTTGGACAGGGCTTGGAGCACCCTGGGCTAGTGGAAGGTGTCCCTGCCCAGGGAATGGGTCTGGATTGGCTTTAAGGTCCCTCCAACCCAAACCATTCCATGATTCCAAGATGCCAAGAGCTGCACTGCAGCAAAGCCCAGAAGTACAATTTAATCCTGGTGGGTTTTTTTGAATTTAGAAGGAATTAATCTTGTGTTTAAAAGTCGCCTGGCTGCTGAAGTCTTCTCCTTTAAAACACATTCCTAAGGATTTTTTTGGCATAACCCGAATATACCAATGCCCTGCTGGGGAGAGGGAGTCCTAATCCATGGAGGTTTTGGGCCCACCTGGTCTGAGGGGAAATAAAGGGACCCTGATTAAAGCCAGGGATCAGAAAGGCAGGGAAAGGAGATTTCAAATCAGCTGCTCAGCTCTGGTTTCACAAAATCCCAGCCAGTTCCAGGATCTCACATGGACCCTACACAAACTGATGGGAATGACAAATTAGGGGGCAAAAATGCCTGAATGCTCCCAATGACATCAGGGACATTAAGGGGGTAAATGGAGTGAGGAAGCACAGCCCATTAGTGCAGGACTTGTTTGACAAACACATTATGGGGAGATAAAACGACTTCCAGATGTTGTTTGTCAGATGTCAGTAGGAAGGAGATGTATTTCATAGGAAAATCAAAAATAATGGAGTCAGAAAGCTAAGAGGCCTCAGACAAAAAAAAATCAATACTAACTCACTGCACGGAGTCTTTTCACCCTGTTAGAGGGGAAAAAAAAGGAATTAAATCTTGGATTAGGGCTTGTTGGGGCTATTTTTTATCAAAAGGTGGACAATTCCCATCCCTGTCACCAGCTCCTTCCCAGAGCTCCGTGGCTGAGGAGACCTTTCCCAGTTCTCCCAGTCATGGGTTTAACTGGGAACTCTGTCCTTCAGAGATAATTCACTATTTTACACTTCTATATTTATATCTATTTATATCTTCCCAAATTTATAAATAAACACATCTTTTGTAGCTCCCAATTTCATACTGAATTAGTCTGTATGAGTAAGAACACGAAATGCCACTTTAGAACAAGAAATCTGTATGAACTCTTTAGCTGCCACCCAAATACATCACACACACAGTAATTAAAGACAGCAGAGAACCAGATAAAAGACAAAGAATCAGAGAATTCCATGATTCTATAAATCTCAGAAAAGAAGAAGAAACTTCCCTGCAAGCTCTGCTTAAAATAGTCCCCTTCCTTCCTGATTTTGAAAGACAAAATTTGGCCCACTAAGAGTTTTGAAAGCATTAAATGCCCAATAATATCTTGTGACTGATCCATTCAATTAAAACATCCTTTAAATATTTCTTGGGAGGTCTTCAGGTGTAAATTGTTATGGATTCACTTCTCACCCCAAATCCTGACCACGGACAAGAACCTGAAGAGTTTTCTTTCAGGCAGGTTTAACTCCAGAATCAAAGCAACGACATAAAAAGCCTCAAATATCCCTCGGAATCTGTTTCTTCCTATTTCACTAATTAGATTTAAGGGGTTAATTTAACGGAGCAAATTAAAATATAACCCATTTGGGGTAAAATGCTTTGAAAGGCAGAAAAGAAGTTGCTGCTTTTTTCCTGCTCTTCTGTTTCTGAGTTTGAAGGAAACACCAACAGATCCCAGACTAAACAAACCACCGAAGAAGAAAATATTTTCCCTTTGATCCCATTTTATTTGGGACTATTGGAAGTGTATTTTTATACAACTGCCTCATAGAACTGATTGCCAACAGAACTGTTCCCACACACCCCTTGATTTTTAATTGGTCCCAGTTTTACTTAAGCTGCACAAACTGACATGTCCAGAGGAAAACTGAAGTTTTCCCTGGATAATCTGCAGTGGGAGAGGCAAACTCATCAGGAATCTCCCTGGAAAAACCACTCCCTGGCTATGGGAGGTGTTGGATTCTGCAGGGCACCGCGCTGGGATATTTGGATTAAACACCAGGGAAGCACTGGGGGAGGAGGGCAGATCCAGCAGGATGGAGGGATTCCCTGTGCTTGTGTCATCCCTGGACTTTACCAAACTTGGAGTGCTGGTTTTTAGGGATTTTTTTCCCCCTCCAGCCTTTTCTCTGTGCAGGAGACAACCAGTGCTGGCTCGTGGGGGTTGTCCCAACAGGAATTTGGGAGTCCCCTTTCCCAGTCGGTGTCCAAGGGGCGACTGGAGCCGCAGAGGCCACCCCAGAGGTGAGAATTCCAGCGCCAGTGGGAACAAAATCCGGAGCAAATCAGCCCAGGAGCATCCTGCTCCCACAGGCTTTATACACAACATTCCCTTGTGTCCCCAAATCCCTTCTCCTGCCCCTCCAAGGTCCCTCCAGGCCGGGAGTCTCCCGGGATCTCATCCAGCCCATCCCGTTTCCCAGCTGCCGTTAGAGGGAGGCACCTCCACACTCAACGCTGCCTCTGGATCAGCGGCTGAGCAGCCTGAGGATGCTCCAAGCTCAGCATCCCAGTGCATCCCGGATTCGGGATTAGCTCCTAACCCACCTCATCCCTCCCTCAAAGCCTCGGTGCTGCTGCCCCTTCCCGATCCCGGCACCTGGCCATGCTATTTCCCAGCTGCTGGCATTTCCAGGGAAATCACTTTTCCCGGCCAAACTCCCATAAACACCCTCCAAAAGGAGGCACCGTGGGCAGGGAAAGCTTTGCCTGTTTTTTGTGTTCCCCCAAATTCACTGGAAGTGCTTTAAAAAACACACAATTCCAACGTCCCGAAGGAGCAGGTTGTGAGGACTCCAGAACTCACTCCCTACAGGGCCCAGGGATTTACAGTTAAGCTGGAAAAATACAAATTAACAGGGAAAAGTTTGCCCAGGCTTGTTTTAAAATCCCATCAAAGTCTTTTGATTTTGTTTTGTGGGGTTTGTTTAAATCCTGTTAATTTTAATTATCATTAAAATATATTAAAATGGCATTTTGTGAGTACTTAGTACTTACAAGAGAGGTACTACAGAGAGCAGTAGAATACTGCAAGTTTGCTACTTTATTAAAGTGATAATAACCTCATTTCCAAGGATTTTAAAATAAGTCTGGACATTAATGACCTTCCCTTGAAAAAGTGGGAGCGCTGACTACAAAATCCAGCAGAAAACAGGACGAACAAGTTCAGCAACTGAGCCCTGAAATTATATTCAATTTTAATTAAGAACTTTTAATTTCAGAACATCACGTTGCTGCTGCAGCCTTGCCCGACCTTCCCCGCGGTGCTTCCCCGCTTTCCCACCTGTGCTCGCTCCATTTTTTGGGATGTTCCTGTGAACATTCCGGGAAAGGAGCCCTGCTCAGCCCATGGAAAGGGCTCCAAATGGCTGGATATTTCCCAGCCCTGTGTCCAGGCAGGGGCTGGGCTGAGGCTGCCCCAGCTTTGCCGGCGGAGCTCCCGCTCCGCGTTTCCCCGGGACACAAAGGCAGGATCTGTAACTCGATGCTCAATTTACCCTTGTCTCGTAGGAGATTTTCCTCTGCTAATTGATAGAAATTAAGCCATTAATCAAGGCCCCAGCCATCATTCAACCCGGGGAAGATGAATCCAAACTTTCATCATAACCACCTTCCCCATTTTAGTGTTCATTAGCATTAATTTTTAATGCAATTATGCTCTTCTTTTACGCTGAGCTCATAAATTACGGCTCTTTTGTTGCTCGCTGGCCTTGTAAAATCCAAGGTAATGCTTTGTGCTCTGATCTTAAAGGCAATTACTGGCTGCCTCTATCTTTTCCATCTCCCCATCCCAAATAACCCCCGTGTTGTAGGTACAAACTCACCAGGGCAGACCCGACACGGACGTGTCTCCGTGAAACCCACACCTGGGTCTGTTCTACACGGGCAGGGAAAGGATTCCTGCCCTGGGGCACACCCTGCTGCATCCAGGGATCCCACAGCACAGAAACCACGGGAAAATGGGACAGCACCTTGGACACAGGGCACAAAATGGGTGTATTCCAATGGAAACCAGCTGCCGTGCAGGACAGCAGCGCTGGAGCCCTGGAGGCTCTCCAGCTTTTCCACGGATCACTCAGGGTTTACACTTCAAAAAGTGCTGCTGGCATGTGCCCCCAGTGCTTATTTTTATCCTCCTACTGCCTGTTAGAGTGTGTGGGGACACCCACCCACAGAGCCCTTACACAGGATCCTGTGTTCCAGGGATCCCACGCTGGCACGCGGGGTCAGGAACTTCCAGGCTTTTATTCCCAGGGCATCTATGGATCCTCAGGAGCACGCTGGGGGAAAAGCCCAGTGGCTACAACCACCTCTGGCTGCCCTCAAACACTGTTTGAGGGGCTCCAGGGACAATGAAACGGAGATCAGGAAGATGTTGGTTGGTTTTCATTATTTTTCGGCTTTTTTTCCTGGGCTAGGCCTTTACTGGGATATGAAATAACACCACTCACACCAGGTAAATGTCTGTCTAGCACCACAAAAACATGATACATCCTTAAATTCCCATTTATCTAGGCCTCAGTCAGCACAGATAAGACAATTCCCAGTTAAGTCTCATTCTCACCCCACAGATTCACTCCCTGCTCGTGGAAAAAAACACCCCTGCACATCCCTGTGGGATGTTGGCACGACCACCCAGAGCCACAGAAAACCAGTTTTTATCAGAAAAGGAAGGACTCCACACCAGGAATTGTGGTTTGAGCAAATGGATCTGGATTTCTGTCAAACCCCAGCAGAGGCACAGCCTCCCCTCAGCTTCCCAGGCTCCCAAAATCATCCCTCGTCGTGGAGGACACGGATGGGGCTCCAACAGGTTCTTCCCAAGGGGGGTGTCTCAGCCCTGGAAGTGTCCAAGGCCAGTTTGGAGCAACCTGGGATAGTGGGAGCTGTCCCTGCCCATGGCAGGGGGTGGAATTGGATGGGCTTTGAGGTCCCTTCCAACCCAAACCAATCTGGGATTCCACAATCATTTTTTTCTCCTTTACAACCCAACTGGAAAACTTCTCCCTCCTTCGATTTCCTTTAGACAATTCCAACCCAGACTCCCATCCTTCCACTGCCCATTCCATACACCCCTGGTTATTTTCTCCATACATCCCTGGCTGTTTTCCCTTTTAGGAACAGCTTTTCAATAAGTAGCTATAAATTTTTGTTTAAAATGATTGCAGTCAGATAAGTAATTACCTGATGGCTTCACAATCCCATTACCTGCCCTATCCTTTAGCACAAATAAATGCCACGGGACGACAGTAAAACACACGGCACTAATGAAGTACAGAAGCCATCTCTGTTCCTCATCTGTCTGAAACGTTGAAGACAATTTCAAGACTTTTAATTTGTAAAAAAAATCGTAAATTTCCCCATTGGAGAGACCATCAATTCATCTGTTTCGCTTGTAGAACAGCAAACCTTCGATTAGACCTGTTGTAATAATAAAAATTAAATTACTCAAATACCAGTTTAAAAAATATTTCTGTATTTATCAAAGATTCATGGAATGCTTTGGGTTGGAAGGACCTTAAAGCCCATCCCATTCCACCCCCTGCCATGGGCAGGGACACCTTCCACTAGCCCAGGTTGCTCCAACCTGGCCTTGGACACTCCCAGGGATGGGGCAGCCACAGCTTCTCTGGGCACCCTGTGCCAGGGCCTGCCCACCCTCACAGCCAGGAATTCCTTCCCAATATCCCATGTAAACCTCCTCTCTGTCAGTGGGAACCAATTCCCTGTGTCCTTCCCCTCCATCCCTTGTCCCCAGTCCCTCTCCAGCTCTCCTGGAGCCCCTTTAGGCCCTGGAAGGGGCTCCCAGGTCTCTCTGGAGCCTTCTCTTCTCCAGGGGAAAATTCCCAGCTCTCCCAGCCTGGCTCCAGCCCTGGGAGCAGCACCAGGACACCAGGATTGGGGCTCACCTGGGAGGTGTGGAATACAAAGGGGCAGGAGATGATGGGCAGGACAAAGCAGGTTAAAATTCAAGGCACACATTGAAAAGTGATTATTAATTACAGCAGCCTTAATAAAAAGCCTGGAATTGATTACTCCCACAGCCATTATCCATGGGGGACTATTGATCCCTCTCCTGGTTCCCTTTCCCTCACTGTGCCCAGGAGGAACGTGGACACAGGGAATGGCCAGCAGAGATGCCCCATTCCCTCCTGCCACGTCACCCTTCCCAGTTTCCATTATTTCCAGCATTATTGGATGCTCTTCCTACCATGCCCCACTCGGCCCCTGCACCAAAACCTCCTGTTTTTATCTCCCCCTTGATTCGTTCCTGCTTCTTTTGAACCCTGAGCTGTCCATATGAAGATGAAACGGAGATAAAGCTAATTCACATATTTATCCTAAATATATTATGGGCATGAAACGATTTGGGGACTTAACAGGCTGAGTTCAGGTCTTTGCCACCACAATGAACTGCAATAGAATTTACTGAGATAACTGATGACCTCAGGCAGGAACTAATGAACTTAAGGGCATCCCAATACATTCCTGGATTGTGGAATAAAGCACTTTAACTTATTAGAGCTGCCTGACCTCATCCCATCAAATCTTCTCGTGGCACAGTCAACCTGTGGCTTTAATATCAATTACACCCAGGGAAGAGTCTTTGAACTCTTACTAAAAGAAGTGGGAAAGGAAAGAGGTGTTTTGGGGTCGTCCTGTGCAGGGCCAGGAGTTGGGACTCTACAATCCCTGTGGGTCCCCTCCACCTCAGCATGTTCTGTGGTGCCCATGGATAAAGGGCTGCTTTGATTTTCCACGTGAGAACTTTTGACCAACAGGTTAAAGATGAGTATTAAAAAATAGAGTTCATCATCTGGGATCATTTCAGAGTTTATAATAATGGGATTTTCTGAAGGTGGAGTCCTCCAGGTTTTCTTGGATGTTCTAACTTTGCTCCTGTGACCCCCCATAATGAGTCAAAATCACAGAATCACAGACTGGTTTGGGTCGGAAGGACTTTAGAGCCCATCCAGTCTCACCCCTGCCATGGGCAGGGACACCTTCCACTAGCCCAGGTTGTTCCAACCTGGCCTTGGACCCTTCCAGGGCTGGGGCAGCCACAGCTTCTCTGGGCACCCTGTGCCAGGGCCTGCCCAGCTTCTCTTTTTAAAATATTTTAAATAAATGTACATATCTGATGTGAAACAATAGGCGAAAAGTTCCTTTAAAACCACCTGCTAAATTACGTTAATTTAATTAAACCCATAAAACGTATTGGTTTAAAAGTCCATTTAAGCTGCAGCAACGTGTTCTCTCACTGGCAGAAAGCACAGTTTTCCTGCTCTGAGTTGGATCCTGTTAATCCACATGGCATTCCCTGCAGGAATACAAATCCATCCCTGGAATTGTCCAAGGCCAGGTTGGAGCAACCTGGGCTAGTGGAAGGTGTCCCTTCCCGTGGCAGGGGTGGGACTGGATGGGCTTTGAGGTCTGGAATTCTGTGATTCCTCAGACCCAAAGAGTTTGCTGAAGAAAAGTCCCCACAGCAGCACGTTTAGCTGTGTAAAATCTGAGGATAACCCCGCAGGGCTGGGCTTTACTCCCTGGCTGAGGACCAGCTGTGTCCCAGCGCCCTGATCCCGCTCTCAGAGCCTGCCCTCCCTCCCAGCCCACGCGGCTCCGGCGCCGAGCCCACTCCGAGCGCTATTTCCCCAGCACGTGCCACGCCGCTTGTTCGTATAAATGGAACAAATTAAACTGTCTCCACACATATCCCCTCGCATTTGTAGCCCCGGTTCCTCTCCCCAGCACGTGGCCCGGACGCCGTATTATCTCCGAGCCGGGGCTGACCTCAGGATATTGGATTGCGCCGCAGCTCTCCGGGACTGAACCGCCGGGAAATACTTCATCACACCCCCCCCCCAGCCCCTCACAGGCCAAAAATCAACTTTAAATTTGCCCTGATGAAAAATCAATAACCCAGTAATTGCTTGGCTTATCGTTGAGCTGAGGGGGGGGACACGACACACACGCACAAATTGGGAAGCGATTCCAGGGAAACGCGCGGACTTTCGGGATCACTAAGCCAGAAAAGGGAAAGGTCTCCGAGTGATAATTAAATCTGCTCGTGCTGATTTGCTGCCAAATTTATTTCCCCAGAGTCTATCAAAATGTTGTGGCGCCCACAGGGGAGGCAGAACTAATCAATTCAACCCTGGGCCGGCACGCGCCGGGAACGGGGAATGCAGATTCCAGGGGAAAGGCACCGGGATAACACCCCAAAGCTGGCACAGCAACACCCTCCCAGCGACTCACCTCGGGCCTGACTGCCAAAAAATCCCCTTCCTCTCCTTTTCTGGTGCCTGCCCAGCTCCTCCCCCCCACGTGGCACTGGGAATGTGCCCCTGACAGCTTCAATTAATATTTAAAACTATTATTATTCATGGTGGACTAAAAAATGAGCCCAAAAATCTCTCCCTAACATTGACCAAAACTGGAATTTTGACTAAAACTGGAATTTTGAAATCCATATTGGACAAAAACCTACCTACAACTGCAATTTTAAATCCAAATGGGACATAAACCCACCTACCACTGGAATTTTACGTCCAGATGGGACTCACTTTGGATTTTTCCACCCTGGCTCACGGTGGGCTTTACTTCAATTTTTCCATCACCCACTTGGAATTTGTCTGGAGTGAAAGTTGAGTTTGGTGGGTAAATCCTCCTTAGACTTTGATGTTTTCCAGGCACTCCCAACCCGAGGCACCAAAACCCAAGCAGGACAATCCAACCCTCGAAAACACTCCTGGAAAAGTCACATTTTCGGTTAATAGACCTAATTTCATGCACCAAATTACCATAACCCCAATGGAAGTGCAAATGTAATCAAACTGAAAAAATTCAAATGAGGCTGAGGGAGCCTTTTTCTCTCTTGCTTTGCCTTTTTTTTTTTTTTGTCCCTCAAAAAAAAAAAGGGAAATAAATCAGCATTTTGCTGCGTGCCCTTCGAGCGGCTGGAGGGGCGACGGTAATTAAAACATCTAAAGCAGCACAAGCCCCCCAGTCTCTAATCTGGGCTGGGGTCAGCTGGCTGCAGACTCTAATTTGTCCTCAATTTTTTATTCATGCCAGGGAAATGCTGCATATTTAACAGGAAAGCAGCGGGAAGGGGCAGAGCCGGGCTGGGAGGTCAAATAATTTGATTTCCGAGCAGATTACAGGGAACATCCCCCATCTAATCTCAGGCCTGATTTGGCAATAAAGGGACAATAAAAGGAATGTTCAGACACCCTCGTTATGGGGTGAGGGAGAAAAGCACTTTTTATGGGCTGGGGAAGGATTGTTCCGTTTGTACAGTTATTTTTATTGCAGCTCCTCAGTCAAAGTTGAAGAGGAATCACAGAACTCGCTGCCCACACAGCTGGAAGTTCCTTTTGGAGAGGTGAAATGAGGAATTTTAGAGAAGCCAAAATTTCTTTTTTAAATCACAATTTAGAAATTTTAAAAAGGCTTGATTTCATTTTGTTTCATTTAATTTTATCCCTCTTTATTTTAATGACTGGAGGTGGCACTCAGCACTCCGGTCTGGTTGACAAGGTGATGATTGGTCAAAAGTTGGGCTTGATGATGTCAGAGCTCTTTTCCAACCAAAATGACTGTGATTTTTTTTTTTTAAATAACCTTTGGAAATGGTTGAGAACAATTTGTGTAGGTATTTCAGGCCAACACTGTTGCTTGAAGATGCACAGACAGAACAAGGTGCTTCAGGTCAAAACACGGGGCAACTTTGTCCCTGGGCATTCCTTCCCACTTCCTCATTATTTCCTTATTTATTGGCAATATTCCAACCAGAAGGCCTTGGAGGAGTAGGCAGGGAATCCCAAGACACAATTATGCCCTTAATAAAATAGCTGAATTAATTAAAAAAGTCGAAGATGGGTGACAAGGTGGGGATCAGTCCCAGGTTGGACTCGATGGCCTTGGAGGGCTTTTCCAACCTCAGGGATTCAAAGAGGGTTCAACCCCACCCACAGATGTTGTGTGAGGAAGGAAGAACCAAGAAAAGAGGGAAAAAAATCTCTTTTTTTCAAGCAAAAGTTGTCACTGGGGCCCAGCATGGCCGGGATGGGGAAGGGAACACACGGGAAAAGTGTCCTGTTTGCAAATCCATATGGGACATAAACCTGCCTACAACTGGAATTTTAAATCCATGTGGGACACAAACTTCCCTAAAATTGGAGTTTCCCGGCGTGCAATTTCCCTGGATGTCTTGCATGGGCTTGGGATGCTGAAACACTTCACACACAATCTAATTAGAGCTTTATTTTCCAGTGAAAATGAACCATTTTGCTCCTAATTGGGAACTAATTCCTCAGCCAACTGATGAATATGAGTGAAGAAGCTTCTCTTCAGGAAACATTTTCTACTCATTTTAGAACACTCACAGCTCCTTCAAAGCCACCACAGGACAGTTTTTATGGGGTTCATTAACAAACTGAAAAGAATTCCTCCGGTTTCCCTGTAAATTCCCATTGTTCCCAAGTCACAAACCGCCCCTTTTCTCTTCCCTCTGCCTCTCCACACTCTCATTTCCCTGCCCCGCTTGGCAGAGCAATCACTGCCACATGTGTCACTCACAATGGGATGGAAGGCAAACAACAGCCACGTTCTTTCCCAAATATTCCCTGCAAATTCGTGCCACTGGGACCCAAGCACCTCATCCCAACAGCCAGAGCCTGGCTCCAGGATTCCTGCAGGTGGGGTTCCCCATGGGCCTCCATGGATGCTCCAAAATCCAGGAGCTACAGTGGGGAGGGAGCACAGCTGGTTGGTTTGGTCCCTTTTCCAGCCACAATTCCAAATGTCCCTTCCCCTTTCTTTCCAAGGCACGTCTGGGATATCCCACTTTTCCACTTGCCTTCAGTATCCTAAGTACCTTCTCCAAGCAGGATCAACTTTGAGCACCATTTAATCCCTCTCAGCATCCCAAAGTCCCAAAGTCAAACTGCTGAATGATCAGAACATTTCCATTTGACTAAATCAAATGTAGTCATTCCAAAGGGAGCAGCTCTGATCCCACCAGCTTTGAGGGCACCAAATTTCATGGAGAAACACGTGAACATGTTATGACATGACACAGACTAAGCACACAAATCACCTGTCAGCTGTAGGGAAATCCCAGCATCCCACTGGAGCTTGGACCCTCAAAAACAATCAGTTCTGACTTACTGGGCTTTAGTTTGCTCCTGACTTGCAGAAGAATTCCTTACCTTCCTCCTTTCTCCTCTTGGCTTCTTCTTCACTTCTCTCCTTAGCCTTCAGTGCTTCGTCTGCTTTAGCTAAAGAGAAAAGAAAAACAACACAAATGTTCCAATTAGTTATTTTATCTTATAAAATCATAGAATCACAGAGTGGGTTGGGTTGGAAGGACCTCAAAACTCATCCAGTGCCACCCCCTGCCATGGGCAGGGACACCTTCCACTAGCCCAGGTTGCTCCAAGTCCTGTCCAACCTGGCCTTGGACACTCCCAGGGATGGGCTGCCCACAACCTTGTTGCCAAACAACATTTCCTGGGGTTTAAACTCAATTTCAGATTCCTTTTTGGGGGTCCCACGAGGAAATCCACGTGTATGAGAGAACAAGGACTTTGTCCTTCACGTGTTTCTGTTAAAGGTTTCACTCCAGGTAAGAAGCAGCATAAATGGGGCTGTGGAGGGTAAATATGAGGGCAATATTGGGGCAATAATGGTTGCAAATGAGTTAAATTGAAATCCCTGCAATCATTTTTGTTCAGTGAAACTTTTCAGAGGCTTTGGAGAGGGTTTTTTTTGCTTCAAACACAGCCCTGCCCACCCCTGTCTGCCCAAAGCCACCGATAAGGAGCCAAAGCCGGAGAGTTTCTGGAGTGGCAGCTTTGCTGCCATAGTGAGTAATCCAGGAGCCTGATTCCAGGGATAAACCAGAAAGCAAACAACGTTTTCAGGGAGGCAGAGCTGCATTTAGAAGAGAAGTCAAACCCCTCTCACTCAGGACTTTATTAGGCAGAGCACAATTTTCACTCCAAATCACAGCAGTGCTCCTTTACTCGTGTTACAACAATACTCCTTAAAAAGAATCTTTTTCCCTCTAGAAACCTCTTCCCTTATTACTTAATTATCTACTAGTTGCTCAACTGCAGGGGTTTTCAAACACTTTACTACAGATGTTAAAGAAGATTAAAAATATACAGCACAGTAACAAGGGACTATCAATATACTCTGTAAATTAATTAAATTTCTGTTCTAGCACATCATTTATTCCAAAGCATTAATGTCTCAAAGGAGCCATTCTCTTTTATTGCCATCTCACTGCCTGATGAGTGAACTAAGTGGGAATAAGTCTCTAATAACATTATACTTGTGAAATATTAAGTTTTCAAAAGTATCACCAGGCCAAAAGAACCAAAAATAAACAGGAATTCAGGGTTTAAACCAGGCAATAAAATCACTGCAAACTGTGCCAGAGAGGGCAAAAGCTTAGTCAGTTCTGCAAAGATTTAGTCCCACCACCTATTGAATCGAGCAATGACTTCTAGAAATCAAATTCAGAGCAGGAAGGGAGTGAAGGGGTCGTTCCAGTCACTGGTTACACCTTAAAATACTCAACTTGAACAGGGTGTTACAAGTGACAGAGGTCACATCACAGACTTCTGGTTCTAGTTCCACACTTCTATGCATATTTAGACAACACTTAAAGCCCAGCAATATTAAAACTTTTCTGCCACCGAGGACCATTACAAGAATCTATTAAACCAGATAATAAAACCAAACCACGGGTAACTCGAAAGACTTTTACTTCATTTACACTTTATTCTCCTCGGTAAAAGGACAGGGATAATAGAAATTCCATTTAAATTCAATTTGGGGGATATGTGTAATTGTAGCTGGACCCCTTGAGTCATGTAAAATGCTCAGCTTATGTTTCTCTCAAATTATCCCTCTCCCATTCCCGTCCTGCTCCTTACAACTGCCTTCAATATGTATTAGCAGAGCTCATTAGGCTGCAATTTAATAATGCAAACATCAGGTGGGTTTCAGGCCCCTCCATTATCACACAAGATGGATTGCTCCCATCGCTCGTGGGCCAACTGGGCACGATGGAGATTCAATAAACTCCCCAAATTGCATTTCTCTCTTCCCTGCTCCGCCGTGTTCCTCCTCCCTGGCTCGCTCTGCCCGGGAACGATCCACTGGGCACCTCGTGCTTAGCCAGGCACAAAGATATTAAAACACACAGGCAAGATGCTGCTGGTCAGTGAATCGATCTGTGGCTTTAAATCGCTGCATTCCGACCTCTGGAATTCCAGGGAACCTCTGGAACTCCAGGGAACCTCTGGAACTCCAGTGAGAACTTCTGCTGCTGAAGCAGAGCTTTGGCCTTCCCAGCCCCTGGTTAATGAGAGGGATAGGGGAGCACTTCAGGAAGTATCAGGAGGACAATTCTCTACATAAAACTAATTAACAACAATTTAACTGCTCCCATAAATCCCCAGAGCAGTCAGTCCCTGAGGTTACTGGTTCACCGCCACCAACAGAGGCCCCGAGACCACGTGTTGCTGTAGGGATTTAATGCTGAAGATTCTCCTGACATATCCTAAATTTTCAGTCATTATTGCTCAGAACTCCAGAATGGGGCACGTTGGAAGGACCCACAGTTGTTGTTGTTCTTCTTCTTCTTCTTTTTTCTTCTTTTTTTCCTTCTCCTTCTTCTTGTCTTCATTTCTCTTTTCTTTGTTTCTTCTTTTTTTCTTCTTCTTCTTTCTTCTTATTATTTATTATGATGATGATGCCAGTGAATATATGAAGAGAAGAGAAGAGAAGAGAAGAGAAGAGAAGAGAAGAGAAGAGAAGAGAAGAGAAGAGAAGAGAAGAGAAGAGA
>JAWWES010000011.1:1344799-1413581 GCA_035583135.1 Lophotriccus pileatus | reverse complement strand
AAGAGAAGAGAAGAGAAGAGAAGAGAAGAGAAGAGAAGAGAAGAGAAGAGAAGAGAAGAGAAGAGAAGAGAAGAGAACAAAAAAGCTTTTCCAGGGGGAATAAAAAAAGGAAGAGAGAAAAAAAATGGTCATCACAAATAACTCCTTTTCTAAACAGCACCAATGATGTGCATCAGCTGCTGAAAGGAAGGGAGTTCAGTGCTTTTGGAAAGACTCAAGGTATGGATATCATCATCACTCCTACAGTTAGTTCTGTGAGAAACACGACTCCCAGGCCCCAGAGACAAGACGAAGTCCTCCAACACATGCACAGCATTATTCTCCTCTTAATTACTGAGTACGAGGGAAATGGAAAATTAGCAGCAACAAAAAGGAACTCAAATTGAACAGCACAGCAGCTTCTCTTCATGGGCTTTGCAGCAGAGCCAGGGATGAGCATTTTCCCCAGGCTTTCCCCAGCAATTCCTCTTCTGTAGATAACCACAGGCTTCGGCTGTGTTCATGTGCTTGGTAATGGGAAAGGCCAAGCCTCCTCTCTGTGCAAATAGCATTATTTGGGAGTGAGATCTGGTGTAGGATGGGATTCCCCACCATGGTTCTGTGGCTCCATTGGTGCTCCCACAGCACAAGATTGTCCAGGGAAGGCAACGGAGCTGGGGAAGGAGCAGCGTTGGACTCGATGATCTTAGAGGGCTTATCCAACCTAAAAACTTCCATGATTCTGTGATTCTACTGAACCTCTGGAGTGGTGCAAGCCCTCAAGGTTTGGGAAGCACAGAACCACTCCTGGATGGACGGGTGGATGGACAGACATCGGAGCGATGCTTCAATCCTGACCAGCCTCACTCCATGCTGAGGTAAAACAGTTGCAGGAAAAGCCGCTAATTAAAAGAAACCAGAGGAATATGAATTATTCCAAGGTAAAAACAGGGCAGGGGCTGTCTGGGGGTGGAAAGCACAGCAAAGCTCGTGGAGGAGCCCCTGCAGCAGAGCCCCCTCCCAGCACCACGGGAGAAGCAGGGAAGGTGCATGGAAAAGGCTCAGCCCCACACCAAGAATTCATTTACTGTCAAAATTCAAACGAGAGGAGTGTCAGAACACCCACCAGCTGCAAACCACAAGGCATGCGGGAAAACAAATCAATTCAACTTAATTGTGGACTTGCCAGCTCTTCACAGTTGAAAATACAAGATGCATTTGGGGAAAAGAAAGCACTGAAACTCAAAAAACACACATGGACTTCCCATCTAAACATGCAGCCAAACCATCCACGATGCTCATCAGAAAGACTTCACCCTTTTTTTTTTAAACACAAACATTTTTGCACTTATAAAATATTCAGTCAGCTCACACAGAAAAATACAAGTAGAACCCATTATTAATTTACAAGGCCCTGTTTAATTTACATGCTATTTTTCTCTGGTATATTAAATTTATCAAGGCTGGTGGAGATCCTGCTGAATATTCATGGGCTGACGTGGGAAATTATCTCTTCTACATCCAACAAATTCCAACACAAAACTCCAAACCACCTCTTGCTCCGAGATTTCCTTCGACAGGAACACCAGGAGCAGAGTCCAGTCCCTGCCAGTTCCCAGGGAGAAGTGACACCACCAGACACATTTTTAGCATCCCAATTCATGCTGGTTTTCTATATTTTTGTCCTCTCGGTCCATGTTATTAGAACATCCCCCCACGAATTTAAACAGCACATTCTTAGAGGTCTTCCCATCCTAGAGGGCTTTTCCAACCTAAATGAGTCTGTGATTCTATGAATCTGTGATTCCATGAATCCAGGATTCTATGATTCCATGGTTCTATGATTCCATGAATCCATGATTCTGGTGGCCACTTGCCCAGTCCATCCATGAACATGGAACCTCTCCCTGCCATTTATCCCTGTCCTCCCTAATTACCCTGCAATTCCCAAACACCAGAAGTTCCTGCCATTGCTGTCCCAACTATGAGGTTTAATTTAATTACACCAGACTCTAATTACAGATATTTGATATATTTAATACATACTGTATGTTTGATATATTTGATATATATTGCATAACCAAGGCACTTGTATTTATTATTACCAAGACATTTGTCTATATTGGGTATAACCAAGGTATTTGATATATTTGGTGTAACCAAGGCATTTGTCTATATTGGTTAATGCCAAGGTATTTGATACATTGGGTATAACCAAGATATTTGATATATTGGGTATAACCAAGATATTTGTCTATGTTGGGTATAACCAAGATATTTGTGATGATTTTTCATGCCAACCAGGCAATTTCTCACTACTTTCTTCAATTGTTACCACTTCCAGGATGCAGCTTGTGGAAAACCTGCTGGACAGAAATGGCCCAGGGCCAGGAGAGAGCAGAGCACGAAGGAAACCCCACAAACCCGCCCACCACAAAAGAGCTCAGGTTACTCCTCGAGCCTAAACGGGTTAAACCATTAAACAAAACTTCTCCGGAGAGAGGGAGGCACGTCCATCCCCGGCCAGAACATTAGCATGCTGGTCAGAAATCCAGGAGGGAAAATAGGCTGAGCAGGGACACGGGGTGTTGGGAGGGGCAAGGTAAGAGCTGACAGCTCAAATCCCGCTCCGGCGAGCGGGGCCGACCTCCCCGCAGACCGCCGCTATCCCGGCGCCTGCCTGCTGGATTAAGACTGCCTTTCTCATCACTTAATGCTTATTTTCATCACTTTGCTTAAAATATTGATAATCAATTAGGGCTACGTCTGTTTTGCCACAGAATCTGTGTCACAGTCTATCAGACTGTCAGGGCCAATTCAATCCTCATTCAAAGTTAATTTTTGCTTCATAAATCTGCCTTTGGAGGAGTCATTAGGCGCCGAACATCGCCCGAGGTGCAATCACCTATTCTCTTTCATTAGAGGCAGGCAGGGAAGGTGAGGGAGATTATTAGAACTTTGGAATGATCACAAAGCAGCGTGCTGCCTGTCACATCCCCCCAACACTTCATTCATCTCGCCAACTCGCTGCCAACGCTTAAAATGGACATTATTCATGACCATCTGTGACACGCTGAATATTCCGGAGCGGGAGTGACGGAAAAGCCGTGCCCTGCTTGGACTGGGAAATTAATTCCATGGGCAGAACAATTAGGAAGAGAACAAACTTGGTTTGGGGTGTTGTTTTTAGCCCTCCAAGACGTTCTGCTGTTGTTTTCAGGAATGTGGTTGAGGGAAAAACAGGCTGAAAAGGGGACATGGGGTTGTTGGGAAGGAAAAGGTAGGAAGTGACAGCTAAAATAAGGGACATGGGATGTTGGGAAGGAAAAGGTAGGAAGTGACAGATAAAATAAGAGACAGGGGTTGTTGGGAAGGGAAAGGTAAGAAGTGACAGATAAAACCCCGTTCCAGCGAGCGGGGCCGATGTCCCCAAAGATCCCCCATATCCCAGTGGTTGCCTCCTGTCTAGAATGTGACCCCTCTAGGCAGTCAAACCCTGTATTTCGTGGTCCTGAAGAACAATGTGCATTTCCTTTCCTGTGGAAACAAGTTGTTGGGTTGCTTTTTTAAAGCAATTCCCAAATGAGCAGTTTCAAGACCTGCTTTGTGGATACGTTCCTAAAATGCAGCCAAACGAGCCCCCGTGCTGGATTTTGATGAGCTGCCCCATTAAATTACAGCACTTCACTTCTGCTGGACAAGCAGTTCAGAGTGGGGAACAGATTTCCAAACTCAAATGTGTTTACTGCTCTTTCTCTCCTTCCAAGGAGCACGTGGCATTTTTAAGGGAGGAATGGCCAAAATTCACTGAACCCCACCATTTTCCATGCACTACCCCTTAATCCATGCAAGGGTTTGAGATGTACTTTAAGGACAAGTCATTCACATCTAATGAAATAACATCAATTAGTTCCTTGAATTTCATCACCACAGTCAAAAGAACAGTGATTTACATTTTTTTCCCTGGTATAACCAGGTGTTACCACCAGCAAACTCCTCACAGCCCCTGTCATTGCCCTCCCAAATATCCTTGTTTTCCAGAATCAAGGACCAATGTGGCACAATTCCACTGACTCCCCTCGAGCCAGGCACATTTTCCCCAGCTGAGGACCTGGCACTCCAGATTTATAACAATAATCCTAACGAAGGCTTAATCAGCAGATCCTGGCGAGGTACATTCATCTATTATTTAGGGCACTCCTAATTCCTTTCTTTCTGCCACTGTTTTCCCCACACACACATTTTTTATGCTGGATAAAAAAATCCAACCAAAATAGGTTTTAACACTGAGGATGAATTCACCTTGGAGCTGCTCCCCCAACCTGCAGCTGAGCCCAGGAAAACAGAGGAACTGGATGCAATTCCTGTCTCCTCTGATATTTCGTCTCAGACAGGAAATTAGTACTTGGAATAATTCAGTAATTCCAATGGCACCTTCTACCTGAGTTTCTTTTGGGGGAAAGGGGTGGGAATCATGGAATCATTAAGGTTGGATCATCAACTCAGCACCACCACCTCGAGTGCCACATCCACCACATTTTGTGAACACTTCCAGGGATGACCCCAAGACTTCCCTGGGCAGCCAGGGAACACTCTGTGGCAAACAGAACTATTCCATGTGACCCCAAACAGGAGATGGAAACACCTGCTCCTTAGGAAATGCTTTGGGATACTTCCTAGATGAAAAATGGACAAGTTTTATTCCTTCTCCGTGACTTTCTGAACAGAACCACTCACTAAGAGGATAAAAGAAATCTGGGACTTCCTACTGCAGAACAAAATTAATAATATCTAAAAGACAACATTGATAACACATAAATCCACAAGGAATCCACAGGAAGCATTTTAGAGGTTTTTTTTCCAGAAAGAAGGAATTTTGTTCATCCCACTCATGATCACCTCCCACCTGGACCACAGCATTAACAAAAAAGTCTTTGTGAAGCAACAAAACCCCAAAAGGACCCAAAAGTACTTCTTGTAAGTTATTTTTTAAACTGGGAAGTCCATAAACACCAAGATATGATTATAGAAAAAGCTGCTCATGAGTATTAGCACCAAAGAGTGTTAATTCATAAAGATCTTGAACGGGGCACTGGAAAATCAGGAACCAAGGCGGAAAACTCCACCTGGGAACTCCCAGGATTTACTGTGCCATAACTGCGGAATCATGAGACAGCAATCCAAAAGAACTTGACATCTGGCACCAAAAGGGGGAGTGTGTGTCAAGGAAAGATTTGTAGGAAAGACTTACAGCCCATGCCAACACACACTCAATTACACCGGGATAGCCTTGGGAGCGGGAACAGGGAGCGGGGAACGCGGAGAGCGCGGAACTCATCCCGGCGGCAAAAAGGACGGGAAAGCCTCCGTTCTCAGCTTGTACCGTTAACTGCTGCAATCATTGACTGCTCTCAGCATTATTAAATACTCCCCCAGGATAAAGGAGGTAAATATATTGCTTAAATATTCAGTGGCTGCTGTAAAATCTCATTCCCGATTAAGCGATGAAGATGAAGAAATGCCGCTGAAAACAAACAATTTATCTTCCCGGCGCGCGCAGAGCGCTCCTGGAATGCTGCCAGGGGCTCTGTGGGCTGGCATTCAAGAGCTGCATTAAGAGGAAACTACAGCCCTGCTGCACACCCCCAAGTAACCAGTTTGCTGCAGCGAGGCTCCAATAACTCACTGAGGAATTCTGGGCACTGAAACGCTTTTCGGGAGCACTGGATTTCTCAGCGCATCTCAAATAAATGCTTGTTTCTAAAAGTTCCAGTAGAGCCCATTAGAGTGAGTGGGAGAACAGACAAGTGCAAGCCTGAAAAGCACCAAAGGAGTGATTTCTAGGAGAGATTTGTCATCCCCGAGGAAGGCACCTCCAAGGGCAGATCTGATAATATACACCCGCATTCCCACCGCTCATCTGCAACCTTGAGAGATCCCAACTGGCTCTCGGAAGTCTGGGCAGCGTAATTTTACTGCAGACACATGGGCATCCATATATTTGTATAAAGCTGCAAAGCAGTAATAAATAAGCAGCCTCATTCAGCACCAGAAATGCCATAAACTTCCCCAAATTAACTTTCACTTCCATGTGGCTTTAACTTGGGCTGGGAGTGCTCTGCAAGCTCTGCTAGTACACTTCACTTCAAAGGTGTGTTTCTGTCATTCTTAGAAAACAGAAACAATTTGAAATATGAAAATCTCATTGAAAGGGAACACGCAGAACCTTGCAGAACTGGCAGCAGAGCTGCCCTGCTGAGGCCCAGCTCCATCCAGAAGGATCTGGTTCTGAACCCACGGGATGTCTCTGTATGGAATCTGTGATTTCACATGAAGATCTGAGATTTGTGTTAATCACATTCCTTAATTGCACTGGTTTGGGTGGGTGAGACTTTAAAGCTTGTTCAGTTCCAGCTGTGGCTGCCCCTGGATCCCTGGAAGTGTCCAAGGCCAGGTTGGACAGGGCTTGGAGCAACCTGCACTAGTGGAAGGTGTCCCTGCCCTTGGCAAGGGGTAGGACTGGATGATCTTTCAGGTCCCTTCCAACCCAAACCATTCCACGATTCTATAATTTAAAAAAATCATCACTTTTTTTTTCCGGATAAATTTCATCGCAACATTTTTTGAAATAAAAGATTACTCTCAAAATTCGCAGTGATGTCGCAACCAGCGTAAGAACCACCCCTGAAAAACCACATTTAACTGCTTCAAACTCTGTTTTCTCCCAGTACTTGATTTCCCCTCCTTTGAACACCCCCCCAATCAATAACAACCAGGCCAGAGCAGTTCTGAGCCCGCATGGTAGGAACAGGTAGCGGAGCGGTGCTGGTTGCAGGGGCTGTGCCGGGCACAGGTCAGCTCAGGGAAGCATCCCCGTGTCCTGGAGCCGTGCTCCACGCGCCCTCCCCGCTCTGCGGGGGTCCCCCGGGCGCCGGGGCATCGCCCCCATCGATCCCTTCCCTCTCCAGGACGATCGATGCCGGCCCCGGCCCCGGCAGCTCCTTAATTACGGCAGTGCCGAGGGGGCCTCATCGACCCCCAGCGCTGGGGGACCCTGCACTGCCCCCCCGGGCAGGGACGGCCAAGGAACGCTCCCTGCTGGAGTTTGGGAGCTCCCCTGGCAGGTGTCACGGGCTGAGCACGGGCTGATCACTCCAATTAATACGATATTAGCAACGGATCTGATCGATCCCGAACCCTCCTTTCCAACAGCAAATTCCAAGCTCGGAGGGAGGGACGTGGAGACCAACAGGTTTAATGGTTTTAATCCACACCAGCTTTATGTTCCTAAAAGTACTGTTGATTTCATCCAACAGCAAAAGGAATTTTACTGTTATCCTTCATTAACTACTTTGGTTACCAGTAAATCAATTAAAAAAATAGTTTAAAAATACTCCAAACTCATTTTATTAAATATGAATAATAATAAATAATTTAAAAATATTAACACACAAAATTTAACAGTTAAAATTAATAATGACAAAATAAAACATAGAAATAAAAATAAATATTTCTATTTCTAAAAATAAAACCTCCTAGAATCATAGAATCATTAAGGTTGGAAAAGACCTTCAGGACCATCGAGTTCAACTTTCAAGAATTATTTATGCTGTTATAATGTAAAATGTTTCTTTCCATCAGCCAGTGGTTAAAACATTTCAACATGAATGACTGCACATGGAATGCACTGTCATATGCACATTTCATGGATATAATACAGAAAAAAGAGACAATACTCCTGAAATCACAATAAAAATGGTAAGCATTTTCAATTTTTGATTTTTTTCCCCCCAAGTTTCCAGTGCACCAGGGATGTTCCTGATTAGCAGGATCAATTCCACACGGATCAAATCATACAGGGCTCCCTAATCCCCCAACTTTGTCCTTTAAAACTCATTTAGAGCCTCGTTCCCTCCCTCTGGAGGGGTGGGCAGCACTAATGGGCACCCGCTGCCTCTCCCCAGCTCTGCCCTTTCATTCCCTATTCCCACAGGTGCTCCTCCTTGGAAATGCCCAAATGGCATCAACCTGTTGTCCAGCACATCCCTGAAAAGCTGAGCCTGCCGGATAATTCTCCCAGGGATTAAAGCCCTGCGACCACCTCAAGCTGTTGCTCTGGCTGGGGGGGGGGGAAGTGAAATAAATCTTATTTTAAGGAAGGAAAATTCCAAGTGGGATGGTTTAAAGCAGTTCCTCATGTGCCAAACGCATCACTGCCTATAAATTGGGGAAAAATCGGGAAATACTGAGCTTTGGGATGGTGCTAAAGGGGATTTTTGTGTTTCAACACAGTGATAATGTGGGTGTTAGCAAAGTCTGACACTTGTAACATGACCCATGTCACATCAGGTGCTGTTACACACAGTCCCTGCCTAAAAACTGGGGGAAAATTGGGAAATATGGAGTGTTTTGACAGTGCTAAGGGAATTTTCTGTGTTTAAACACAGTGATATCATGGTTGTTAACAAAATCTGACACTTCTAATAGAAAATATAAAATAAACTTGTTACTTTGCCTGCAGGGGACATCCAAAGTTCTGCCCAACCACCACCCAGGACAGCCACAGGATTTATCCCTCTTGGCAGGAAGAGCCCAGGCAGGGAAGGGGGGTGTCCCAAAGCAACCAGGTGAGAGGAATTCCCAGTAAGAATATTTAGGGATTCCAAACATTCTTTGCAGCTCTAACACTGTCAATATTTGAGGTTATTATCCACTTCTAAGATTAGGGAAACTTGTTTCATTGGCTCAAGTTTCCCAGTGAAAATGGTGAACGGTGCCAGGTTCAGCCGGACTTGACCTCGGAGGTTTTTTCCAACCTTAATGATTCCATGATATAATTTCTATCTGGAAAAAGAATCAACTAGTATTTTCACACCAATAAAAAAAAAACAACAAACCAACCAGAAAGAAAAGGCTAAACATTAAATTGCTGCTTCAACAAACCGTTATTCCGTGTCTCACCAGTCCATTAAAGGCAGTAATTTAATCAGGTTGTATTTTCTCGGGAAAATCTCATTCAGAGAAATTTTATTGCCAGCGATCTAAATAGTAAATACTTATTATCCCCCTCCAAATGAGGTTTTGCTTGCCAAGGGCAAACCCACGGCTGTTATTGGAGAGCTCTGTCAGAGCACAAGAAGTTAAAAAGGTTATAAAGATCCCATTAATGTCACGGCACTGTCGGGGGAGGGCCTGGGAGTGCTCAGTAATTGCGGCCTTTATTCAGTGTATTAGCACGGCCAAGGACCCGTTAATAGGGCGCTTTAGGCTTTATTGGCCTCAGCCCCATAATCACCTCCACGCGGGGAACGCTGGGCATTTATCTGCCGGAGAGCACCAGGGGTTTATCATCCCTGTGGAGGCTCAGGCTTGGGATAAAATGGAAATCATCCACAGCTTTAAGGCAGAGAGGAGGAGCAAGTGGTGATGTGGACTGAGTGGGGACAGCCTGTTTCACCACCAAAATGCTGGGAATAAGAATGTAAAAAAAGCTTTTAGGAGTCAGTCTGTAATGCTGAGAAACCTGGAAATGGAACAGCCCAAAAGATAACACTGAGAAGCTGGAAGGACTTTAAAGCCCATCCAGTGCCACCCCCTGCCGTGGGCAGGGACACCTTCCACCAGCCCAGGTTGCTCCAAGCCCCGTCCAACCTGGCCTGGGACACTCCCAGGGATCCAGGGGCAGCCACCACTTCAGTTTCCAGGATGAAATTCTGCTTATTTCCAAAAAACAACTGCTCCTATTTCCCCTTTTCATATTGACACAGTAATTAATAGAAAACACTAGTTAATAGAAACTTTTAATAGAAGTTAAAAAACCTGCCAGGCACAGCTTCAATTATTATCGGTTTTCAGTGTGAAAATTAATTAATTTCTATTAAAATCCTTGGTAATATAAGCAAAAACAGACAGTGCTGCCTCCCCCTCCTCCAGTGCTCTATAAACACAAAATCAAATAAATGACACCTCATTTAATCTCCACTGGTGTAGTTAATGACCCTGAGCCTGGACACAGCTCCATCCCCACAGAGCTCTCCGTGCTCAGCTCATGCAGGACCAGCTCAGGGTTCCCAGCACTTGTTCTTTTCCAACATAAATGTGAATATCCCATTTTCCATAAAGAGCTGAGAAATCCACGATGGAGCCTTCCCTTCCTGCTTTCTGGCCCTGAGTTAATACCAATGGAAGGACAATCTGCTCTCCCTCAAAGAGCCTCATCACTATAAAATCATTCACACCTTTCAGAGAAGACTCTCCGAGGCCTTAAGATCAACAGCACAAAATGCTCAAAAGCCTTAAGAAAATACTCTGATTAAATAGTTTTATTGGGCATTTTAAGAACATAAAGAGATACTTGATGGCTTAAACAAAGAAGCCTGTCCAGAAAGCTTCAATAATAAATTACACTGTACCCACAGAGCAGAGCAATAGAACGGGAATTAAAGGGAGGATCTGACATTAAAGCACCTAATTTGATTTTTCACATAAGCTGTGTTTTTGAAATAGCTCTTTTTTCCTCGCTGGGGTAATCAATACGAGTGATATGGCAAAGGACAGAAGTTTTCATTACTGTTGCCTCCTATTAAAGACCCCGTTTTGCCCTTTCCAATGGATCACGGTGCAATTCCTTAATGGGCTCGTGGCCACACGGCCGCAATCACTGGCTGCACATCTAATTCTGGCTGAACTTTCCTGGCTTCACATCTGGAAGAGTGTTAAAAGAAAGTCCAGCTCTCCATTTTAAAAAAAAAGAAGGCTGAAACCTACCTCTCTGTCTGTGTGTGTGCACATAAATAAGGTTTCTATCTGCCAATAAACCGTTCCAGGAAAGAACAGACACTGCCTTTGCCATTTTATCAGGTTCTAAAAAAGCATCCAGGGGGTGCTTCAAATCACAGCTCTGTCTCTCTCTCCCTTTCCCACTCTTTGGTTTAGGATCAGAGGAAGACTGTTCAGGTCTCCCCTCCCAGCCAAACACCACTCAAGGAAATGCCACAGGCAAACACAGCTCTGGGCAGGCAGTGGAGGTTTGCTCTTCACATATTTGGGAGATGTTTTTCAAGAAGCTCTGAATGCTCCTTCAGCTGTTACTGGGTGAAGCTCCCAGAGCAGATCCTGAGAGGGCTTGAGTGGGCAGGGAAGTTCTTCAAAGGGAAGATACTCCTTTGTCTTTGGATAAAATTATTAACACATAAAACAAAGATACAACTTGAACACCTTCCACTACTCCAGGGGAATCTTCTCTTTCAGAAGCTTTACGGCCTCCCCATATTTGCAAAAGCAAAAGCATGAGAACTCCTCTTAAACCACCCAAAAATTCCCACAAATGATGGGCAATCAGCCTTATAAAAAGCCCAAAAGGACTGAAAAAGTCTTTGCAAAACACCTCTCCTCTATTTTAGGATCACTCCTAAACCTGATGGGACATGATGGCATTTCATCCCAGATGAAAACCCTCAGCTCCTGCTCAAATGAAAATCCCAAAGTTATTGCAGCCCTGGAGTTTGGCTTGCAGGAGGCATTAATGAGGGATCACAGATGACACAGCACATCAGCCAGGAGTTGTGATGATAAGGACGTTGAGTAATGGGCCCCGAGTTGGGAGGGTCAATCATAAACTCATCAAATGCTTCATTTCATTTCTTAATTTGGACAAACACAATTTGTTTATGGGAAGGATATCAGGTGTTCGTGCATGAATAATGGCTGTGAAAGCAAACTCCATTAAACAGCCCCTGATTACAAATGACTCCGAGATTGTTTGTTCTAATTTCATTCATTTGGGTCAACAAAGAGAACACGAGCGAACGAACCCACTTGGAGGAAATGGCACGTTTGATTCTCCAGATTTAATAAAGTTGTGATAAAAGTCCTTTCAATAACTGAAACAGGAATTTTACTGCCCATATTGAACACTGTTCTTGAAAAGAATTAAAGTCTGTGATTTACAAGACGATCACGTGGGCATGGAACAAGATCTTCAGGTGCTGGACAACTGCTGAACTCAGAGCAATGTCCCTGTATTCCAGCTTTTCCTGAAAGGACGGATGTGAAAAGCACAAACACAGCAGGTTTTGATTTCCACTTGCTGTGAAGTATCACAAGAAAGTGATGGAATGATTAAAAATCTGCCTTTTAAACACAGCAATAGTGAACTCCACCCCTGCAGCTGAGGGACCTTGGCTGCACACACAGCCATGGGTATCCCTGCACAGCCCTGGAGTTCTCTCCCAGTGGCAAAACAACAGCAGATAGGGCACTAATTACTAATTACAGCTTCTCATCTTAGTCTGCAGCTAAGGAGGGAATGAAGATGATGATAGGGACCTTCGGTGCTGTCCCATCACAGACTCCCCAGAACTGTTCCAAATCACTGAGACCCCCCTCAAACCATTGCTGTACCTCAATAGGGCACCAAGAGCTAAAAATCCATCAAAACAAAGGGAGTATTTATCAATTAAATCCACAGAATCACAGAGTGGTTTAGATTGGAAGGACTTTGGAGACCATCTCATCCACCCCCACATCTTCCAAAAGACACCCCACACCAGAAACAAGCCCCGCCACCACTGATGGTTCCCACAGCCAGAACAGTGGATAATTAAATTACCAGCTGCTAAATACGAATTGATATAAAACTTAAGGTAACTGAAGAATTGCCTTTGACTCGAGATCAATAGCAGGACTGAAAGATTCATCTGCACATAATTAGCAGAGAGATTTGCATCCAAATCATGTATCCATATGCTGCAATTGCACTGAAGCCCATTAGTTCTCTTGTAAGGCTGAGATACTTTGGGTAGCACAAAAAAAAAAAAGGTCTCTAATGAAAAAAAAAGGAAATTCTAAAAGCTTTAGAATTATTTCTGAAGGCAATAAATGTTCATTAACTAATAAAGTTATTCTAAAGTCTATTTATAGGCTCTGGTTTACGTTATGGCCTCCCTGCAATGAGTCATTGGCTTCTTAATCTAGAAGAAAAAGTAGATATTCTACAAAAATGGGTCAAAGAAATTCTTTTTTAATCTCTTGCAAGAACCTAAAAGAGGTTCCTGAAGTGAAGAGCTTTTAAACACCAACAGAACTATTACAGAAATTGCAAGAGTCAGTTTATTTTCCCTTGAGACTGGAAATAGTAATGAATTTCCCAGACAGGAGAAAACTTCCTCTCCTTAGCTGGGGGTTCAAGAAGTGCTGCACAAAACACCTTCAAAATCCTTTTTAGCACACCCATGTTTGCCACAGAGAGAAAAGGTAACTCAGGAAGAGATTTTTCCTCTCCAAACTGAGATTTTTATATAAATAGAAGCAAAATTCAATTATTCCCAAGTGTAAATCAACTCTACTCAAAACAACTCCTTGAAATGGATAAGAAATAAGAATTTTGTCTTCAATCAAACTGAGCACACCCACACAGCAATTAAATTGACCTCTTTGTCAAATACAGCAAATTTTAAGCCTGTCATAAGTTCAAATTCCCTCAATCTCTGGGACAAACGTTATTTTAAAAGCAGTTTTAAGTTCCCATGAAACAAGTGCAATATTTTTAAGCGTTATTTCGTCCTTTGTGTCTCTACAGCCACACACGTGTTACCCACCCTCCTAAAATTCACTGCAGAATTCGGAATTCGAACGGAAGCCACGGAGTTTTCAGTGGGAAAAGAGCACAAACAGCGAAGCTGAAAGAAAAGCACCATCAAAACCAGAAATCCATAACCAGTCCATAAATTTGGCAGTTGAAAAGAAGCCCCAATAAAAGGAAATTTTTCGTACTTGTTGCCACCTGCCCCCCTTCCTGCTCTGCACGGCTAGAAAAGAGCAAAACAGGGGCCAACCTATTTAACTAAACAGTTTTTATTAAAGCAAAAGAAAAGCAAGAATCTATAAAGTACCAAGTGATCCTATTAGTTCCACCAGACTAAAATCATACAGTCTACGTATGTGGTCCTTTCAGCCACATCTGTTATGAGCCATTTTGATGCCCAAAAGCAGAGAATATTTGACTGTATTTATCAGGCACTGAGTGCAAATTGGGATTTTTCTCCTCAGTAGCAAAAAAGGAGCAGTAAGAATCGTAAAACATTTGTGTTTGCAAGAGTTAGGGCCAAATTAATTGTTGTCTTCCGTGATTTTCTCTTTAAGGAATACGTAAAATGCAACAAAGGTACAGGACTGACGGTGTAATTCAGAGATAATGAGCTAAATATCCAATATCCAGAATTGCAGCCAAACAGATAAATGTTAAATGCTTGTGGTTTGTATTCACCCATTTTTAGTGTCAATTGTTCATGTCCCATTAGTGCCTCAATCCTGAAGTTTCCTTTAAATAAACTCCGGGACGAATTCTTTGCACAAAAACCACCCCATTCTTGAGTGCTCTTTCAGGCAGAGATTGAAATGCAGATCCCAAAAATACATCAGTCACTTATTTCAACTCTAGACCTTTGAAAATCCAGATCAATTGCCTTTTGTCAGCGTCTTTATATGGAGAGCAAGACATTTCTGCTTAGCACCGTGGAAAAGCTTTGGGAGCCCTTTGGAAGAGGCAGGAATATTGATGGGTTGAAACGTCCACGTGCTGTTTCAGAGGAATTTATTGACATCTTTGGAATATTCATCCACGTTTGAATCTCTGAGAGGAAACACTGGTGCCACAGGACAAATTAAGGTGTGAATGAAGAAGCTTTAAGGCTGTGAGGTTTGCTGTTGTCCCGAGTTTAGGGTTTGAGGCAAGGGCGAGCTTCTCCCCTAAAATCGGCGCCGTTCAACACAAAACCTCCCGTCCTTCTGGGTAACGAAGTCTGGGAAAGGAATCACAGACACCCAAGTGGTTTGGCAACTGTAAGTGACAGAAGCTGAGCTAAATCCTCTGTTTACACTGGGGATTAGGAGGGGGGATTGTGCCGGGATGGTCAAGGGAACCTGCTCCCCGTCAGCCCGTGGGGCAGCGCCACAAAGCCGCGGCCTGGTAGGAAGTGACCCATAAACGGCTCCCGAGCAAGGATTTACACAAAGCCAGTCTGCCCCATAGAAACTCCATATGACCATTAACTGGCCGGCACGGCCTGCCAGGAGGCCTAATTACAGCCCTACAGAGCCCCGGAACAAAAGCTGGAGAGCTTTAGCCCAGGGATGATCTGCTTTATACTGACTTGAGAGAGTCCATATAGAGCCACAAAGAGAAAGAGGGTTTAGCTTGGAAATTCTCCCAAGGGACAAAGCATTGTGGCTGAGTCTGGAAGGCCCACATGCAACATACTTCAGATGGGCTTAAACATCCCACCCTCTCCAAATTAACATTCAACTACTGCCTGCTTAACATCTGCTCGAGCACGGCGACTTGGGGGAGCTCGTCAGGGGCTGCAAGAGGCTTCCTGCCCCCTCAACATGAAGAGATCCAATTCAATAAAGTCACATAAATAAGAATTTAGAGGCCCAGACCAACAGCTTCTACTTGGATAAATCAAAAATCAGCTGCCTCGAGGATTAAAGTGGAGGGTTTCAGCACCTCCCAGCACTGCCCTCAGTGAGAACAAAGGTACTGACGTTAATTACACCTACATAGAAAAACAGTATTTAACAAAGTCAGCATGAACACAGGACTTGGAGACAAAACTTCCTGCCAGCACTACAGTACCTGGATGTAAGAATGGCCACCTTGCCCTCCTCTCTCACACACAGAGGTGAGTATTTTTTATTTCACCAGCTTTCCCACAACAAGAGACCAGAAGTCACAATTCCCATCTCCACGATGCACCAGAAAGAAATCAATCTAAATAAAAACTGCTCACTCAACTGCTTGTTACCTCCTGTCTCTTAGAGAAAGCAGTTGTTATTACCTGAAATAATATCTAAGTTAAATTCTAAAAGCAGATTTTTCCCAAGATCCCAAATATCTGCAACAGGGAAATTCACAGAGGAAAATAAAGACAAGAAATTCAAGAAATTGCCCAGAGAAGCTGTGGCTGCCCCTGGATCCCTGGAAGTGTCCAAGGCCAGGTTGGATGGAGCTTGGAGCAACCTGGGCTAGTGGAAGGTGTCCCTGCCCATGGCAGGGGTGGAACTGGATGGGCTTTAAGGTCCCTTCCACCCCAAACCAATCCATGATTCCATGATGTCAGTAGGGATGAACCAGGAGGGGACCATCCCAAATGTCTCTCCAATACTTGTTGGTAATTTTGAGCCCCTGGTTTGTTTTTCCAAACCATGGAGGAGCACAGTGCCATTACCAGCCACCTCCAGGTGGACAATCCACTGGGAATAAAGCCCAGCTTTTATCCCACTTGGTGGGATTGGAGCAATTCCCGTAACATTTACAGCCGGATATTCCACAAGCTCATTCCCAGCTTTGGGAGGGACTCTGTCTCCAGCCCTACAATCACAAACATCTTCATTCATAATTACCAAGTCCAGGGTGAAATTTATCTGATATCCAATTAAATCAAACAGCATCTCTACAACAGCAACAGCAACGAACCTGCTGCCCCCGAGCTCCTGGAAAAGCTGACGGGAAATGGTTTAACACAAATTTATTCTCCATTTTTAACAGCAAAAGGCGAGAAAAGTGCTGATTTTGCAATGAGTAAACACACTCAAAGACATTGAAATAACACTCTTCTCGCTCCAATTTCATAAAAATTAGATGCAATTGACTGAATGCAGGGCTAGGGTTGATTTCATAAAGGCCTGAGATGCCCAAGACTTAAACAAAGCCAGGAAAGAACTTCTGTCTGTATTTTGGGTGGCAAAAAAGGCATGAAGTCTTTTTGGTTCTTTAAGAACAACTTGCAGCTCCCATCCAAGATTCAGCCCTCAACGGTAAATATTTAAATTTAAGGATTCCACAGAGCTTTGCTGTGTTTTTGGGAATTTTGGAGCCCGGGTGATGATGATGTACAGCCCAGAGTTACCTTTTCTCCATTAAAATTAAAATATTGAAATGAAAAGCCGAGGTGTGAGCGATGGGAGCAGAACACAGGCGTTGTGCTTCTGAGGTCAGGGCTGTCACATCTATTTTATAATTACATGTTTCAAGGATTGATTAAAAGTTCTGGAGAACAAGGCACGAATTGGAAGGCAGACAATGCAAAAAGCTGGATGTCTTTTGGAAAATGGGTACCAGCAATGTGAGATTATTCCTAAAAACCCAAGGTTTCAAAAGGGGAAAAATGGAAAAAAAAAACCCCAGATTTTTCTTTGAAATTGCTGCTTTTAAGTTAAAAATGCAAATAGGAAAGTAAAGAGAAACATGGATTTATTACAATATATATGAAATACTGAAAGCTTTCCTTCTTGGGTGACAAACTGACACAGTTTAATAAGAAAATCAAACCAGGAATGTTAAAATAGGAATGTTTCTCTCTGCAGAGAATTAATTTGTAGATCTGCCTCTTGATCTGAGCCGTTTGGGAAGCTTTGGAAGAGCCTTTTGGAAAGCTTGCCATCACTTCAAATAAATAAATAAATATACACATGCACTAATTCAGATCAGTCCTAACAAATAAAGAAAGAAAATTAAAAAAAATTAAAACCCCAAAATTTGAAGAGAACAAAATAAAGTCTCAGTAGCAGCAGCAGCCAGAGGACAAATGTGTGAGGTCTGAGTGTAAAATGTCATTTATTTATTTCCTTAAAGGGATTACTAAGTGCCAGTGATGATGCAAACCAGTTTCACCTTGACCTGGAATTTGAGTTACAGAGAACGGGACCCAAAAAACCAAAAACTGGATCAAATTGTTACCTGATATGACAAAAATTAAACGTCTTTTTGAAGAATATCATTTTACTCACCAGCTGCCTCCAGAACCAGCTGTAGTCTGGCCTTGGCCTGTTCAGCAGGAGTCTGAAAGAGAGGATTTATCACTCTTAGAAGAGTTTGGACGTTCGAGACTCGAGGCGCGGCGTTCCCAGTGCCAGCGAGGAGCTGCTGCTTCCACCAGCCAGGAACCTTCCAGCCCACATCAGCCCTGCCACCCTGACTCAGGGACCATCGAATAACCTTCAGAACTGACCAGCAATCCTGTCCCTGTTGTGCTGTGGCACCGGGACCAGCCTGAGCTCCACCACCACGGCCAGGCTGGAGCCTCACCCAGCTCCTCTCAGCCCCCACCACCACCAAACCCTCCCCACTCCTGGGGACAAACCCACCAGCACACCCAAACACTCTCCAGTGTGCCCCTAACATGATTAATATGGTGAGTTGTTCACACTTTCCCGTGCTCTGTTTGGATGTTTGCCTCTCCTTGAAGGTATTCCTTGGCATCTGCCGGGCTGAGGAGCACACTGTTGGCCGTGTCCCCACTATGCAAATGCTCCCCAGTGATGTTGCACTGTGTCCAATGTGCTTGCCACCCCTCTAAATTTGAAGCCACTCAAACGTTGCCACAGTTAAATTCACACACAAACCCCATTTGTCACGGAGTTCAGAAGTTGATTATTTCTGGAAGCGCCGGCAAAGTTCGGGAGGTTTCTGCTCTGCACTAAAAACAAAGGGATGGAGATTTTTGGTGCTCTTGTTCAGCTCAGAAAACTCTTCCAGGCAGACACTGCCACTGGAGCTTTTTTTTCTGATAACCAGTTGAAGTCTGCACCCTCCCAGTTCCACCCCATTTCCCACCCAAGTATTAACCCAGGGAAGAAAGGCAGAGAGAGCTGGGATTGTCCAGCCTGGAGAAGAGAAGAGAAGCTCCAGGGTGATATAATTGTGGCCTTCCAGGACCTGAAGGAGCTACAGGAAAGATGGAGAGAGACTATTTACAAGGGAGGGAGTGACAGCACAAGGGGGAACGGCTTCCCACTGCCAGAGGGTAGGGTTAGATGGGATAAAACATGGAGCTCCACCAATCCCTACACAACAGATCCCCCTCTTCCCACTCCTTTTCCTACTCCTCCCATGGAGGCATGAACGTATCTTGTTGGTATAAGGTAGGACAGACTAAAATCCTTCTTTTACTCAGCAATATCCCACTGGGAACTGCCCAGGCAGCTGCTTTGGAGGCGCCTTCCCCTTTGCCCTCACACCAAGCGCTAATTGCTTCACGGACACGGGTTTGCCCGCAGGGGAACTCAACACAGATGCCTTTATTAGCAATCAATATGCCCTAAACAACAAGTAGATGAAGGATTCTTAAATAAAGGTGACTCAGTTGGCCCCAGAAAGCGTTTTTCCAACCGGTGGATGAGGCCAGTACTCGGAGAAATGAGGACAAAGACGATTTCAGCCGAAAAGCACAATCAGAGGACAAAGACGATTTCAGCCGAAAAGCACAATCAGACCCTCCAACGAGCCGGTGGCAACTGTGAGGACAACCAGCAATGTGTGATAATAACCAGCTCCTGGAGGTTACTATTGATTTAGGAGACCATTAAGAGATAAAATTCAGAAAGGCCCTCAGGAAACCAAAAAATGATTGGTGGAGGAAACATTACCAGGGTGGGTCTCGAGCACAAGGTGCAAAATGAACCCTCGTGTTTTCCTCGTGGTCTCGAGCACAACACAGAAGGTGAAGAATCCAAACAGAGCAATAAAAATAACTGAACTGAGTATTTCTGGTGGCAGCTGGTGCACCAACTGTGGAATTCCCTAAAATTCCTTACCCAGCCCACTGTAAAATGACCTGAGGTGTTTCAAGCACCTCCAGTGACTGATTTTCCCCATTCCCCAACGTGTCTGGTGACAGGCTGGAATCACACCTTGGAAACCCCAAACCACAGATATCCACGGATTAATAGCTGCTTTTAATATCTCAAGCCAGGATTTGATTAGATGCACTCCATTTTTAACACCAGTTGTTTTAGGAAGATGTGATGCAACCTTCCTACCTCGTATTTCTTTGCAGCTCATCTACTGAATCCCATCACTACTGCTTTGATAATTTCTGTATTTTTAATAAAATTAATGATGATTATGGAATTTCATCCAGAATATGTCTAAAATGTGCCCAAAACTGGACATGTTCAGTTCCTTCTGTTCATCACTAATGACACTGGGTGGGTGCAATTTATCCATAGGACTTCTCTGGCTGAAAACATCTTAAAACATAAATTAATTGTGATTCTGATCAATTTTTGTGGGTTTTTTACCCGACTCTTTTATCTTTGCATTTGATAAAGACAAACCCAACAGTCCTTTGGCCCCCAAGAGGAAAATTCTAGTCTAAAAGCAAAATCTAAACAACACCCCAAGGGCTCAGTGAATAAACACTAATTAGGTACCTCCATATATGAACTCAAAAGCTGAGCACAAATCCATCCCCCCTTTTTAACTCCAGCCTTGTCATACTTTTCCTAGGGACATTTATCCAACCTTTCCCAACACCTGATCAGCTCAAAAAAAAGGTTAAGGAGAAGTGTAATGAACAAAAAGAACACGCATTTCCCAGTTGTCTGAGGAGGTGGCTGCCCAAGACTCCTGGGAATTCTTCCAAAGGGGGTCAGAAACCAAAAGCAAACATTGTTTGGAATGAATTCCAGAGAAAAGAAGGGTTGGCAAGGTTGAGAATAGAAGAGAAATTCCCAAGTGGAGCTAAGAAGAGGAGAGGTTTCCCCAGTGGAATGAGGTGTCAGAGAGGCTGGGGTTAGTTGGGATGAAGAGGATTGTTCATCAGGGATAAAGCCCTGCCATTAAACGGTTGGAATTCACATGGAGAAAGGAGCAAAAGGAAACCAAATCACACTGAGTGGGGTCTCCACAGGAAAAACAGCCCATCTCCCAAATCTGTCCAATCTCTCAAACACAGGGATACAGGGCTTGGAAAGACAAGCTGATGTTTTCCTGCAAGTGCCAAGAGGTTTTAATTCAAGTCCTGTGTAAGACCAGAAAATCAGGAATGATGGCCCAAAATCACCCAAATCCACTTCTCCCAGGAAGGAGAAACTGCTGCCTGTTCATGTTACACTGGAATGGTTTTACAGCTGCAGTGAGATCTGGGAATGACACTGAACGATGGCAGCCCATCCAATTTATTCTCCCAATTTATGGGGAAAGCCAATATTTGGGACACAGGACACTGACAGGCTTAACTAGACAGAGTGATAACCCAGAGAGGGGGGTACAGGTAATGCTGATGAACACAGGGAATGCCATGAGGAGAAGTTCCTACCTCACTGCATTCCCAAAAAACAACCAAGTCAGGGAAAACCAGGCTGGGCCTCATCAGGACCAGCCAAAAGGACACCTCGGGGTGCCAATGCTGGGAACAGACAGGGAAGAGATGACACCAATTAAACCAAGGGGACAAAGATCTGTAATTCCACTGCAATCCACTCTGGAAGTTGGGGGCCTGCCTTCCCCTGGAATATTGTACATTCCACTGCCAGCAAAGGGGTCTCAACAGGGAAAGGGCAATAAAGAAGCTTCTAAATAGAGTTTGATCGAATCACGGAGCTTTCTTCAGCAGAGGAATGTTGGATTCCTTTCCAGTCACTTATTCCTCATCAGGTGATTAAAAACAATAATTACCAAAGACACTGAAAATAAAGACCTTATTTGTCTGAGAGGACACTTCACAGGAGCATAAAATACTAAAATAAAAATAAAACCAACAGAGATTGAGAACTTGTAATCAGCATCTTTCCCTTGCATAAGCCTTTGAGGTGGCAAATTCCAGACTGTCAGAGGACCATTTTTCACATTAAACACATCAAAATAAAATCCCAGGGAAGAATTCATAAGATGAATTAATAACACAGAAATATAATAAGCACATCTGGCACTATTTGAATTAAACCTCTACGTTTTCAGCCATAAATCAGCTGAAAAGATTGGATGGTAAAATGATATTTATGTCTGAGTCGGAGCTTTTCCTCTGATCCAATTAATCAGTAGCAACACTCAGGTACAGAACCAGTGTTCCTGACTGGAGATAGATCCACCTGTTCCCAAAAAAAAACCAACACTGCTTCCCAGACAGACGAGGTTTGATCGTTCCACACAAGGTGGGGGAAAAAAAAATCACATTTGATTGAGACTAAAAGCAAATCAACCTTTGAGGAATAAGCAACAATGGATTACTGGAACGAAATCAAAGGCTGTGGCAAAAAAACTCCAAGACATGGAGTGATTTTCGGGATCCAAATCAGTTTTTGCAGCAAGTGCTCCTTTAAAAGGACCAGAAAATGTAATGTATTAATTTCAGTGAAAATTATTGAGGAAAAGCAAGGGAAAAGGGCTTCCTACTGGGAGTGGATACAGAAAACTGGATTAGCCAGTCGGCAGAAATAGAGAGTTGTAAATAAGATTTAAAAATAAATTAATCCAGGTCTTTCAAAAAGGAAAAATTACTGGAAATGTTCAACTTACACGGCCATAAACTCTGCGTGAGCTCTTTAGTAAGGGAGGGAATAGAGATAATATTGGATCCAGACACACACTAAAGGCTGAAAAATTACCCCCCCATCTATTTATTCACTTGCAGCCTGGAATATCATCTGTTAGACTGACATTTGCATGGAAACAGAGGAACAATCCCCCAAAAGTCCAGTGTATTGACAAAGAGGTGATAAAACTGAGATTTTTGCATCCGCGTCAGCTGGTCATTACTCTAAAAATCATTACTCTAAAAATTCGTATTCTTCTTAATCTACCCTCTGAAAATTGCTCAGTTTATTAATTTCTGAGCTGAATTTGAACTGAGTCCGAGCATGACAGGGTGAGCTGAACCCAAGATTAAAGGTAGCAACGATCCCCACTGCTTAAAAAATGAGAAGGTTATTAATATTTACCTTCTAAATGTGGCACTTCATTTCTCTTCTATAATTTCATATTTCTGCCACAGTATATTACACATGAGCTGTGTGTGTACATGAAAATAGCATCAGATAAACTTGGGTTTTGATCAAAATGTTTAATTAACACATTATAAACTGGTCTGCAAACAGTTGGACTGGCTGGAAATACAGGAGCACGACCAACAGGTACCAGGGATTAATTAGGAGCAGGAGGAGTTTAGCCTTGAGTTACTGCTTGATTTTTCTCCCCCAATCTTCTCTAAACACATTCCAATTTTTCAGACCCAGGGGAATCACGTTCCCTTTGGAATCTCTGGATTGAAAGGCAGTAACTGAAAAATAATAGAAAGAAAAACGTTTTGGAAATGAAAAGCATTTCCAACATCACCAGGACCTTGTGATCTCTAAATCAGCACTCAGTTTAAACGTAATCTGATGTTCTACCCCAAATCAGGCCTAATCACACAGGAATTAATCCAAGCTCAATCAAGATCATCCACTATGAATAAATAGCGCACTTTCTCTTCCCTCTAAGATTCAATGATCAACTCACCTCCCCTCCTGACTGTTTTAACTTCTAAAAGAATTACCTGTGTTTCCTGCTTCTGGCTGCCTCTTCTGACAAATAAATACAACATAAAATGTGGAGGGGGGAAACATAATTATTCTGAGGAGAACCTGCATAAAATCAGGGCAAAGGGATTCGTATTTTAGATACAGACCCCAGAGAGTTGGGTGAATTTATGCTTCGCTCCAGCGTTGGGCTGTTCCGTACCCAAGATATGCAATAAAATACAATCATCACCTCAAAGACCTTCAGGTAAAAATCCCCAAGAGAAGAGGAGAAAGAACCCCCTAAAAAGCTGAATTTGACGGTGGCCCCAGTAATTAGATTAATAATTAATGCCACTTACGCCAAAGTGATTGTTTGTTTGTTGGAGAAAACCCTCCCAGGAAATGCATTTAAACTTGGGGCTGGGGAAGCAGCCACTGTCCTCCATAAAGTTCCTTTATATATTTTTCCACAATATGCACAAAACCAGAATATGAAATCAGAAACATTTTACACATTCTCATACTTCAGAGAGCACTAACAGCATTTTACTAGTCGAAAGCACTTTATCTTCATGTCTCTATAAGGCAGAGTTGGTGCATAATAATGTAATTTATATTGCCTAAATGTTATTTTGGGAGCATTGCATCATTTCTCAAACTTCATGACCTTTACAATTTTCGAAACTTTTATTTCCCTCATTATTCTGAACAGATTTCATTACATATTTTGAATGTAAACAACCCTGAATAATGATGGCCCCATTACGGATGTACAGCGCTGACAATCGGGCGCGGGGCCGAGATGGAAACCCAGTGCATTAATTTCCCTCTCATCTCCCGCAACTGCGCTCCCATAAAAAGTTTTATACTCAACTCACATAAATCATGGGCAAGAAAAATGAGAAAATCTGGTGGCTAACTCATCTTCCAGCATTCTGCGAAAATGAAATTCACTGAAATACCTATCAAAACTGCAATCATCAAGAGATAATGTCTGCTTAGGTCTATCTGCACTTTCCGATTTAATTTCCTCCGTGCCCTTGACATCCACAGATACCATTAAGATTAAGCGCCGAGAGTAACTGAGCAGTTCCCCCTTTTTGATATATGGGGCCCAGGCACTAAATGGAATATCATCATTTGAAAATTAATGCAATATTTCTTTTGTTAGTCTCTCTCTCTCTCTCCTTTTTCCCCCCTCTCCGGAGCGGGAGCGCGGGCCGGAGCCGCCGCTTTCCCCCGGCGGTAATTTGCCCACCCGAACGCGGCGCAATTAGGGGGGAGCCGAGTACCTGGGCAGGGGGGTCACAGGAGTCAAACTCCTGGAGCAAATATGACAGGGGGTCAGGTGGATGAAAGGTCAGCGGTCCCCAAACCTGGTGGAGGTTCGTTATTAAACGAGGATGATCAAAGTTTACTTTTTAATAAAGACACGGAGACATGAAAGCCTCCAGCGCTGTTTTATGTGGAACTGCTCTGGTTTTGGAGACGGCTGCTAATGCAAAGTGACAGGGCAAAACCGGGTTCTTTTACAAAGTTTAGACCAAATTTGTCGCTGTTGTAACAACAAACTACCTCAACCCTTTGAATATTCCCCCATTAACATATTCTGTCTATGATAGTTTGATACCACAGTCGTTTGATTAATATCTGGAGCTAAAAGCACAAAACCCTCAGAACAAATAAAAGTGGTGTGTGCACATTAATTTAATACATATTCAGGACAGTAGGTTCTCCACAAATCCTTCGGCTCTCCAGAGCCCCTCTGGAGGAGGAGCCCGTATTTCATCCCCGTAGGCAAATAGAGCCAAACAGAATGGCTTTTTCCATGGATATTCATAAGCCATTGATCTTCTGCGGCGTGATTGCCTAATATGAACCTGATCCAAACCTTCTGAAGGGGCTGGAAAGGTTTCCAACAGACTGCTGAGAGGAGGGACAGTGTTTAAATGCTGACCCTGCTGAGGAGCCGCTCCCGACAGCCACCGACCCCTGACGAGGTTGGGGACACCACGGGGACCAGCTCAGGGGGGACACAGCCAGCCCTGGCACCGCTCCTCAAAAAGCACCTCCCAGGCTGCTGCCAGGCCTGATTTTGGGCAGTGAGGGCTGGAGACTGGGTGGCACTTCAGGCTGCCCAAGGGGAAACTGGAAATCTCAGTGCTCAGCACAACTATGACCTGCCAGGAAAACTCATTTTAGGGGTTTACACTGGGAAGAATCCTTTGAGAGTTACAGGTATCACCAACCCTAAAGTGAAACTATCCCTTATAATTAATAAGGGATGAAAATCAGGGGGTTGAAGATTCAAGTTTAAAATTCACCTGAACAAGCAGCAGTGACTGAAGAGTTCTTCTAAGCAAAGCATCTCACGTGTAAAAGGCCTTAACTCTGAGCATATGCAAGAAATGAGATGTGGATGACTGGAATGAGGAAGGAAAGAAATGCATCAGCACTTTTTAGGGCATCACAAGTTACAGACCATCATCTCCAAGGGTTCTGGCAGCACCAGCACATCCCAGCACCATTTCCCTTCCACTAATCTCATGACAGAGAAAGATTTCACTTGTACATTTTAATTTCAGGATAATTTCTCATTCTTAGAGACTTTCTGCACAACTCCTTCCTGAAGCAGCTCCAGGATGAAGATTCTGGTCCCATCACAGGGATCTCAAGGCCAGGTTTTCCTAAGGGAATTTTTTTCAGGTTTAGTGATTAGGATATGTGAGAAAGAATGTCTTTCATTAAAAAAAATACATAGTGAAATAGCTTGTTTTCAAATAATCCACTTTCAATAGGAAAAGTCCCAACCCTCCCTTCACCCTGACACTGCTACAGTAAAGAGACAATTCCAGCCTGCAGAATATAATTGACCAGCATGGAATTTTGCCAGCATAGCAAGACAAACATAATTATTCCTATTAAGAGCGTTAATTAATTGTTTGTGAGCACAAATAATTGGCTTTCTAATGAGCTGTAAAACCAAGCAGCCAACAACTCTCTCAGACATCCCTGTCCAGGGGCCGGTCAGGGACCACCAAGCTCTGACCACCAGAAACTGAGACAGTGACAGTCAGAGAGAGGTGACACTGCAATCAAACTCCAAGAAACAAAAATTAGTGAAAGCTGGGGAATAAACTTTAACAATAAAGAAGTAACGTTTAGTAAAATGTGAACACTTCATAAAGGAGGGGCTTGTTTGGTTTGGGGGTTTTGGTTCTTTGGGGTTTGGGGGTTTTTTTGCTGGTTGCTCTGATGAATGACAGACATTGGAAGGAGGCCAGAGGAGGCCACAGAGATGCTGCCAGGGCTGGAGCCCCTCTGCTCTGGAGCCAGGCTGGGAGAGCTGGGGGGGGTCACCTGGGGAAGAGAAGGATCCAGGGAGAGCTGAGAGGGCCTAAAGGAGCTCAGGTACCATCACTCTGCAGAGGATATTTCCAGCACTCCAGCACACTTTGCCCCAATCCCAGCAAAACCCTGCACACCAGTGACCTCTACTCCTGATCCCCACCTCCCCAGGCCACCTCAAACCCCCAGAGCCTCTTCCTTCCCACCTCCAGGTGTGAGGTGCTGTCATAAATCAGCCCTGCAGCTCAGGCTGTCACAGCAATCCCAAGTGAGAACAAGTCCCAGCCATGGTCATCTGTCAAGGCACAGAGAAAAATCCCGGGAACCCGTTGAATTACAGCTCCCTGACACCAGCAGAGCAAGGAAACACTCCCAAAATGCATTTAAGAGATTCAAGTTGCATGTGAAATACCCCTGGCAGCAGCAAGCAGGATGAATTTTCCAACTGCCCTAAAAACTTGGCTCTTCATTCCATTTGCAGATTCAAACTCCGGCAGCAGGAGAACATTTCAGGTGCCACCAACACAAAAGGCAACTGTTGACAACTGTACCAGGAGACAAATCCTTCTCATCCCGTGGCACTGAGAGGAGATATTGGTACCCAGGCTCCTACAGGTCACATTTCCCAGGGGATTCCCAACACGGGAAGCAACGAGAGGAAAGCGATTTTTCCCAATGCTCGCGTGACAGAGGCATCAAGGTTGGATTTCTCATGGTAGGATTGAACAGCATGGATTGTTTAGATCCTCCAGGATAGAATTAAACAGCAGTTTAAACACTCCTGACGATGGACTGAGCCAGACGTGCCGTTAATAGTGAATATTTTGATTTAATGGGATTGAAGAACCTGTTTAAATGAACTATTTAATGTTCCAGGGATTGCTGGTACAACCAGCCGAGGCTCAACCAGCTTCTGACTTGTGACAATATTGTGTTTTCTCCAGTTTTGATCGACTGATGGGTTTTTAATGCTAAGCCTGGCTTGCCATCACTTGGTTTAATATGTTTACTTAACCCAAAAATATTTTGCACCTCAATTATTATTTTCTGCCGCGGCACTGAATGGAATTTAAGCCGATCCATTATTCATAAAGCAAAGACAAGAGAAAACACAAAGCTGTGCACTTCTTTCAAAGCCTCCAAATGACTAAAACACACCATATTTATGCATGGAATATTTGATTGTGTCTCTGGCTCTCTCTATTTCTTTTTTTTTAATTTTTTTTTTTTTTTTTAATCACAAGTTTGTTGTTTTCAGATCAGGATATGCCAAAAATCCAACACCAAACAATTTTTGTTTATAATGAAGGCAATCATCAATCCAAGGATTGTAGTCCCGTTTATTTCATCTCTACATCAAAAAAAAGCAATTTAAAAAAAATTAAAATTCCCTTGAAATGGGGAGATAAATGAAAATGTGAGTGCCTTCACATAATAACAGTAGGCTGACCCTCTGGGAAATGGTTGACTTTCTCAATTCAAGGTATTCAAAGCTCATTCAAAAGTGTTCATTTGGAATGCAGATATCAAAGATGATGCAAATGTTCAAGAGAAAATTAAAACTTACCAGATGTTCTAATCCAGCTTTGATGTTTCCAGAGTCCCTGTAACAGAAGAACAAAAGTTCTAAACAGTTGCTAAACCCTTGTCTGCAACGATTTATGTTGAACTGGGAAATGGCAAAGCCATGTAATTACTTGAGTGTGGAAAATTTCTACTTTTAATAAATATATTTACTGGTAATACCTAAAAAATATCGATTACCTTAATTATTTAAACCCTCAAACATTACCTGCCTTTAAATTGCTACAAACTGCAGCAGGACACGCATTTAAATCAACCTTTTTAATGTAATTATCCCACTGTTTCTACTGGAAATAATCCACCAGGACAGGGCACGGGGCTATTTATCAACCCCACATTTGGTGGCTCCTGGTCCTGCTTTGCCACTGCTTGAATAATAAAATTCTGTGCCCATTTACAAGGGGATAGAGTGAATGAATTGTATATTAGCTCTGGGGTAGTGGCAGCCACGCTGCAACTTTGCATTTGATTCCTGACAGCTGGAAAAAAAACCCCAAAAGCACAGGTAGAAAATGAGCAGGAACGCTGCATAAAAGGCAGCTGCAAAGAGAATGGACTGAACTATCAGAGGAGAAACACTGAAAAGCAGGACTTCAGAGGGAAAATTGATCCTTAACACGGCCTGCTATGGGAAAAAAAAAAAGATGTAAACAAATGAAAAGCCTCCAAATCTCAAACCACTGAACAAGGACTGGTTTCCATTTCCATTACTCCAGGTTGTACCCACTTCCAAAACCACCCCCTCTTGGGGAAGGGGGTTGTTCCCCTGGCAAACAAGGAGAAACCACCCACGAGGGTTTCAGGGAACCAGGTATTGAACTGTACAGTGCAGGATGAATTTATATGAGTATTTTCTCAGTAATTTTTTCAACTCCATCAAACCAGAGGAGCAAAACCCCAACTGGGTTCTCCCAAGACAGCAAAGGGTGGCAGCCCCAGGCTCTGCTCCCTTCAATGCCTGGGGAAGGCTGTGAGAGGCACAATGTGAATTTACACCCAAAAATAGCAATTACACATTTACCACCTTGCTGTATTGTATTTTGGATTCTTACAGCAAGGTTTTATTTATGATTTCATAGAGCTTTTCCAAAAATGTGCTGGGCAGGGGTTTTTTTCTCTATTTAAACGTCATTAATGAAGCAACAGAAAAAGATGCACTTTCCTTACACTGTCAGTTTGAATTCTGAAAGAAGAATTTATTGATCTCAGCCATACAATATGTAAACAGAAATTGTCTCCCACATCTTCAGCCTGGAGGAGAGAAGGCTCCAGGGAGACCTTAGAGCACCTTCCAGAGCCTAAAGGGGCTCCAAGAGCTGGAGAGGGACTGGGGACAAGGGATGGAGGGACAGGACAAGGGGGTGGCTTTAAGATGAAGAAGGGAAGATTTGGATGGGATACTGGGGAGAAATTCCTCCCTGTGTGGGTGGTGAGGGGCTGGGAGAAGCACAGAGAAGCTGTGGCTGCCCCATCCCTGGGAGTGTCCAAGGCCAGGTTGGACAGGGCTTGGAGCAACCTGGGCTGGTGGAAGGTGTCCCTGCCCATGGCAGGGGTGGGACTGGGTGAGTTTAAGGTCCCTTCCAACCCAAACCATTCCATGATCCCCTGATCTATGTTTCAGGTGCTAAAGGCCTTTAAGGACTGGATTATTTGGGAGCAGGACACAGGACACGGCAGGAGGAGCTCCCAGACCCCGGCCCACCCCTGCCCGTCAGCGTTCGTGCAGCTCCTCCTGCCCTGTGCTGAGAACAGACTTCATTCAATTAGAGGTCTCAAAACTGATAACAAAGGTCCTGAAGTGGAAAATGCGACGAGATTATTGGCAAATGAATAAAGATTTGTATCGAACCAACACACACAAGTACAGCAGGGTTTTGGGGGGGGGGGGGTGTTCTTTTTTAATCATCCCCTGTCTCAAGTCTTGTGGGAACAGCGAGTTTCCCTTCCCCTCCTGCAGCACATCGATTTCTGAATTAGACTGCAATATTAAATAATTAATATACTTGCCATGATTGATGTTTTGCATTAGTTGAATATTAGGTTATCAATCAAAATCCACTTGGTTTAATGTAATAATATTGAAAAAGTGTCACTGGCTGTTCATCCAATTTGTAGTTGAGGCAGCACAGACAGGAATATTGGTGTAACACAAGGCCCTAACACAGGAAATGCACTGGTTGAACATCCATAAGGAAAACATTATCAAACTAACCAGGACAAGGCTGAGCTTGTCCTAAATAAACCTTGGGGCACCTGTCACTTCCAATGAAAACCCTTCCCAGCCAGAGGCTGCTGGGGATCAATGAGCCACCAGTGAAGCCAAGGCAGCTCCTGATCTTCCAGTTAAGCCTTAGATTAGAATATATCAAGCAATTATATATATTATACACTTATATTATTTATATTATACAAATAAAAGCACCATCCATCCTCTAGCCCACATGTTCTCTCTGCATAACCAGACCTATGGTTACAGCTCTGCCTCACCTTTAACGGTTGCAGAATATCTTAACCCATAAATCACCACAAATAACAGCCAAGAGCAGCTTTATGCACATCCAATACTCCAAAACTCAGATAAAAGAACACCACAGAGCTTTAGTAATCTGACATTATTATCAGTAACAATGTTTTGCTCCATTTTACTGTTTACTCCACACACCAAAGCCCACATTTGCCTTTCACATCATTTCCAGGGCCCCACAGTTTGGGTGGGTTTTTTTTGGTTCATTAGGCAAGTTTGATTTTATTCTGGGGTTTTCCTTTTCCCCCATCAAAAAGCTCTGGAATCGTGTTTCCCCACCAACAGCCAGGATTTTTGCTGTAAAATACCAGCTGATAAGCATTTAAAGTCATACATTAAACCAGCAAACATAACACTCAGGCTAATCCAAACGTTTCAGAATTGCCAGGGGAAGAAATTCCAGCTCCATTTGAATCATGGTCATGGGGGACCTGTAACAACAAGCCAAGAATTCAATTAAGCAACTTCCATGGCAGGGGGTGGAACTGGATGATCTTTAAGGTCCCATCCAACCCAAACCATTCTGGGATTCTATAAATTTAGCCAGGACTGGGATTACTTAAACCCAGAGTAGGTAACTATTTGAGCTGGTGTTAACTTAGAGGTTCTGGTTTCTTTGCCAGTAAACTAAACTAAAAATATTCACTAGCACTTGCTGGAAATTATGATTTTAACCTGGCATATATTCATGTTCCTAAAAATAGTCCCCATAACAGAGCAACCATTAACCAAGGGAGCTGGAAAATGTGCAATATCTTCAAAATATCCAAATTTACGTATTATAAAATAGCCTAAGGTATCCCATAAAATTTATTTTTTAGCAAATTCACAGCAGTCTCACCCAAGAATTGTAGAACTAATATACATTTTCTTTGCCATGGTTTTTGGGTTCGAATCTTCACCTTCACCTTCAGCCCTGATCCCCACTTTTATCTACCATTTTAGATCAATTGTTTAGATGTTTATCTACTATTCTAGATAAACAACCTCAAAACAAAGAGCTGAATCTCTTCAGGAACTTCAGCAGGTGACAAGACATTAAACACTCATCAGTACAAGGAAGGCAAGAAGGGATTAACAGGTGAAACCCACCTTGAGAGCTGGCCTGGTCCCTCCTCCCTAGCAAATCCCAGCACATGGCACCACCAGCAGCTGGTAACTTTCTCCTCTCTCTCTCAGGATGTGGGAATCCCCCATTTCTAACCTGTGGCAAGGTCATCCCTCCCAGCACTGAGGTTCAAGGCCAGTATCTCACGATTTCTGAGACCACACCTGCTTTTTCTAATCTCTTCTGCACAAAAAACGCATCAACAGAGCAAATGGTTGGGGAATCCTACACCCTGCTAGGAAAAGCATCCACCACATTTGCCAAAAAGAGTGGAATCTTGCTCTCTCTTACTTAGTATCAGCTTCAGAATGCCAGGAACTGATCCTGGAAAGACCCCAAAGCTGGTGGTGTTGGGCTCAGTGGATCCCTCACTCCAGTCAGGGAGTTTTGCTCAGGAAAAAACAGCAAGAGATTTGGCCAGTTACTAATAAATTTAAATGCCATAAAGACTCAAGGAGATCAGAGGAAGGTCACTCAGAAAAAGCAGGAAGAAAAGCAGAAGTCACTCCTTACACAAACACATCGGAATAACTTGGGACTGCCGAGGAACTCAGTGGAATATAATGAAAGGTAAATTGAATCATGCTAAAACCAGGGACTTCAAACAGGACACAAGGTGAAACAATTTCCATAACATGTTATCCTGGAGAGAAGGAAAATCGCTGCCCAAGAGACCTTATCAAATATTCAAGAGGGGGAAATATATATTTATATATAACCCCGACTGACAGAGTAAAATCCAAGATTTTAAGCAACTGAAATAAATACTGAAACTAAACAGAGGGGGGAACACCAAAATAGAGTGTTGATAAAATCAGTATTTCCAAATAGACCCTACAGAAATACTCCTTTCCTTTGTATGTATTTCTCAGATAAACAAGAACCAAAATAACTCCCCAAAATCTCCCGATTTGGTCTTATCAAGACTTCAGGTCAGATGTGGAAATACCATGAACTACCAAAGCAGATTTCTTTATCCTGGATGCCAGTTCAAGCCACTCCTCACTAAACCTGGCAATTGCAAGGACCTCAGAACATGCAACTCCTAGGAGTTTCCCAATGTGGAGTGGGGTTTGATTGGTTTTTCCCCTTGATTTTCCTTGGAGTTTCCATATATGGAGTGAGGTTTGGTTGCTTTTTTCCCCCTGGGTTTTGCCCTCCTGTTCCACGCTCAGGGTTCCCTTCACAAGGAGCCCAACCTCGTTCGTGCCCGTTTGCATTCCCAGCAAACACAAATAATTGAGCATCAGGCTTCGGAATGTCACTGTCTGTGTTAACCAGCCTTAAATAAATCAGACAACTCTGGCCTGCTTTACCTTCCCTGTAATATTATTTCGTAGATATTCAATTAAAACACATCCTGTAGGTGAAAGTGGAGGAAAACATTTCCAGCACGGCCCATCAGCGCTGGTTGGAAGTGTTGCTAATTAGCCTCCAAGTACAAAACAGATTAGAAAAGTAGCAAAAAGCCCAGCTTTGTAAATGCCCAGAACGCTGGGCTGAATATTAAACAAAGTCCTGCAAGTTTTAATGTTGGGAAGCACAATTACAGGAAAAACTCTCCGGACTAGTAGCGAGTGTTACAGGTTAATGAGGAACACAGAAAGAGTGCACAGTAATTACCATACCCAGCACCTTCCCATCTGTGTTTGGATGGCTCTGGAATATAAACACAGTTGATCAGCATTAAGCCTGGCACTAATTACACATGTATTTCTATTTGCATACTGGCAGGATAAATATTGAAAGCGGGAGATCTTCCCCCGCTCGCGCTCCTGAGGAACATCCACCGCCAGCACGAGGCAGGGAGGAAATTTAAACGTTCTAAGCACTAAAACAATTTGACTACAATCAATTTTCCATTTTCTGAAAGCTTCCAAATCCCCCTCATTCACCCAATTACTACTGTACTTAACCTAATGAAATTTTATTCTGTGGGAACAATACTATTCTCCGGCAACAAAAAAAAAATCTGAGCTTAAAAACTTCCAGACAAAGAATAAAACTCCCCGAGAAAAGATGCAAATAAAACGACTATCGTAATCTTTTGTTTTTGGTCCGCAAGTAGAAAAGTGAGGGGAAACAAAGGGCTGGAACATAGCATCTGTCATATCAGAATATAAAAAGATGATCCTGGCAGCAAATGAAAAAGCTCTAATTCATTTGCAAATCAAGCTGCCAGTTCTATTTCAAGCTGGCGGGAACTGTCAAGAGTTAACAAGATAATCACTTTCAATCCTGCCTTCAATGGTACATTACACTGTTATTCCATTCAATAAGGCCCTTCTTTGGGGCACTGGATGAATGGTTTTCATTTCTAACTCGCACAAAAAAGTTGCAAAAAAGAAAAAAAAAAAAAAATCCATGGGGCTTAAGGAAGAAATCCCTTTATGGGCATTTATCTGCCGGCACTTGCTCGGAGGCAAAATGAGATATTTGGATACATTGGTGGCCATTCACTTCCTCTGTTCCTTCAGGCCCTCAGTCTGGTGATAAAAAAAAAAATCCCACAAGGAAACCTCAAGCCTGTTTAGTTTGGGGTTAGTTGGGGTTTTTTTTTGAACTATCTGTGCACATTAACCAAGCTCTGGAATAATCTCTGGTAAATACTTTACACTACACTGAGCCAGCACCGTGTTTGAACGGCTCCATCTCTGCCTGAATTCAGCAGAAACTCGTCAGAAATAGTAAATGCTCATGGAAATTGTGCTCAGGGAAACATTAACCTCATTAAATATTCAACCAAAATAAAGTTACCAGCCAAAGGCAACCTGCCTTGGAGAACAGGCCATCTCCAATTGATCTGGGTTAATTATTTGTAATTCTTTATTAAGACCGCACTGTGAATTCTTCCCAAAAGGAGGAAACCTTACAGGACTTCACTAAGCATTTAAAACTTACTTGCTGGCACCCAACTTTCTACCCATCTCTGTGAATAAACCACTTCTTACTCTGGTTCATTGCTCAAAAGTCATCCTGTGAGATAAAACCTTGGTTACATCGTGCAGATGCTGATTCTGTTATTCAATATTCCTATTGCAAGGTTGGACTTGATGATCTTGGAGGTCTTTTCCAGCCTGAATGATTCCACAGTGGCAATTTAAAGCTTTCATATTAACTTTGGAAACAAATCCCAAATCTTTTTAATTCCTTTCTTTCTCTAATCCCCCAGAACAAAGCTAATATCTGTATTTCATATCTGAACTGAGTTCAGCTTGTCCAGCCTTGGGTCTGTCACCCATAACCAATGGCAAGTGCAGCTGGACATATTTTTAATTTATTTTTTTGAGCCAGCAAAGATCACTTTTCTCAAACTCAGGGACTCACCTCACCCATCACTTCTTATCCTATTTGCATAACTCAGATTTTTGTTTGTCTTTATCCCATCTTTATCCCATCACTACAAGTCAGACAAACTCCTTCCATCTGCCCCTCAGGCAAATACTCCTTTAAATTAAGGCTTTCTTTTATGGGAAATCTAAACACCAGAATTTATCAGCTCTGGTTTTGTTCTTTGCACTTCACAAGTTTCTTCAAAGGTTCTAAACACAGAGATGTTCTTGTAATTAAAAAAAAAACCCCACAGTAACAAACCCAAACCTGCTATGCCTTTATCTATTTAGCACTAAAACACAGTTGGTTTTGCTGTCCCACTGTCCCTGCTTCCTGAAAATAAAGAACATAAAATAAAAGTTCCCACACTTTGGAAAGACCTTGGAAGGTCCTTGAAGGAAGGACCTTGAAAGGGCACAAGATGCTGCACCTGGATCTGCAATTAATAGGAAATAACAGATCAGGGCTTTAGGTGAGACTCAGGGAGTCCCAAAATAACCCAGGGGCAATCTGGGACCCTGGTACTGTTGGAAAACAATCAACTAATTAACTAAGTATCAATAAACCAAGAGCTGGTTGATTTGCACAGCTCAGGTGGAGGACCAGGAGGACCCAACAGTGCCAGGACACACAGATTTTAGAGCCAAAGATGAAGCAAAGGTAGTTCCATGTTTCCATCACGACATTAAGGCAAGAGCAGCACTTTGGGACCATGGTCAGCTCAGCTGAGTCCCACAGAGCACCACCTGGCTGAAATTCCACTGCCTGGGACTGCATTTGATCCATTTTTAGCCCACAAACCTCGAGCTTTTTTAGGCCTCACGGCTGGGAGTTCTAAAATCCAGTCTGGAAATGCTTTCCCACTGCCCCTCTTTGTGTCCCTGCAGTTGGGTTTGGTCCTTTTGTTCCACCCCTCAACGTTCTCTCATCTGAGGGACATGAGGAGACACTTGGAATAGACTCTAAATGTTTAAAATAAATTGAAATGTCAGACAGCTTTCCATTCCCAGACAAGGTAAAAATTTTCCTTCTCCTGAGAAGATCTGCTTGATCTGAGGATATTTAGTTTTCATCTCCTCAACCCCCTCAGGAAGAGAGTTTTTAGAACTTCTGGTCATAAAAGCTTTGAGTTTCAGGCTTTATTTCACAATTGAACATTTTTTTTTTGCATCACAACTCAATGTAGCCCTAAAGAAAACCTTTGGGAGTCTCTTGGTTTCTGTAAAACAGTCATTCCAAGAAGCCCGGTCTAACTTCCAGTCAGGAAGTTGTATCTCCTCCTAACAACTTCCACACTGGGCTGTGCTGCAGGAGAAATTTGTAAAATTTACAGAGGTAAAGTTGGTCGGGCTTGAGAGGAAATTAGTTCCTTGGCCACAAATAAAGGGGAAAGAAATAACATTTCATCAAAATTGAACGAAAATAAAAATTTATTCCAAGTCTCAGGCACATCTGACCAAACCCAAGCCTGAACAGACAGTGACAAAAATCACCTGGAAGTGCTTTAAAAGTAATGAAAAGGTGAGGAAAAAAACCCAAAATCAAACTAATTCCAGCCCCCTGGAGTCAGGGAGGAGAGGAGATGGACAGGGATCACTGAAATGGTCCCATCTACAGCAGTCCCCACCTCGCTTTTTACAGCACTCAGTCCAAAACAAGGCTGGCCACCTGCAGGCACCAAACCACCAAGGGCTGCAAAAGCACCCCCAGACACTCAGAATTAACAAGGATCACAAGCTGAAGTGCATCTTGATCATAACATTTCAGAGTTCAAGAATCAGAGTTCAGAGTCATTCCTCAATTATCTCCCAAGGCCACGAGTTCTCTGGAATTCAGGAGCAATCAGTTCTCCCCTAATTGCACAGCAGCTCTGGACAACCAACACCAATAGATCTCTCACTACATAAAATCCAAGTCTGTTATTACTCAAGAACAATTAATTCATGTTGAAATTGCTTTTGGCTTTGTGTTTATTGCCCACCTTCTGCAAGAGGAACTCCAGAAGCGCATCCAGGACGTGCCTGGGTTGAACACACGGGAATCTGATGTCCCACAGGTTGTGGTGAGGAGAGGACACAGAAAGATCTGCAAGTGGCACTAAATCCCAACTGATGGTTTTTCTGCAGAAAATGTCACAGCCTAAAAACAAACCCCAAACCTTTGAGCTCTCTCTGAACTCTTCGTGCCCGTTGAGTTGCACCAAAACCTCCTCTGGGCTTCGCGTTTCTTTCCCTGTGAAGTTGTTACCACATTGGTCTTATTCATTTGACTCTCCTGCTTTCAATAATATCCTTTTAACCTTTTGCTGCCACGAAAAAACAACATCATCTGTTTTATTTGGCGCTTCTCATTCCCAGCACTCCCCGGAGCACGTCCAATGTCTAGACCAGAAATCACAGAATCCCAGCGTGGTTTGGCTTGGAAAGGACCTTAAAGACCATCCAGTTCCAACCCCCACCACGGCCAGGGACACCTTCCACTAGAATCCTCCTAAGCATTTTGGATTTTGGCATTTCTTCAGTGAAATTAAAATAATTAGTATTGGACGTTACTGATTTACCAGCAACTGGACCAAAATTAGGTATATATATATTAAAAAAAAAAGATAAAAATATAAAACATGTCTCATTCTACAGTCAAGATTTCCCTCAAAGGTTATTTTTTCTAAATAAAGCCAAGAGATTCCTGAAAAAAAATTAAGTACCATGGACATGGCAGGCTCCAAGGAAACCTGGATCTTAAACAATTTGAACCTTGAGGATTAAAACCAGAACTTTCTGTTGTACCTCCAAGGTCATCGAGTCCAACCATTCCTGAACCAGAGTGATGCTCTAAGACAAGCCCAAAGTGGGTTTGGTTTACATGAAAATGCCCTTTTTTCCAGCAAAGCAAGGCCAACACGTTCAGGGTGGTGGAGTCTGTCCCAGTTCTGTGTGAATCAAGCTTTTAGCATTTCTCAAAGAGGAGCAGCCACTTCATCAAACAGAAAATTTCGCCTCTCTGTGTGCTCCCAGAATTAAGGGTTCTTCCCTACTTTATTACAGCACTGTCCATCGTTCTCTCATTTCCCTCTTTTTAAGAAATGCATCCCAGTCAGTCTCACTGATGTTAATCAGAACAAGATTAATCGTTTGCTAACTACGATCAGAAGGTGGTGGAGAACATTGAGTGCCTGTGCTCTGAAAGAGATTAAAGTCAGGCTGAAATAAAAATAATACAATAAATTCATAACACAGAATGACTGTGCAAAATCAGAGTGATCTACAGAAACAGCACACTGATATTGCTGGGGGGAAAAAAAAAGTCTCCTATGTTGGCTTTTCCCAGATTTTCAGTTTTGCCTGAAAGTTGCAATTTTAATACACAAAATTATGGTGTTCTTGCAAAGAAGTGCCAGAAACTGGAACCATTCCAAGAAATCAAACACATTCAGGGGTTCAGCACAATGCCCAGGATCGAGTGGCCTCTCACACAATGGGTGACAGGATAAGCCACTGCTTAACTTTCTGTTCCAGCAAGATACTGGAAAGTTCCGGGAATGTTTGCGCATAATAATTTCCAGTCCTTTAAAACAGGTCAGGATGTTCCAACAGTGTAAAGAAATAACATGTAACATTAATATATAGGCATATAAACCCTTCCCCTGGTCCTCATGGCTTCCACTCAACCAGGTGTTTGGAGGGGTGACTGTTACACCAGCACCAGCTGCAGAGAAGGGAAGAAACTGGGAGAATCAGCTCAAAAAGAATTAAAAATCAAGTTAAAAACCTTGGACGTGTGTGCAACAGAGGGGAAACGAGTTTAGTTATCTCTATATGTATTTTTACCCAGCAGCAGAAAGAAATACAGCATTGCCAGCACCTAAAGTGAACAAAAATGTTCAAACTGTACATAAAATAAGTGAAATCATTTCAACTGTGGAGAAAAATTTGCAAACTCTGTCTGATATGTGGGATTTAAGGTGGACTCTTCCCTGTACATCTTAAGGACAGAAGCTGCACAAAGCAAGGATGAAACATCAGTGAAATGTCCAGTCTTTGTACGTCTGACAGAGCCTAGCACGTATTTCTTGGTGTACCACAAAAGCACCAAAAAAAATTTAGAAGAATTAAAAGCTGGTCTTTTTAAAGGCTTTCCTGGCCAGTCTGTGTATGGCACTCACACCATCCACCGGGAGGAACGAGGGAGGCTGGAATTAGCACTGTCTGCAGCATCTCATCCACTCGCAGGACGTCAGCAGACGTGACTGTCGAGGGACAAAAAGCCAAGTCCTCAGAAATATTTGAGAAACCAGAACAGCCCCCCCAGCACCAGGTAGATATTTCTGAACAATTAAAACACAGACCCCCAAAGTCAGAGCCAAGGGAGCTGCCTATCTCTGGGATGTGGAATTGACCTGAGTGCTCCGTGAACGACGCGAAGCAGGTTCGCCGGCCTGGGTTGCGCCGCCCGGCAGAGCTCCACTCCCCTTCTCCAGCAGCCAACTTAAACCCTTCAGCCTCACCACCAAACTCCCCCCAGCCCCAGTTTTAAACCCCTTAAAGGAGCAAAGGAGACGGCACATAAAATACGCTCCGAGCGTGGGTCCCCCCTGAAAAGCTGGGACCTGCGAGTGCTTCAGCTGCGACGCAGCCATTGAGCCATGGCCAATATAAGCTCATTTGAATAATCAATATGACAACCTTATTTTTCTAATGCAAACAGGATTGCTACAGTAAGGTGTCTCACTGCCACATCACAGTCATGGCCTCTTTTAACCCCTAATTAGATTTAGGCGATTATCCCTGCTCTTCCTTACAAGTGTACAGCCCGGATAAGGGATGACAAAAGCTATCTGCCACTTCCTCAGCCTTTGCAGGCTGCAGGTTATCCAGGGAGATACAGGGGAAGATCAGCAAACAATTGTTATTCATATCATCTCCAGTTGGAGGATAGTCCCAGTTTTCCATACATGCTCAGGGAAAATAGCCCAGAGCATTAGGTAAATGCAAAACGCTTAAGAACATCAGGGTTACACAGATGGAAATTCAAGGTGATGTTGGGGAATTATCTTTAATTCAAATTGGTTATCACAAAGAAAACTGCAGAGCCGTGGTTTGCTGCCTCAGACAGGGAACCCTGCGCTCGCAACAGATTTCTGCTCGTTGTCTGCTGTGGAACATTTCTTAAATAAAAAGAGAAAACTCAAACTGGGAACCAGCAATCCCCAAAGAATTACATCGCTCAACAAAGTCCGAGCAGACAGAGAAGATCTATTACAGAAATGTAATCACATTTCATTTACAAGAACTCTTATCTCAAGCACTTAAACATAACATTTAAACAGTTTTCCATTTTATTGTGCTCAGTATTGGAGCTAATAAGATAGAAAAGTCTAATCATGTTAGCAACATTTCTATTGCATTACACAAACACAGCGCGGGATTAGAGGCACACCAGGAAGAGGGAGGATGGTGCTGCATGGAAAACTGAGCTCCTCATTTCTCCTGGCACAAGGGAATATCTCTGGGATCGTGTGGGAGAACTGCCACGCTCAGATTAGATGTGTGTTCCCAAAATGTCTATTCCCACACCGTCTGAAAGAAGTTATTTCCCTGTGTATTATCCACGTGAGAAGGTGCTCTGGCAGGAAAAGGGAAGAGCTCCCCTATGGCAGGATCTTACTGGAAGGATCACAACTCAAATGCAGCAACAAGAGCTAAAATCTATCAGGATTTTACAATTATATAGTACAGCCTTTTATATGATGAAAAAACAACTGAGGAGAGTTGGTGGGAGGAGAAAAACATTTGAAAGTTAACATGGTGCCACATGGAACACTGAACATTGGGCTTCTGTGACTATTTTTTAATCTGTACCTTATTAAAAATAAGCAAGTAAACCCTCCAATGTTTCCAATTAATATCAATACAGGTACTATTTGAGAGCAGAGTTCTATTATCTAACCTTTAAAGCTCATGGAAAGAGCTTCCAAGAACCTCTGGGGCCTAAAGCTTGTTTTGGTTCTTTAAACAAATTAATTGGTGGACTTTAATCTTTTGTCCTCCTCAATACAAAATACATTGTGACCTCTGAAATAAGATTCAATGGCTCCCACTCCCATATAAACCCCTTCCTCCTCTTCCCTCTTCATGCTCCTGACTTGCAGAGGGCCTGCCATAAATTAAATCCCAGTAGAAACTCACATGGCAACGTTATCCAAGATTTCATCCAGGTTTTTTAAACACTATTTCATGTGGTCAGGAAAGAAAGGTTTAATTTCATGAGGTGGAAAAAAGGAGGAAATAAGAAAGGAAAACGGAGATGGCAGAGAGAGACACCCCCCTTCCTACTCCCCATCACTCTGCTAAACCCTCTCCTATAAATCCATTGTCTGTATTTCCATAATATTTTTCAAAGCACAGGGCAATGTCCACCTGGAAGAATCAATGGAAAACCCCCTTCTCCCTCTCTGACATGATCCCATTAAGCAGCCTGAAAAGGTTCTGATCTGAGCAGCCAAGTCAGACCTCGCTGATCAATTCCTTAATCCATCTGGAGAGAATGGACTGATCTTGTGTTTCCATTTCAGCCCAGGAAAAAAAATCATTCCCAACATAATTCACCATTAAATGGGCCTTGTCTTACAAGAACTTGAGCTGCTGGGAGCAGATGAGGAGCGAGTTGGGATCCAGGAAAATCCCCAGCACAGCTAAAACGCCTCCTCTGCATCTTCCCATTCCTACCAGGAGATGCCAAGGATGAAAACAGAGCCTGGAAGCAAATCACAGAATCCCAGAAGGGTTTGGGTTGGAAGGGAATGTAAAGGTTATCTTGTCCCACCCCCTGCCACAGGCAGGGACACCTTCCACCAGCCCAGGTTGCTCCAACCTGGCCTTGGACACTCCCAGGGCTGGGGCAGCCACAGCTTCTCTGGGCAACCTGTGCCAGGGCCTGCCCACCCTCTCCCAGGGCAGAATTTCTCCCTAATATCTAATCTAAATCTCTCTTCTCTCAATTTAAAACCATCTCCTCTAGTCCTGTCACTAATCAACAATTTAGATTATTTAAGTTTTTCACCTTATTTTTCAAATCAAAATAACAAAGAGATCCAAAATTAGACTGGCATTAGAATTACTTCCTTCAGACACAGATGCTCCTCCTCCTTCCCTTCCTAATCAAAAGCAAAGGATGCTTTGTAACACCCATAGCAGGCAAGCTCCATTCCAGAAAAAGCACTCCTTACCCAAAAACCAAGGGGGAACAAAGAGTTTAACACTTCAGCGTGAAATTAAACTTTACCTTGTGTTTTGGGCGGGGTTGTTTTGCTCTGAGGAGGCCGTTTGGTTGGGTTTGGGTTGGTTTTTAGTGGGCTCTGCTGGTTTCTTGCTGGGACTGGGGTGTTTGGTTGCAGGATGGGCAGAGCCCGGCGAGGTGATTACTGTATCTCTGCTGTTCAGTATCTGCAGGGTGTCTCAGTGTCACTCCAACTCCTTAAACCCAGTAAAGAGATTACAGCTCCCACTAACTGGATTTTCACAGCTCCGGATCACTCCCTTTGGATTCCTCATGCACAGATTAAGAGAGGCCATTAAAACAATAGTCAGCTGCTCTCACAGTGCAAGGTGGAAAAAAACCCACCCCAAAACCCCCCAAAACTCCGTGTTTACATTCAGAGCCTGTGGGGTTTGCACATGTGGGCAACCAACACACCCTTCCAGCAGGGATACTCTGTATTTCGGGAGCGATTCCCCTAAAAACCCAAGATAAAGCAAATTATATCCTTATAAAAGGACAATCATGGTGGCTGGCAGTTTAAAGGAGCGGAGAGTTTGGAAAATTTTAAACAGCTTAAAAAGAATGTGTGTCTTTGAAGATACTGCCTTCAAATGCATTCCAAAACCTATTTCTGGAAACATGGAGAAATATAATTCCCCTCAACACAGTACACGAATTTAGCAGGGAAGCTCATCTAACAACCATCACTAACTGACAGTCTGAACCACGGAATTGGAACACAAAACTCAGATTTTTGTACTTAGCACAGAAAGTGCTTCGGTGAATGAAAGTGAAATGGTTACTCTGGGCTAAAAATCTCTTTATTTTCCAGACTCAGAGGTTCTCTGACACCTCCTGGACAGTTGACAGACATGTGCCATCCACACTGGGTTTTCCAGCTGTCTGGTACTGAAAGGAAAAGAGATCATCCCATATGCTGCTGCCTCACAGCCCATTAAATAACTGGCCAGGCTTTTGAGTCAGAAAAGGGGATTTTTAGCAAACAAAAAGAAAAACAAGGCCAACACAGCTCAGACAACAATAGCAACAAATCTCGGTCAAAGGCAAGTGACCCTCGAGCTGCTCTGGGCATCTGGAGGTCTCAGTCCTTTCCAGGGAAAGCCCTCACTCTGCTTCCCATTAGCCTTTGGCTGACTTTCTGCAGAGGAAACTGTCCTCATTTGGCCTCTCAGCTGCCTTCCAACACCTCAGCATCTCTGCCAGCAAAGCTCATCAACCCCTCCTCTCTCATCCTCAGAGTGCTCACCTGCACCCTCGGTGCCCTGAGTCCTGGATACTCCCAGGAATCTTCCTCCAAGCACCTGGATGGGAACAGCCCAAGCCACCCAAGTCCTTGGCCACCAGAAAATAAGGATTTTGAAAGGCAGAGTTACTCAGTCTGTCTGCATAAACCTCTGTCTGCACAAACCTCACCTCAAAGACCCACCACGAGTACCTGGTGACTTCTTTAGTTCCCTTCATATTTGGCTTCTGCCTTCAGGTGAGAGACAGAAAGGAAGGAAAAAGCAGAAAGAAAGAAAGAATGAATGAATAAATAAATAGAAGAGGCATTTTGCTTTTGTTCTGGGTAAGTAACTCCTCTGCCACGACAATACATCTTAAAGATCCTCCAAAGCCAGAGGAAGTGGCTGGACACCAGCTGGTCTGAAAGGAAGACATTCTTTTTCCCACCCAACACTGCTTCTCATACCACCTGAAACCACCATGGCTCCAGCTCTGGACTCAGGGAGGTTTAGGAAAATTGTGTGCAGAATCCTCAGTACTATTCAGGCTAAAAAGCAGAAATAACATTCCCAATGGCAGACCCACCTCTCATTTTTCCCTGCTGGCAAAACCCTTTTTTAGGGCCGTGGCAGGAGGCAGGTGACAAAAGAGATTCTTTCCATAAAAGATAAAATAGAGCTACAGAATAATCAAATTTTAAGTCCTTTTTATATACAGAAAGCTTTTTTTTTTTACAAGCCTATTCACCACATTAACAAACAGCAGTTGCTGATTCCTTGCACATGAGAACTATTTCCTAATAACCAAACTCTGTAAGAAAATGTACTAATTTCATACAGTTTGAAACAATAAAGTTATTCTCAGTCTCCAAAAGCAGCTGAAACACCTGAGATTTAGTGCCCACAACAGCCCAGAGCCAGCAACTGCCAATATCATGGGATGGTTTGGGTTGGAAAGGACCTTGAAGCTCATCCAGTTCCACCCCCTGCCATGGGCAGAGACACCTTCCACTAAATATGAGTAATCAATCCCGCTTTCCTCTTAGAAGCATGCTATCAATTAATCACAGTATCTTAGTCTTGTTTTAAAAAAAGTGGTTTATACTGCAAAGATGTTAAATATTTTATATATTTGCATATTGATATATTTATTATTTATACATTCTGACAATAACTCCTAACTTTCTTAGCAAATAGTCTTAAATACAAGAGTTTATGTTCATGGAACTATTAAGACATGTAGTGTCTATTAAGTCAGCACTGAATTTACAAATATTAACCTTTTCCTTACTTATGGAAGGAAGTTGTTGTTAAAACCCCAACAGAATCAAAACAAAAAGAACCTTCACGTGACCTGCCAAAGCAATTCCTGAGAATAAACCACTTTAAGATGTTTTTATTTGTTTGTTTAAAGCCCAGCCCAGCGTGACCCAGACCCCAGCCGTGCCCCGGGACTCCTCCAACCCCTCCCTGTGCCCCCGGTGCACGGCAGCCAGGCTCTCCCCAAACACCTCCTTGGCTCCCCCAATCAATTTTGCGTGCAAACACGTCACCCCAGCGCAGTTTCCCGCCGGCAGGCTGCGGGGGTGATAAATGTTTCATGCCAACAACACCGACAGCGGCGCTGCCGCGGCCCCGCTCCGACCCCAGCACGGGAGTCCAGAGCGCTCTCCGCTCCAGAACCTGCGTGCAGAGCAGGGCAAATCAGCAGGAATTCCTGGCTGGGAGGGTGGGCAGGCCCTGGCACAGGTTGCCCAGAGAAGCTGTGGCTGCCCCTGGATCCCTGGAAGTGTCCAAGGCCAGGTTGGAGCACCCTGGACTGGTGGAAGGTGTCCCTGCCCATGGGACAAGATAACCTTTACATTCCCTTCCAACCCAAACCCTTCTGGGCTCCTTTGATCTGCCCAAGGATCTCAGAAGCTGTGAAGCAGTTAATGCCCAAATGTATCAATAACCTCACCAAGTGTCACAAATTAAACTGGTCAGGTTTGATTAATGGGTCACTACTTCTGTTCTCATAACAGCTGAGAAGCTGCTCTTAATTTATTCCATTAAAAATTGTCAAAATCACTTGAACCAGTAATCCAAAATTCCACTACTGCAGGAGCAACGATGAAACCCATAAATCCAGCAAAATTATGTAAAGCCAGCAAGCTTTTAGTAGCTTTTCCTCCCAATCCAACCATGGACAAGGAGCCTTATGAAAAGTGTCTCAGAACACCAGAACTTGAATGTTCTTAAGCTAATCCAGACTTCAAACATCAAAATTCAATGGCTCACCCAAACAGCACATTCAGCTTTACCAACCAATAAACAAGTTTTTAGTGGGTTTTCTAAGTCAGAAGTTCATAAGTACATAAGTCCAGAAGACTATGACTTATTTTCCCATAATCAATCAAAATCCCATAGCAAAAGTCTAACATGAGAATTACTACTCCCTTCTGGATAAGGGAAATTCATCCCAACCTGTCCCATTCCTTGGATGCAGAGACAAAGCTCTTCCCCTTTCATTCAGTGACCTTTTCTGATCAATGCCACCCATGTTTTTGCTTCAGCCCAGAGTTCACCCTCTTGCAAAAGATTAATTTTTGCAAGGGAAGGAAAACAAAACCAAGAGGAGAAAAACAGGGACTGGGATGGCCAAATGTAGGGACAGAGCAACTATTGTGGCAGAACAATGAGCAGTAAAGTTTTGGGTCCTTCAAATAAAAATTGAATTAAAAAAAAAAATCACTAGAATAAAACTTATTGGTAAAAACCAGACACCAGATGTCAATTATGCATCAGAAAGTTTTGCAGAGACGATGATGATTCATCACAAAATGTATATTGGTCCTCATTTTATCAACTCCATTGATTCTCTTTTATAGCCTTCCAGGTAATAAAGCTCTCTCTCTGCCATGCACTGCAATACAGAGCACACACCCAAAGGGGGAACACAGGTTGAACATCCAGGATGAGAGGAAACCAAAGCAAACCAGTCAGTTGGGATGACTTGCAAAATGGAAGGAAAAAAAAGGCAAGCACTGCAGGAGCTGAATGAGTTGAGAACATTTCTTGCTACCTGCTTGTCAGCAGCTTTCCTGGGCAAGGAGTCTTCCCTGGAAATGAAGTAATCCTGATCCTCTGAAAGGTGGATCGATTCTGTGCTCAGGCACATTGCCCAGGTTGTGCTGCTTTACCTTTCAAGTGGGCACAAAGCTCTCTCCAAGCCTGACAGGCTGCTCTTCACACCAGGTTTGTTGCCCAGGGACCGTCAGATGCTGCCAATGAGCTTCCCAACCACCTCCCTCCACAAGAGCTGCACAAACAGCACATCCCTGAAACCACTTCTGACTGGGAGAGGAGAGGAGTAACACAGCCCATCCCCACAGACCTGCTAAAACAGCTCCACCAGACCAGAAGTTCGGTGCTCACGGTTAAAGAATCATCACTGAAATGGTAAATGCCAAAGGACAACGACCAGAACACCTTTTTTTCAGTAATTTTCCTTTTTTACCCTTCAAATCTCTCTTGAGATGTTTCCTGTGAAGACAAGATCTACCTTGGAAAAACCTAAAGCCACCCCAAATTAAAAACCAAACACAAGCCTCTCCCCCTTACATCTACAAACACACACAAGCACAGAAAAGACAATCATTGGTTTATATGAGTCACAAACAAATAAAACCATTTGCTCCTTAATTAAAAAACTGCAGTCTGATTCTCCACTTCAGAGGGACAGTAAAGTCCCAAATATACAACAGCTCTCAGATAACCTGCAGGGCTGCCAAACTGAAATACCTTCTTTTATGCAAAGTTAAACTATAAAGTCAAGCAGCACCTGAGAATTTATGTTCCATCTTCTCACAATCTGGCTCTGGGATGATCTTCATTATAGCTTTAAAGTGGCTATTTTGAATAAATACATTCCAAACAGCTATAAATTTAAACTGCAAACTAGACCTGGTCCTTGATGTGCCTTTGAGGAAGGATCTACTCCAAACACGGAGGTCAGAGGAGTGTTTCCTCTACAGATTCCTGATGTTGGAGCTTCTGGAGAGGCTCTTTCACTGGTGATTTAGACCCTGGATCTAGAAATTCATTCATGTGGACAGACATCTCCAACTGATTCCTCTCAGTATTTCACATCCAAACCTGCACCTGACAGGAATTTTGTGTCTCTACATTTTCTTCCTCATACTTCAGAGCAGAAAAATAAAATGGGAATGACAGTTTGGAAAACCAGCACCATCCCTGTGTTGGTTACAGCAGAATAGGCCAGGAGGAAAAATAAAATACTTGGTTTTTTCCTGCTCAAAGTGGGTCCAACTCAATCATGGAATCTCCCTGCTCCTGCAGGGGACAAAGGGAAAGTTCCAGAAGCCAACAGACTTACACAGGCAAGAAGTTCCCTCAGTTTGTGCTCCCCCACCCTCCTCCCTCTACATCCATAATCCAAGGACAGGTGAGTTTACCTGGTCAAGGAGATCTTTTCTTTTCCACACTTTTCACCCCAAAAGAAAATAAATACATAAATAAATGATGCAGGGGAAGAACAAGGAGAGCTTGGGAGGCCTGAGGAAGCCTCTGACAAAAACACAACTGGAAAACATCTTACCTGGCTTCATTTTCCTGGAGCACAAACCAGGCAAAGAGAAACTCTCTTTGTTCCTACAGTTGATTCTCTCTCACTGGGGTCAATAACAGAATATTCCATAGAGAAATTTCAGCCCCTGAGCTCAGAGGGAAAGGACTGAGGGCACAGAATGTTCCTGTATCAGTTTGAATCCTTTGTCCCAACTCCCCTGGGAACGACCCAAATGGGGTATTTGGTTTTCAAATTTAGCATGAGCAAGTCCGTAAGTTATCAGAACATAAAGATTAATTGCCTGCCTAAAAAAATATTATCTGGGCACTGTGTTCCTCCTACAGCTCCTTCCTATTGATCCTTGCTATAAAAGGACCTCCAGCCCAGCAGGATCCTCAGGGAGCACGGCTGTTACTCCAGTGGGATTTGAGATGAGCTCATACACTGAGCCGAGAAAACCTCTCACACACCAAACCCCAGACTGGAAGGACCTTAAAGATCCTCCAGTGCCACTCCCCTGCCATGGGCAGGGACACCTTCCAGCAGCTCAGGTTGCTCCAATCCCCATCCAACCTGGCCTTGGACACTTCCAGGGCTGGGGCAGCCACAGCTTCTCTGGGCAACCTGTGCCAGGACCTCCCCACCCTCACACGGTGGGCAAAGAATTGTAAATTAAACCACCCTTTAGTGGGAAATATTGTCACATTCCATACTTTTAAAACCCTAAGAATCCCCCCATCCAAACATTTGGAAGAATTCCCACTTAGCCTACAATAAAACCCATCCTGCAGGGGAGAATTATTTCAGCAGTGAATTGATGCCTGGTTTTCATTACCGTTCCGTTACCTTTCGCTTCACTCACCCAGCCTTGGTGCCATAAGTCTCCTTGTCCTTCCCTTTGCCCTTGTCCTTGGCTCTGTCCTTGTCCCTGCCCTTGCGCCGCTCCCTCTCCCGGGAGCCGCTGTGGGTCCTCCTGTGGCCGGACCTCTCGCTGCTGCGGCTGTAGGAGCGCTGCTGGCCCCGGGACCTGGACCTGCAGCAAACACAACAGGGTCACAGCTCGGCCACACCACCCCCTGGCCACCACCACTGCACCTGAGGTGGGTTATCTGACCCCACATAACACATTTCAGCATTCCACGGTAATACATCACATTTAATAAACGTAACACATCAACAACGTAACATTCAGTCATTTCATACAGTGTCAATTTATCTCAAGTGATTTATCTTCCTTCTGCTTTGAAGGAAGAATATCAAATATAACATATATATCACATATAGAAATATATAAAATAACTTAAACCACACTATGTAGGATTCATCCATCAACAAATTAATCTCGCAGCCATTCGGGAAGAAAAGGAAGGAAATTTTAACTTGAACATTCAACTTTAAATTCTTGAGTTCTGATCAATTCAGCTTGGAAAATAAAGAATTTACAGCTGCTACTGTGCATTTACATGTTAAATCCCTTATCACTGTTTTGTTCCAACAGGACCCAGAAGAACCTGAAGTGACGTGTCCAAACCACCCTCCTGATGGCTGGACTTGCTCAACTTAGAAAATACAAATATTCCAACTCTGGAGGCCAAAGAATGCAAGAAACTGCCCACAACTGCAGGGGTTTGTGCATCTCTTTGGGGTTTGGTTACTACCACTTGTAACTTTGGTTACTCAGCTGAGTTCCTACGTGGACATAGGACACTCCATTCTCAACCATGTTATCCACTCCTCTGGGATAAGTTTATGTTGTTCCTGATAAACTTTATTTAAAAGAAAGATCAAGAAGTATTAGGATTGTTTCTAGAGGTACCCAAAAAAACCCTTCTCATTATTCCTGAATTTCTTTTGGAAGAGTTTCTAAATTTTATTTAAGAATTTATCACGGATCAATCCTCCTTTTCCATGCTACAGGAGTAGAAAAGGAGGATTTGGAAAAACATCAAGTCAGGTTTGTGTTATTTTTTATTCCAGTGAATATCTGAACGACCTGGTCTATGGAAGGTGTCCCTGCCCATGGCAGGAACTGGATGGGCTTTAAGGTCCTTCCAACCCAAACCATGCTGGGATTCCACAATTCTATAGGAGTTCTGATGGCACCTCATGATAAAACGAGAGGATTGGGGGAAGGACCATCTTTAAAACAGTCTTTAGCACCTCTTGGAATGCAAAACTCCCCAGGCCTTCAAAAGCCAAATCACACACGAAAATCACTCCAGTTCAAAAGCAACAACTGCTTAATAAAACTCAACAACAGGCTGAGCAAAAGCAAATCCCACCTCCAGATGAAGCCATAAATTAAATTGGGGCAGAATGCTGTTCCTGAGCCTGGAATTTGTCCAGCACATGGGGGTTCATGTCCCTGTTCCTGCCAGGAGCTTTCCAGCCCGGGCCCAGAGGTCAAACCCGGGCTCAGGTTTCCCTCAGCAGCTGCCACCTTGCAGCACCACATCCCCAGTTATTGGTATTATTAACACTCATACAACAGATCAAATTACCACTGAATGGGGTGTTATTAACCAGAGAAAACATTTTCTGTCCCGAAACGGGGTTTTAGGATGTCATCGCAAATTTATCCGTTCGTTCTCAGCCCTCAGGTGGAGGAATTTTTGACCCAAGAAATTATTCTGGACATTAAATCTAGTTTTTGGCTGGCACAAAGATGGTGCTTCGTTGTGCTGAGCATTCCCAGGTAACCCTGATTTCTCAAAACTCTGCAGGCAAGATGCAAAGTCCAAAACAGCAAAAAAAACAACCCCAAAACAAACACACACCAAAAAAAAGGAGTCCTGTAGCAACGCAAATCACCTTTAACTGATGCAAGGCCATTCCTCACTTAAGGGTGTAGTCCTGAAAGCAGGAATAACTGAGGAATCGAAAATATTTACTGCTAGAGAATTTCTCAGCATTAAAAGCAGTTATTGCATCAAATTTGTGGTGATGTCCTTATCGGAGCACCGACAAACTGATGAACAGTTTTGTTTCCAGAAGCTGCCACTGCTGTTTCATGTGCAACCCTTCACACCAGAAAGTTCATTATTCCAGGGCCCCAGTCGTTGTTTACCCTTTGGGTTTTGCACTCCCAGGAAAGCCCTGATCCAGTCTGTGTTCCCTGTCCCAGGGACACGGGTGAGGAAGGCACGTGACTATCCATGGGATATGAGTCAGGATCTTCTCAAAAACGGGGAGTTCTGCTCCACAGACTCCTCCAAAGATGAGTTTTCCTGGATTTTCCATCACTGTACAAAGTTCTCTGCCCCATCCCTGGGAATGTCCAAGGGCAGGTTGGACGGGGCTTGGAGCAGCCTGGGCTGGTGGAAGGTGTCCCTGCCCATGGCAGGGGTGGGACTGGATGGGTTTTAAGGTTCTTTCCAGCCTGGCCTTGGACACTCCCAGGGCTGGGGCAGCCACAGCTTCTCTGGGCAACCTGTGCCAGGGCCTCCCCTCCCTCACAGCCAAGAATTCCTTCCCAATATCCCACCTAAACCTCCTCTCCTTCAGCTCCAGCCCCTTCCCCCTTGTCCTATCCCTCCATGCCCTTGTGAAATCCCTCTCCCCCCTTCTCTAAGCCCCTTTAATTCCTATTAAAGTATCTTGCAAGATCTACAGGACAGGAAATAAAGATAAAACTCGATCAAATGGAGCTACAAAGAGTCATCTGTGTCACTAATTCATCACTAAACCAGAACAAAAGTCCACAGATCTGACAGAGAAGAAAGATTTCCCATTTTATTACTGTTGAAAAATAACAAGAATCACGATTAGTCCTATTACAGCAAGTCCCAAAACGTTCAAATTATGGAACTACTGGAGAAAAAGAAGAAAAATGAAGCTGGAGAGTAAATTTGCAGCAGGGACCCCCCTTCCCCCAAAGTGACACCCACCCACCAAGCCAAAGGTTAAGTCATTTAGTCAAGTTCAAAGATCTTCAAAGAGCTCTCAGATCCAGATAAGCCCATATGTTCCCAAAATTCTGTGAAAAGCCATTACTTTCCAATCTGCTTTTCATGTCCGAGTTGCAGAACACACAGATGCTTGGCATCACTCAGGATCCCGAAATTCTCACCCCAGATAATCAAGGCCCCACCGATACCTTCCCCATCTCCAGCCCTGAGAAAGGGCTTTATTCCATCAACGCTCGGGCCGCTTGTAAAGGCTGAAAGTCCCCATAAAAGCCCGTTCAGTCGCTGCACAATAAGTGTTAATTTGCTAATTTCTTCACAGGTAATCAATTAAAATGTAAAATATTGGATAAAATTAGTTGCACTAAATTTCCCAGCTGCTCCATAAGCATAATTAGTTTCACAAGGGCCATATGTATCCCGAGCTGAGACAGAGTTGAAACAAATAAGCGGATTTTAAAACAAGTTTGAGGAAATCTGCATTTAATTAGCAGGTGGGCACTACAACTGCATAATGTTTTTATACATTTATATTTATGAAGTGCCAGAAGATCTAAAGGCTTTTTAAAATGGCGTTTATTGTTTGAATGGGAACTGTTTTGCTGCATGCTAAAGTGATTTAAATCCTCCCAGCTCTGCTTTGAAAAAAATCATAAATGGTGAAAGAAAACATGTGGAAAACTGTAAAACTAGAAAGAATTTGCGACAGAAAGCAGAGACACATACCATAAGCAAGAGGAAACTACACTTAATTAAATGTACACTACATCTGGAATATCAGCCTAATAAAACCTGCAACTATTAATTTTCATTGTTCTGAAGGAAATGAGGTCAGTGGCGTTTAGTATTTCCCCAATTATGTTGCACTAAAGCCCTGAACTATATCTGAGAGGGCCAATCTAATCTGGGCAAAACCCTGCCATTGGAAAGGAGTCACTGAGAGGCTTTTTGAAAGGAAAGGGGAGTCAGAGCCCAAAACCAAGACAGTGCTTGTTTCCTTCTCTTTGAGCTCTTCCACTGAAGGGCAATTTGTGACAAAACAACCCATTTTGTTGGTGAACGGCCACCCCCACTCCAGTGAACGTTCCCGACATGTCAAGCCCTCCCCTGGAATTCTTCTACGTGTCTCTCACCTGCCACAATCCTAATTAGATTATTATGGGCTCAATAGCCACCAACAAACCCAACACATTAATACTTGAGCCATAAATCCAAAGTCTGGGCCAGAACAACGAGACACAACTGCTCTGCATCAAACCTGGACATTCACCTTGGTAATAAAGACAGAGTGCAAACACACAAGGAGCTGCAGAGAAATGCCATGTTCTCTTTCAAAGCATATTAAGAGAAAGTTTCTTGTTTAACTCAACTTCACCACCAGGAAAAAAAAAATCATGTACAAGTTATTGGAAAGGTAAAATAATTTCGAGTATCAATTGCAGTCGTTCAGGGCAGATAAATTATTAATACTATATATATATATTTAATGGGAATATGGTACATCTATAAAACATGTCAGGTCATTATTAGTCTGCAATTTTAAAATGCATGTCGTTGAGGAAGTTAAATATAGATAATATGGGGGGTTTTTTATTTATTCTTAAATATAAGGAGAGTGAAAACAAAACTAGGCAGCAGCAGAGTCAGAGTTTAAGCCTGAAATGAGACTGGTGCTAAGAGGAAAAAAGTTGTTTCAATCCAGCAGTTTGAACAGTTGGTAAGTAAAAAAACATATTTCAGAATAAGAGGATATTTAAGTTTTTAAAAAATATCACCTCCAGTGCCAGGGAAAGGCAGGATGAAATAAAAACAGTCCCAGGGACAACCAAGAGCCCTGTTTGCAGAGCTGAGAAAATGGATTCACCAGACACAGACACCAACTCAGCCCAGCCACAAACAATTCTGCACCTATAAATTCTGTTAATTACACAACCAAACAAGGGAAGAGATAAAACCCCTGTGAGATGGAACTGGAAAAAAGCACTAGTTACTGGGAAGTTAGCACGAAGAGCTCGGGGATGCAGCTGGAGAGAAGAACTGACGGGAGACACTTCTGGAAGTTCTGCTTGCCCTCAAGCAGTTGGTTTGAGTTCCCCAGACTCAAACCTCCTGGTTGCCCAGAGAAGCTGTGGCTGCCCCAGCCCTGGAAGTGTCCAAGGCCAGGTTGGAGCACCCTGGGCTGCTGAAAGGTGTCCCTGCCCATGGCAGGGGTGGGACTGGATGGGCTTTGAGGTCCCTTCCAACCCAAACCAGTCTGATTCCATGATTTAGCTTACACAGAGGCCACCAGCTGCCCTGGATACAACTGATCCAAAGGATCTGAGGATCTTCAGCCTCACCTTTACTGAGGGAAACACCTTGCATTGTTCACTTCCCTCGCTGATCTGTGTGAAGACTCAAACTGCCTCTCTTTGCTAAGGTTTCACCCCAAATTAGGACCATCACTTTCAGAACACACCTGGTTTCACATGACATGAATTTCTCTCACATCTTCTTAGAGTCTGCCTCAAAATAGGTCTTTTTTCTAACCCCACATTCCTGTAACCACCTCATGACTGAGCAGAAAAGAATGGAATTCAATTGTAATAAACTTTAGGGAATAAAGTAACAGAGAAACAGAAGACAGTACATTGTCCTGGCCATTAAATAAACTAAGTAAAAAGCCACCACTCTGATTCCCTGTCCTTTTTCATTCAAAGCAGTCTGGAAGTTCCAGAATTCGAGGGCATAAAAATCACACACACCTATATAAATGCATTCAATATCCATCTGCAGGTATATTAGATATAAACTTCCATATAGCCCCAAAGTTCAGGTTGATAAGAGAAGTAAATATATTCCAATAATCTGATAACAAACCCAAAAAAAGCTCAAATCAGTTGGGAACATCCAACTTGTCTCCTGCTAATCCAAGAGTTTTGAACCTACTTGACCACGAGGCAAAAGCCAAACAGTTGTTGTTTTGCCACACAAAGATGCCACCAAGAAAATTCCTTCTTCTTCCCACCAAATTCCAGAACTGCCACTGCTTAGGCTGAAGAAAAAGCAACCAGAAAAACATGGGCTGTAGGAAATTTTAATTAGTATAATCCTGTAGGAAAGATATTTTAGATCTTTTTTTTTTTTTACATCTTTAAAAAAAAAAAAGGGGGGGGGAACTTGAATTCTTCACAAGGGAATAAAGTAACAAATTCTATTAGCAAATGAATCCATCAGACTTTGCAATGGATTTATGCACACAGGTGTAGTTATTCCATCCTTGATTCAGCTGGAAGCTATTTGGAAAAACAAAGGTCCAGCTTACTTTGAGGACTGTAAATAAACACACCAAATATTCCTTTCTGCCACGACAGGAGGACCTGGACGTATCACAGAGCCCCCAGAAAGGGTCAGATCCGTTTCCCAGATGGAATCCCCGCCCAGGTAATTATTTGTTGTAAATTTGACAACACCTCTGATATTGTGGTGAGACGATAAGGAGCAGAAAGGAGAGGTTTGGAGGTTGAAAAGTTCCACTTCCCTTGTGCCTCAGTTCAAAGCAGTGACAGGAAAACGCTGCTCCTCTGCCTGCCTGGGACAAGACCAGGATTTGAGGTTTTGTGGTTGTAAAACCTCTCAGACTGAGGCCCTGGTGATGGTTTGAGCTTAAGGACACTGTGATATTTGTGTATCCACAAATTGAGATCAGACTGAAGGGAATCACCTAAACAGATGTTCAAAAATGTTTAAAACCTGCAAAATACCCCCCAAAAAACCAACTTAGAGCAGGACAGCACCATCATTTGACTACATGAGGCACTCAAACAGGGGAGGTACCACCAGAACAGACCCAAAACTGAAACAATAGGGTGGAAGTCTGAATATTTCTCATTCTGCAGGTCACAGCACCATTTAAAAGGCAAAAAACCTGCTTATAGACAAGATTAAGGCATTGCTTGTCCTTAGAAATAAACACCTGATTTAGGAGACTTAGGGCATTGGGACTGACTTGATTCACACCATGACCTGAAATGACACTCGAATGAAAAGCTGCTTTTACTTGACTGACAACAGATCAAACCATGTCCCCGTGTTCACAATTAAGAACAGTGGCTTTTTTGTTCATTAAGCCAGTGATAACCAAACAGTTTAGATGTAAAAAGGTCTGGGGTGTTCCACTTAGCATTTTCACCACAGTAGTTTTATGAAGAACATTGAAAGGCTTTTAGACTCTCACCTTGATTTCCCAAACTAAAAACAAAACAAACTTAACATTTTTCATGACAGTTGCTGTAACTTGACTATAGGATCAAGGCTCTGAAAATTCAGTCATAAAAAGGCTTTAAAAAGCACAAAACCACCACCCCACACACTCAAAACCTTTTGAGGACCCATCATAAACAGTTTGGATGTTTTCCTATTTTCCAGTGCACATTCTACAAATGCAACCATAATTTTCTAATTTACATGCAGGTTAGATGCATCTTGCTGTAATATTCTGTATTTTCCAAACACAAGGTAGATAGAGGGGAGCCTGGTCTGGTTTTAATATTCTCCTGAATGAATATTGAACAGCTTCATTCCCGAAGACTGATGAGGAACATGGAGCTGCCAGGTTTATCAGCCCCAAAATCTGCTTTACTGGGAGTTATCACCTCTAACCCTGCTCTGTCCTTCCCAAACCTCAACTCTAATGACTACTTAAAAACTCCAAGGAAGGGGAGGCTGATTTAACCACAGGCAATCAGGATATTACCATTCTCTTATTTGGACTAATATCTCATTTCGACTAACATTTCACAAATAAATGGCATTTTTGTTGGTTTTTACTGAGTAACTATTTTCAACCAACCTCACACTTTACCCTAAGTTTAAAGAACAACTGATCAGGTTCTGTATTAATATTAAACTACCAGACCCACATTTTCTGTGGCAAAAATGGCAAGGCTGCCCTGCATTTTATTAGCCTCCAATTTGCTCAGCAGTGTCCTCTTGAGCTGTGTGAGTGGCTCGTGTAGGCTCACAACGCCCCCCACATGGTCCTGATTACGCCCACCAGGCCAACGCGCTCCCGGAGAACTTTCCCGGACGCTTTCCTAATGGGATGTCACCTTAAATCTGACATCAGCAGATAAAGCAACTCCAGCCTAATCACAGCACCTCCAAAAGGGGCATTTTGGAACAACGGGCACAACGTTTCTGACGTAATTATCGATGGTGGTCCTGCCCCAACCCACGGAGGAGTTTTTAGACAATCGGGATGCTTGGATATCCAGAGCTGTCAGCATCTTGGAAATAGATGCCCCTAACTGCCAAACTCTGGGAAACATCCCAGATTTGACTACTCTCTTAATGCTTCTTGACTAATTCCTTGGAGACACCCTTAAAAGCCCCGAAATGCTGTCCTTGGGCAGAAACTTCCACTGGGGAATCAACCGGGAGCAGACGAGACGCTCGTGTTGAAATGTTGGGCGCTGTTTAAGGGAACAAATGAGCGAAGAAAGGAGAGGATCCGAACATATGCCACCGCACTGAAGTCGCTAAAAGGGTCTGTTGGAAGAATATTTGCTTTCCAGGGAAGCTAATATGCCACAAGAAGGGCCGGCGATGAAAGGGCCGCGAGCCGCGCGGAAATCCAAATATAGCGACAGACGCAATTATTTTTACTAATTGCTAATGAATGCAGTCAAGTGGCTTCAAAAAGCCAAACTTTGCTTGGACTACTTCGGGCTGTGACCTCTGCGCGAGCAAACGCGTTTCAAACCCGAGCCCACCGAAACTGATTAAGGAGCAGCGGCTTTTTTACCCCCAACCCCCCCAAATCCATCACATGGCCCCGAGGATAGTTAAACGAACCTTAAAAATGGCTACAAACAGCTCAATGACTACACAGACTCCTGCCAATTAGAAATAATTAGGCAGTGATTTTTGGCGGGGAGGCTTTTTAAGTGCCTCCATAACGATGATAATTAAGCGGCGCTCACAAAGCCTCGCGCCTCGCCCGGGCCTCACCTCCCCGCGCTGAAAAATCCACTTCATTACCGCCGGTAATTAATCCGCCATTAATTGCAGGGAAAAAAAAAAGCCCAGTTTACCGTGCTTCGTTTCTAATTATCTTATAAATAGTTATGGTTCTAATTAATGTGTTCATTAAGCTGGATATCTTTCTCAAAGCCACGCTCAGAGCAAAGGTTCTGCTTTTGAGAGAGAAAGCCTAACTAGCCATAAGGTGAGGCCATTTTGGTTGTATTTGCTTTTATTTTAGTATATTCAACCTCCTAATTGGCATTTAAAATCTAATTTGGAAGAACTTCAAGAGGACTAGATAGGAGAAAAATAGGAAAAGGGGTTTCTTGGGTTTTTTTTCCCCATTCTCCAATCAAGAAGCTCAGAGCTTTAACAGGCAAACTTTTAGCAAATCTTTTTGATACGGACTGGGAACAGATTTGCAGTGCTGTGCCGCAGATTAATTTGAATTCCATCACAATTCAGCTCATCCCTGCATGTTTTCACGGAGGAGAAGCAAAAACTAGAGAAGAAAAATCGGTATCTAAGAGTATATGAATAATTTAAAATAATAAAACCGTACCAACTGCCCTTGCCTTCCCTTCCAGGATGTAAATCCACGGTACAGAATTACAACCAAAATTTAAATCATTATTTGCGCTGAGCATAACCTAAACCTTTCAATTCATTGAGAGATTTTCACTTTGCATTACTAGGAGATGATATGATCCAATGAAAGCCACAACTGGAGGCTCTCTTAAAAGAATATTTATGGATAATCAACTCCAGATTGAAAGCAGATGTTTCACAGGGTTTTGCAGCCTCGCATATAAATATTTGCAGAAAACTTAAAAATTCTGTGTTAAAAAAAAAATCCACAAGAATGCCACCAAAATATTTGAGTTGTGCTTAAAATTTTGGTATAGATGTTAAATTCCCATCTTCTCCTAGATTTTAATTGTTTTACATATACCTTATGTTTAAATAAATCTCTCTCCAGTTATATAACGAGCAAACAAATACAAGTTTTCGCATTCTTCCTAATGTGACCACGTATTTAACATCAATTTTTTTGCTCAGATGGTTACTCAAACCCTATTTTAACAGCAAAAGGACAAAAACTCTACATGTGCCTGAAATCATCCCCATTTTTTTTGATAACCTTTTCTTCCTGTAACATCACACCTCAGTAAAATCTGGAATCACTGAAGTCAAGTGCAGCTTTGCCAAAGTTTGATGCCAATAAACCTGGATTAGGACCAGATGAAGCGTTATCAGCTCTACATGTCCCGGCTCTTGGATTTTTGGGAGCCTCAGTGCCTTCCATGGGAAACTGGAAAACTCCAAGTGTCTCAAAGCACAGATGTGGGAGAACCAGCACCAAGGGGTGAAAGGGACAGTCAGGGAAGAGTCATAGTATCCCAATTTTAACCAGTTTTATGGAATCACAAGATGGCTTGGGTGGGAAGGGAACTGAAAGGTCACCCAGTCCCACCCCTGCCATGGGCAGGGACACCTTCCACTAGCCCAGGTTGCTCCAACCTGGCCTTGGACACTTCCAGGGATGGGGCAGCCACAGCTTCTCTGGGAAATCCATTCCAGCCCCTCACCACCCTCACAGGCAGGAATTTCTTCCCAATATCCCACCTAAACCCACTCTTTTTCTTCACTACATCCAGCAAAATTCAGGCTGAATTCTTGGAATACATGGGATTGACAGCTCCTTCTTTTACAGGACCACTGTTTCTCTTGCTTGGGTTCTTTACATTCTGATGAGTCCCAGAGGAAAAAATACTGTAAACCACTTTTTTTTGGCAGAAACACAGGGTTTTTTGCCAGCACCTTGAACTAGATTCTGTTACTGCCATGTGTTATTAGAATAGAAAAGAATGAAAGATGGGAATAGAGGAAACAGTAAATTTTTACTACTAAGTTCTATTATTATCATATATCAATAATATTGATAATAATATATACATATAAATAAATAATAGCTATGTGGTAACATAACTATATTAATAATATTGTTATATTAGTTGTGTATTAATATTATGCATTGTACATAATATCTGTTATGGTACATTATGATATATAATATTTGAATACACTTAATACACAAACTCTCTTATAATATAGTTTATATATTAGTATCATATTGATATCAATATCAATCAATTCGTATCATATAGATATCAATAAATTGATGCTCATATTTTGATTTAACTCTTTCACTTCAATTCACTTCACTCTGATTTCACTCTTTCACTCCTAGAAACCATCTCTGGGAAAGAGCAACCATTTACCCAGCAGAGAGTGAAGGTCTAAGATTCCCAAAGCATCCTAAGACATCTGCTCTCTGTTGGTTTGCAGAGCTGCTCCAGAAATACGAGCTCTGCAGCAAGAAAACAGATTCTATTTCATGGCCAGAGCTTTGGGAGCAGAGAAAAAGAGGATTTAAAAAAAAAAAAGAAGTTAAAGAAGTTAAAATACGTGATGGTTCAGAACGGAGAGATGTTGAAATCAAAACCAACCCTCCACTAAGGGATCATATTCTTGAGTACCTTCCCCAAACAGAAAACTGAAGCATTAAAATAAACCAACCTGCACATCCCACCTTTTCCAAAGGGGGGAAATAAAAGGGTTTACAAAAATAAGCAGCTCTACTCCAAACACCTTCTGTGTCCACAACACCTGGACTGCTTAGAAACCAAGTTCATGAGTAATTAGGCTCGATGCTCAGTCTAAATGAACAGCACTTATGCATTCAGAGCTTTTTTAAGGCTGGTTTTTGTTTTAGCCCAATGAAAGGCATCAAAGCCCTGTCACTGGCAGCTCTGTGCCCTCGTTGGTAACTGGAGGGCCCTCGGCATTGCCTTGGGAAGTTTAATTTCCCCAAGCGGTCAATTAGGGCTGGGACTGTGCTGGGGGAGGGGGCTGGTGCTCTGGGACATCTCCAGAGCTTCACCTCCATGGCTTCCCAGGACAGCCATGGACACAAACAGCTCAGTTCTGCTTGGAAAAAGTCACCTAAAAACTGCATTTGTAGAGACTGTTGGTGATACAGGCTGGAACTCAACAGGAGCCTCCATAAAACCGCAGGTTTGGGCATAGTGGAGGAAAATAAACATGATTTGATGCTGCCAACCACAGACAACTCAGCAACCTCAATTTCACTCTATTTGAAGTTTCGTGGAAGAAATGCTGCAATATCTTCATTAAATATATATTAATATAAATTAAATATTTGTTCTAGTGGACCAGAGGTTTCAAACTTTCCCACCAGTAAGAGGGACAAACATGTAACATTTACCCTGATTCCTTATAATCATGTATTGGCTCCCTACAGCTGGTTGTATATGAATGTGTCATTTGTGTAGCAAGGAGAGGAAAAAAATATCCTAAGGAGCAGATCAATACTCAAAAGGAACAGTAGCTCCAGTAGCTACAACCAGGTGAAAAAAAAATAAGCAATCCTAGAAGCAAGGAATGGCTTGGCTTGGAATTTCCAAAGCAATATGCTGATTAAACAGCATTGTTTGATTTCTGATTGGACTCCTGTCTGCTTCTCCTTGGAAAATTCTTGGATCCATTTCCAAAGGAGGGATTTTCAAAGTATTTTTATAGATTCAGAGCTTTTTTAACACTGTGTGTGTGTGCCCAACCTTGTTCTTTGCAGTTGTCTGGTTAGTTCTTGTTTCCTGCAGCAGAGCAAGGGCCATGTTTGTTTCAGTCCCAGTCCCTGTCCCTGTCCCACTGCTCCCAGTCAGTTCTGCTGCTGTCCCTTTGATTTCCCTTCCATCTCCTCCCCATCAGACAAACCAACTCACCCTGTCTGATGGCTGTGGGATGGTCTGTCCAGAAAACCTTCCCTCTGTCCCCTCAGCCTTCCCTTCTCCTGGAACATCACTGTGCTAAAACTTAGTCCCACAGCAGGACCTCTGCTCTTGCCTGGAACAATTTTAATCAGTTTTAATCAACTTTAATCCAGACATCTGCATCAGACTGAAATTTAGTCTTCCTTCACAACCTCCTTAACATCAGTCTTCTAATTTTACACGACTACACTGAGCCATTCCATTACAGCCTGTAAGTAAAGCTTGTATTTTGAATACAACTTAACATCTATTATGTCTTCATCCAACAGTTTTTAATCAGCTGATAAGCCCAGTTTTAATTTGGAAAGACTCTGACACATAATACCCCACTAAAATAATGTCATGTAAGGAAGAAAGAGTAGCTGAAGAGAGACCCATTTCAAGTAACACAAATACAAAAGCACTCAATGCTAATATCTTTGAAAACATATCTTAACATTTCATTGTATAATATTGACTCTTCATTAAGATATGTAATAGCAACAGATAGGAAAGATTACAGAAAAAGAAATTCTCAAAGAGCAAAGGAGACATCAGGGGTGTTTTTCCTATGATTTATTTCATGGTCCCTTTCCCATTGCACTTGAGGACCCTGTTTTTAACCAGTACAAATTATAACTGCTAAACACAAAGAATTCTGCCAAGCTGGGAGGGCTGAACCTCAGGTAATTCTAGTTTACACTGCTGGGTAGTGGCAGCTCCACTCCACGAGCTGCTTTTCCAGCCCAAAACCAAGTCTACTCCAAAGCCACCCCAAAGAAGGAGGTCCCTGCCCCTGGACTGCAATAACTGCAGACATTTCAATATTAAATTAATTAGGCTGGAAGAATGGTAAAGAAATAGGATGTAAATGTGTATCTACACACACACACAGGGAACAAAAACCCCTGTACACTGATCAAACAGCTCCTTCAGCTGCACTCCAAAGGCAGCAGGGCTATGGGCACATTATTTTACATATAAAATTTCCTCTCCTCCACTGTCTGTAGATGTACTTGGTGGGTTTGGGGCAGTTTTTAAGCTGAACTGCATTATAGGTATTACAAAGCAGCAGTCTGGAGTTTAACACAAAGGAAAAAGCCAAAAGCACTTGGCAGACAATAAAGCAAGCTTGCATATTTAAAGGCAATTATAGTGGGATAGTCTGTAATCACGGGGCTGTAGGAAATCAAGGAATACAGGGTAACATTTGGGGGTTAATTCTATTTAAAGCTCGGTGACTTAGAAGATTTGTGCTATGAGTTCTGATGCAGAGTATTTTCTACATGATTACATATATATATATCTATCTCAATGATTAACTTGCAGAACAATCACAGTGAAAACTCCAAAAATATGAACCCGGCTCCATCCACCCGGGAATTACACGAGGGCTGAGCTTCCCCATCCCAGAGAAGCACGATATTCTAATAAGAACTCTCCTAATCTTCAGCCAGCAATAATTTCCAGCTGATATTATTATTCTCATTTCCTTGAATAATATCCATACTCCAGGGCCATTTTCCTCCTCATATTCAATATCGTGCGTGCTCGGATGGAGATTCCTTTCCTCATATCCTGTCACGGTATCAATCACTGCCTCCTGTCCACTCAATCCCCGTTTGATTTATCAGCCACCAGCTCTCTGGACTCCATAACTCGACCCAAACCATTTTAGCAAGACAGTGACAAATCACACCCGGGATCACATCAACCTGTTCCACTTAGGAAAGTCGGGAAGGGGAGCTGTGACATCCCTGCACCAGCACCCCCCATTCCCCAGCCTGATGTATATTAATGAGGAGCCGCTCCTCGCGATGCTCCTTCCACATCAGCATCTAATATGATCAAATTAGGAAATGGGATGATTTATTAAATTCCGTGGAGCTCAAATATTCCTTCCCCTGGCCGTGTGGATGCAGAGAGGGAGCTGTTGCTTCCAATTTCCCTGCCCGGGCTGTGCCTGCGCTTCACGGGCGAATTATTGGCTTTAAAAAGATTGCGAGGAGGCGAAATGTTATTAAGCAAATGCTCAGTAAAACAAACTAAATCGGTTTTAAAATTCCTAATTTAATGTAAATCTCGCTTGTTTCGCTGAAATTCAGTTTGTGATCTTATTAAGTCGTATTTGCATTGTACTGCCTCGCTGTAGGACAGCTTGGAATTTATGGCATTACCAGGAAGCCCCACTTTTTGCACTCTAAAAACTGCTTCTCAAACAAAATACTTTACAAATGCACCGGTTTCCCTCTCAAACAAAGCACAAACGTTACCAAGAAGCCCCGTTTTTATGATTACAAAAACTGCATCCCAAATAATAGAGATATAAATGCAGAAGTTTTCTCCTCTTCTCAAATAAAGTGCAAACACTGCCAGGGAGCCCCACTGTTTTGACCATAAAAACTGCTTCTAAACCAAAATACTTATAAATGCACGTGTTTCCTTCTCAAATACAGCACAAACGTTACCAGGAGGCCCCTTTTGACTCAAAAAAAACACAAGTCAAATAAAATAGTTATAAATGCACAAGTTTTCTCCTCAAATAAAGCATAAAAAAAATTAAGATTACAAATAAAGCCTATTTAAAATCCTTTTGAATGTGTCATTATAAAAGTCCAACTTTCCCAATTAAAATCGGAAATGTTTCAGTGTTTTACACTGTTGGAGATCTGTAGAACATTCACTCAAATGAAACACCTATTGAAGTTAAAAATCACTTTATTATTAAAGTTATTTAAAAAAAAAGCATTGCAGCCACATAGACTTTTAACAACTTCATTACCCTGAAAAACCAACTTAAATCCTAATTTGACAGAGGACTGTGGAGGGAAAAGATGTTACAGGATACAGAATTTGTGCCACCTGCAAAAACAATTCCAGGGATTTAAAGACACCATGTGATGGATCTTAACTCCCAATAAGAAGCTTGTTTTCTAAGATCAGACCCATAATAAATGAAATTAGATTAAAAATGACAGTTGCTCAGGTCCTAAAGGTGATAATGCTGGGAAGGTCCAACGGAAATGTTACAAATCCAGGGGGCACAGGGATGATCTTCCCTTTCCTGCTGCATCCCAAATCGCTGCTCTCCCGTGGGGCAGGAGCTTTCCCTCCCTCCCCTGGCAGTGCAGATGTCGGGGATCACCAGGAATATTCCAGTGGGTGCCCCACTGCTCACTACAGGAACTCAAGGTGCTGCCTGAGACACTTTTATCAGTTAATTTACAAGTGGTTTTCTTCAGTATTTACCTGGAAAAGTCACATGGAAAGAAGCTGTCCCACCCCATGCAAAGAAAATAAGGAATTCCAGCTGGAATTTATGGAAATTCCATTTCAGCACCACAAATTCCTACATTTGCTAAGACAAACTGTCTCTGCACTTAACCTTTGAGTGGATTTCCCCTGTCTGATTCCTTTTCAATTCCAGGTGTGGTATCCACAACCTTCACAGCTTAATGCCTTTATCCATAAGATCCATCTCCTTTCATTTCCCAGGACCTGCCACCACCTGACTTCCCTCACCCCACACCTGCCCCAGGTCAGACATGGGGAGAAGTGGGAAACCCTCAATCCTTCATCATCTTTTCCCATTTTTATTCCTACCTTGATTTTTTTTATACCCTTCCATCACATTCTCTCTTTCCCCCACAACCCCTTTTCCAGCCTAAAGAATCCTAAAGTCCTGAGTCCTCAGTGGAAAGCTGGTCAGCCCTTGGACTGAGTGATTTTGGGGCAAAAAAGGGGATTATTTGGCATCGCTGCAACTGCCTCAAAAATCACAACCAGGCCTGGAGTAGCAGCAAGGATTTAACTCTGCTCCAAAAATCAGATTAATCCAGGGCTTCTCAGGGTAACATTGCAGCAGACTCGGGAAAAAAACTACAATAAAGGGCTTAATGTGTCCTGTTGGGTTTAGTTCCAAGCTTTTGGACTCTTCTGGTATCATTTAGGATGTTGTTTATAAATATTTTCCCTGAAGAATCAGGTCTGTGCACAGGAAATGCATTTAAAGCAACATGCAGCTCCACCTCTGTAGTACTGCAAAGCTGGCACATCTTACACATAAAAGATTTCACACCCAATATTTGTCACATTTTCAGGTGCCCAATTTCCACATATTACAAGGATGATTAAAATCACCAAACCCCTTGGAAAAGAGACCATTAGACTATTGCTAATGAGAGCTGCAATTTATATTATTACAGTAAAACCCCTTTTTAAATCAGTTTATCTCATTTCCTGACGCTGAGTATGTGACAGGCTGAAAACCTTCATTTTCACCTCATCCTTTGGACTTTTCCGTGGCTTAAAACTGATTTTCTCAGCAGAAAAGGTGGATATTCCCAGGAATATTTCTACAGGCAGCACAGCAGCTTATCTGGGGTGTCCAGCTCCGATGCTGAGGATTCTCAGAGACACTTTAAATAACCAAATTCCTACTACAAAGGCACTGCAGCAATAAGTGTTCAGGCAACTATTGTAATGAACAGCTGGTTAAAACTCAGGGCAGAATACAAATAAGAGAAAGTGGAATATTCTCATCTTTCAGCATTTAGAGGCAACAATTCCACTGTTTGCTACATAAATATAGATAAATATAAATAGACATAAATAACAGGTTTAATAAATTCTTAGTGCAGAGACACAAAATGACTCGGCTGAAGATTTGTAAATACACACCAAAACAGCTCTGATGTACTCAATTAATTTCAAATCAATTGAAAATGGTAATTCTGGTTCAACTTCAGCTACTAAACTTCTAAATTGAAAAATGCACACACACAAATCGAGCTGCTTCCAATTAAAAAAAAAGTAAAGCAGATTTCATAGCACAATTTGCAACTTCTAAGCCAGATTTAAATACTGAAATCATGTTGTTATTGGAAATATTTATTTGTCACAAACCAATTTATGACAAAATTCAGCACTCTAGATATCTTTAAATATTGATAAAACATCGTCTAACTAAATGCCCATCTTTTTCCAAGGGAAATACAGATGAGAAAATAAGTTTATTCTGATCTTGGGAATAATATTGGGAATAATGGAAACCAGTACCCAAAAAAAAAAAAATCCACCAGGAATTTTCAGACGATTCCGTGAAACCAAGTGACTTGATTCATGGGTTTTTTTGCACTTGGTCAGATACAAAATAAATAACTTCTCTCCAACTAGTTTCCCCAGTGTAACTGAAAGACTTATTGTATGAAAAGCACCCCAGGGGGATTTCAAACCAGGAAGAGTTTCAAGGCACATGGTTTTGTTTTTTTTCCTAGGGAAGAGTCTTACCTCCTGGTTCTACTTTTGGACCTGGATCTTTGGGACCTGTAGGATTTGCCTCTGCCCCTGGATCTGCTGCGCTTCCTCCTGGAGCCGTAGGAAGAGCTGCTGCTGGACCTGTGTCTGCGCCTGCAACACAACCGGGCTGTGAGAGTGTGGCTGCTCCTCAAAACCCCAAGGGACAGGCACAAAACCCCTCAAAACTGCTCTAAACCGAGGTACCAACCTGGGGGGATTTGCTGTGTCCCTCAAATCCCACTGTCCCTCTGGAACAAGGGACTCCCATTGACGTGGGCAGCGCTGCCTCAAGGAGCTGATACTCCAAAATACACAGGACAGGAGAGCTTGGGCTGCTCGCCTCAAACTGCTCTTAGTAATCAAATAATCAGCATTAATTTATTCCACCTGAGCTGGGGAGCTTCCCCCTGAGTTCAATCAGGAGTCACAAAGGTGTCTTCCTTTGTCCCTCCCACCCAGTTTCCTTTATTCAGAGAATGAATTCTTATACTCAAAGGAGAAAAGTAAAAGAATAGATATTAAATTACATCAACTAACCTCAAAACTGGGAATAGGGACATTTCCAAGTCTTAATTTTAAGATTTCCTCTCCGTCTCCCTAATAGTTAACTAAGCAACGATTAAAATACTAATGAGAACCTCCACATTTTTGGCCTTTATGTTTGATTAATGTTAAAATATAACACCACAGAAACCCTTCTGTAATTCAGGGTGTGCTCAGTATGATGTTATTATCCAGCACAAGGGAAAGGGGCTGCAGGAGCTGGAAAATGGGAAGAGATGTACAGGTTAACTGCTGAAGAACAGGAAAGTCCCTGCTGGATGAGGAATGGGAATCTTAGAAACTGCTGCTTTTCGTTCCTGAGGGTCAGGGGTAAATCCAGCAGGACCCAGCGTGTAAAACTGCCATGTCCCAAAGTAAAGGCACAGCCAAGGCTCCACCAGATCCTAAACACAGACCCTTTGGTCTTTTCTGGGCCCAGTTTCAGTCACTGGGCCCCGTCCAGCCCCTAATCCCCCCCGGAGCTCTGGTGTGCCTGGGAGATGGCCATGCCTGCCTGGACTAACGGGATTCAGAGCTCGTGGCAGCAGCACAGGGCTGGGATGGCAGCCCAGGGATGGCAGCCCTTGGCATCCCACCCTGTGCCTGCGGGGGATGGAGAGGCTGAGCAGGAGCACGGGGAAGGGGGTGCAGATAAACCACTGAGACAGCCCTCCCGAGCAGCCAACTCGTCCCCGTTGTACCAGCTCCAGGAAGGGCTGTCAGGAGCAATTCCCAATATACTCACAGGGCAGCCAGACACAAAGAGGGTTTTCCAGCTCCACTTACTAATAAATTGACAAGTCAGGCTGAGACAACCAGGATGGGACCACAGAGATGCTCCAAGGGCTAGAGCCCCTCTGGAGCCAGGCTGGGAGAGCTGGGGGGGGTCCCCTGGAGAAGAGAAGGATCCAGGGAGAGCTGAGAGCCCCTTGCAGGGCCTAAAGGGGCTCCAGGAGAGCTGGAGAGG